>JAPKLW010000869.1:276174-322757 GCA_026898455.1 Plectranthus barbatus
CTTCCATTTTCTTTTATTTCTTCAAAGTTCTTTTATTTTCTTTTATTTCTTCATAGTTCTTTTATTTTCTTTCATTTCTTCCATTTTTTTTATTTTCTTTTATTTCTTCAAAATTCTTTTATTTTTTTTATTTATTCAAATATATTTTATTTTCTTTAATTTTTTTCATTTTAATTTATTTCTTCCATTTTCTTTTATTTCTTCAAAGTTCTTTTATTTTCTTTTATTACAAAACTACATTTCGAATACCACAGATTCGAACACTTTTATATAAAATATATAATAATTAAAATGGTTCGAATTCCATAGATTCAAAATATTAAAATATTAGAAATTAATTTGATTTATTTTGATTTTAATATTTAAAGAATAAATTATGTTACAAAATTCGAATGCTTGTTTAAATTAACGAGCACGCGAATTTTGAATGATTCAAAAATTTAGGAGAATTATTACAAAAATCCATTTCGAATATAACGGATTCGAACCCTTTTACACAAATTCTTACAATTCATGTAGGAGGTTCCTATATGAAATGTAATAAATCATATAGAGTTTGTATAGAAAAGTTGATTGGTGTAGAAGTAGTATTATACAATCTGTTAGGAACTTAAGTTCGAAAATAATTAAAATATATAATAATTCTTAATTGGAATACATGAAATGAAAATGAAATATTAAATTTGTGGAATTAGAAACAACAAAATCTCACAATTTAATATTTGCCGAGATCGAGATTTTTTCATGTTACAGCTCACCGTAATTCTTTCGTACTGAGATCCAAAATTTCTTCATATTAAAATCTCGAATTCTTTTATATTTGATCGAAATTTCGAATTTTTTATGTGGAGATCTCTCGAAATTCACACATTCAAAATATGTGTGGATCAATATTATATTATTATTATTATTATTTCTATTTCGAAATCCCCATATTCGAACCAAATAAATTTAAATTATTATTTTATTGATTTAAATTATATTATATATATATATATATATATATATATATATTATACTATATTATTATTATTATTTCTGTTCCGAATCCCAATATTCGAACCAAATAATTTTATATTATTATTTTGTTGATTTTATTACATTACTATTATTATTACGGAATCCGAAAATTCGAACCTAATAAATTTTTTAAAATTGTAGTGATTTTGTTTAGCTTATAATGGTTCGAATTCGATGAATTCAAACCAATATTAAAATCAAAAAGTAGTCAGGTTCGAATTCACCAAATTCAAACCATTATTTAAATTGAAAAATCTAAGGGGTTCGAATTTCTGACATTCGAACTCGCTATGTTTGTCCACAACCCTAGGGTTTCAGACAAAAATGTCCACATGTTATATTCTTGTGACACGGAAGGAAATCACCCTGAGAATTTTAGGGTTTTGCTAACGTGTTAAAGTTAGCTTTTTGTTCTGTAAAGGAACTAAGTGGTGGAAATTGTACTGTTGTTAATCACTTGTCAGGAGGAAGATTTGTGATGGTGTTGACTGCGTGACTGGATGGAGTTTGAGTGCATGAAAAGTGTTGTAGCTGGCTGTGACTCGAGCTGGCAAGTTTGTGGAATTTGTATACATATTGCGGGAGTTATATATAAAAGCGAGAGTATACTTATAAAGTCGGTGAGAGTTTGTTGAAGGGTTTTTAGTAGGCCACATGGTGATTGCTGATTGGATGCGTCAATGGTTTTGTTTGTTATGTTTTGAAGTTGGGTATAAAACCGAAACTGACTTCATCTTCTTAGTCAGTTTTGTGCTTCCCAATTGTTTGAGAGAGTTGTAAGTTGTTGAGAGAAAAACTTTGTAATCCTTTTCATTCCATGATTAATAAAAGAGACCAATTACCCTGTGTGGTAGTAGGCATTCTTGCCAAACCTCATAAATCACATTGTTTGTTGTGTTTGCACGTTCGATCAGCTATTTCTTCAAGTTGTGTATGCAGTTACATGTTTCATAACAAGTTTAAAATTTATATAACTTAATTTTTTTTATAAAAAGTTTCATTGGATTTGGCCCAACAAATTAAATATAGTTATTTGGACTTAATTTTTATTTGAGTTATGATAGGCCCAATTCATTTGACTTGGCCCAACAATTTATTTTAAATTTCTAAAGATTTTTAAAATTAGAAATCTCAAGATCCTTCTTTCAATAATAGTAATAACGGAATAAGTATTTCTCCCTCCGTCCCATTAGATTAGTCCAGTTTGCTTTCGGCACAGAAATCAATATTTGTGAGTGTAGTGGAATTAATATTTTATTGATGTGAGGAAATTTTTTTCCATTTTAGGAAAGTGGACTAATCTGGTGGGACAGACCAAAATGAAAATATGGACTAATCTGGCGGGACAGAGGGAGTACAATATTTTTTCTGAAATACCAAAAATATAATTGTCATCCCTTAGAGGTTGGTTTATAAGAATAAAAGCCAAGAACTGAATGAAATATTTTGAAATGACTAATTCACCCCAGTTCAGTTTTTATTTACTTGAGTTTTATACGCATTTTTTACTATAATATTGATTTTTTTTTACTATAATACATTAATTTAAATATTATCCAAGATGTACCCATTGTGTACACAAATTCATAATCTATTTGGCATAGGCAAAACACATTACTCCCTCCGTCCCATATGAATTGTCCACTTTGCTTTTGGTACAATAACCAATGCGAGTAGAGATAGAGGAAATTAGTATTTTATTAGTGAGTGGGTATTATTTTTCCATTTTAAGTAAGTAGACAATTAAACGGGACGGACAAAAAAGGAAATGTGGACAATTGAAGTGAGACGGAGGGAATATTCAATTGCCCTTCAAGTTGGGACAATTGGGATAATTCTTCATTAATATAGGTTGTTGCAGTGACACGCTTGTAGCTTGTTTATATTTGATAAAATTCTTGAATATATTAAAAATGTGAATTAACTAGTAAGAGTTATACAAGTTTTTATAATTTTCTACTACATATACTTAATTTTTATTTCTTTAATCTATGTTAAAGTAAATTTCCCAGTAGGTTTATTTTGTCTACTTAAAAAAATGATAGTGATCTTAATAAATAAATAAAAAAAGAAGAGAAATTTAATGGTTGTAATTTTGTAAATGAAAATACCTAGCACCAATGTACTAAAGAAAAATATTTATTCTAGAAGAATTATCAATTCACGGACTGAAATATTGTTTAGAACTTGAAAATTAATTTTTTTTAATCACAGATTGAAAACTTAGCTATTTTTCGGATTTTAAATTAATAAATAATGAACGCATATATCATCATTTCTACTCATTGAAATATTTCCTCACACTCATGACAAGTCATCGTCATCACAAACCTTTATTTAAAGTTTCATTCATATTCACGCATGATATATATCTACTTTTGGAAAACTAACAAACTAAAATAATGGCAACTTTTCTTTTAAGATTCATTTAGCATCTAATTGGTGATTAATTAAGTTAATTTAAATAATGCTTGTGACCATGTATTCATTATACTGTTTCAATATTTTATAAAATAATATATATACACACACACAAAAAAAAAACACATTCTACATTATAATATGATACTAATATTGTGTAATTGTCAATATTCAATCGATAATTTTGTAGTCCTTGAACTTGTTTTAAAATATTTATTCAGATTTAATTTGACTGGACTTATAGAAATTAAAAACACTATAAATGATAGATAGAAATATGAAGTTTTATCGATTCAGGACCCGAAAGATAGTTTAATTGTCAATTCAGGACCTGAAAGATCACAAAAATTCTCAATCCAGGACCCGAAAGATCATACAATTCTCAATCCAGGACCTCAATATGAGGTCCTGGATTGAGAATTGTTTGATCTTTCGGGTCCTGAATTGACAAATCATCTTTCGGGTCCTGGATTGACAATTTAACTATCTTTTGGGTCCTGGATCGACAATTCTCCTAGAAATTTTTACTGCAGCAGCCTAATTAGAGTTATGTCCAAGAATTGAGCAGATGTATCTACATATTTAATGTTTTCTACAATACCACACCGAACTCCCATTATGATTGAATACACAATAAATTTCTTATCTTCCACTTTGAAATGAAGTTGTCTCGTGCATTAAAATTTTACTATTCGTAATAGTTATTTATTTCGATATTCGCTCAATATAAATCAAGAATTGATCATATACATTGCCTGCCTTAATTGATACAACCCCATAAATGATTATATACAATAATATTTATTATTCTTGTTTTTTGATAAGAGGTAGTCTATATTCACTAAATTAGTTATGTATTAGGTGAATTGCACTCGTATATTAACACTAAGAAAATATTACAGTCGCAAATATTTCATGTATAGAATTTTCTCAATCAAAAGTATTGAGATCGATCATTTTTTATAACTTATATAGTATGCTGACATACATACCAATTTATAACTATTGGAAAGAATATATTATTGCTAGGATAAGCATTATATTTAAAAAATATTTTTGAAATAATAATTCTATGAGAAAAAATTATCAAGTTCAAATCTCTATAGCAAAATTCGGCCGCCTAAACGCTAGATGATATCTATCAAACCCAAAAACCATGAAATCACCGATTCCATATATATGTGTTTGGGTTTGGCATTGCCCATGCGCGGATTAGGCGGACGAGGCGGAGGTGTTGCTTAAATGACTAATAAGTTGAGCTTGGTGATGTTTGGGAGGTCTAGGGGCTGATTTTTATTGAATTTATAAAATTAATTATAGTATATATATATCGAGGTTCTTTTTGTATGGATACAGATCCCAAGAACACCATAATTGAATAGTACAGAAAAGTAGGTCGATGAGCTAATGTGTATATATATATAACAAGAATTAAAACACTAGTTCAAAATAGAAACATATCGGCAATAAATAAAGATAGAAAGTATTAACGAACTGGAAATAGACAAATGAAATACAAGTGAGGACAATTACTGTTGGAGTAGTCTCAATATAATTCGAAAAAGTAGTTCGAGTGGGTCGAAGAGACTAGTTCAAAGTAGTGGGTCGAGCCCGTGTAGGTCGAGGAACTCGAGGAGCTGTTCGAGTTGGCTAGATATGGAAAATATATAATGTATATGTTATTTCCTTGTTGGACAAGATTTATGCTTATCAATATAGGATTTGGATAGGAATAAATCTATTAGAGATAGAATTAGATTTAAATATATCTTATCATATCAAGATTTTATATTCTTTATGTATCTAGGATTATCTCCCTATGTATAGTCATGCTCCCCACCAATTGTAATTGTCATATTTTTGTATTTTATTCACCATAATAAAATCATCACCGAGGAGGCTTGAAGAGTGGATGTAGAGCTTACGCTCGAACCACTATAAATCTTTGTGTTGTTTAATTTTTTTTATTTTTTATTTGTGTCTGCAATCGCTTCAATTCACAACAAATACTTATCACGAAGTCGTAAAGCATAAGATCGAACTCCAATAAGTACGATACAGGGCTTAGCAACAGGCTTGTAGTGCTGACTAGAGTGGAAAACAATGAGAGCTTAATAATGCAATTAGAGCTAGATGTCGAATTTCAGCTTACAAGGATCTATTTATAGAGAATCTGGCGGCGCTAGGGTTTTCGCAATACACTTTGAGGTGGTTGAGTTGAGCTCTCCGGCTTTATTGAGGTTGTTATAACATCTCCACCTCTAGCGACCTCTGAAATTATCGCATGTTTATCCGTCTGCCTTCTGACTATTGATTAGTTCGCCAGGAGCGGTTCTTCCTTCTTCGTTCTATTTGAAAGGAGGTTTCTTCTTTTGTCGAGCTGTCCAGTTCGGTAATTTTGGTCGAATCATTTTGGGCGAACTCCTGCCTCCCTGCAAGTTGTTCGAATTACTCTCTGCCTCGGTTAGTTTGAGCTGGCCCGTAGTTCGGCCTTTTTGAACATAAACGGCTCCTTTTCGAGCCTTCTTAATGAGCCTATAAAATTATATCCCCAACAACATAATTTAATTATTTTATTAATATTTATATATTAAAAATAAAAATATCAATTAATTATTTCATAAGCTCCACCTAAACGCTTAGTTCAATGCGAAGGCCCAACAAGTTTTACAACTATAATTCAAATAAGATATTTGGATGTATCATCTATTACTCCCTCCGTCCCATTAGATTAGTCCAGTTTGGTTTTGGCACAGAAACCAATGTTTGTGAGTGTAGTGGAATTAATATTTTATTGGTGTGAGAAGACTTTTTTCCATTTTAGAAAAGTGGACTAATCTAATAGGACAGACGAAAATGGAAATATGGACTAATCTGGCGGGACAGAGGGAGTATTTTCTTTCTTTGATAAAAGAATACTTGAATTGGTGCCATTTATTTGGAAGCTGTAATCCCTATGAGGCCAATAAATCTCCATGAAAACCCAAATTTATTACTCAACCTACTTTCCACATACATACAACCACACCCCCAACAAATCTCCACTATCACTCCTCTCATTCATCCCATTCCCATCTAAGTCTCAACACATGAAGAAGAAGAATCATCATCATCATCATCTCTGCCTCATCACATTCCTCCTCCCAATCATTTTCGTTAGAGCCGCAGTCATCATCGGCGGAGGCGTCGGCGTTGGCAGCGGAGGTGTCTGGATCGGTGGCGGAATCAACCCTCCGGCGTCGAAGTCCGCCACCGCCTACGCCGCCCTCCAAGCCTGGAAGTCGGCCATCACAGATGACCCTCTCAAGATCACCGCCTCCTGGACTGGGCCCAATGTCTGCTCCTACAAAGGGGTGTTCTGCTCCGACTCCGTCGACTTTATGGGCAACCCCGCCGGCAAAGTGGTGGCGGCTATCGACCTCAACCATGCCAATTTGCAGGGAACGCTCGTTAAAGAGCTCTCCCTCCTCACGGATCTCTCTCTCCTTCACCTCAACAGCAACCGTTTCAGCGGCGGCGTGCCGCCGTCGTTCAGAGACCTCTCATCTCTCACCGAATTGGACCTCAGCAATAACCGCCTCTCCGGCCCATTTCCCAGTGCAATTCTCTACATTCAAAACCTCATCTACCTAGATCTCAGATTCAACAGCTTTTCCGGCCCAATTCCAAACGACCTGTTCAACAAGAAGCTCGACGCCATTTTCCTCAACAACAACCTCTTCTCCGGCGAGTTGCCGGGAAATTTAGGCAACTCGCCTGCGTCCGTGATAAACCTGGCGAACAACAAGCTGAGCGGCACCATTCCCTTCAGCTTGACCTACATGGGCATCAAGGAAATCCTGTTCCTCAACAACCAGCTCACCGGCTGCGTCCCTGAAGGCGTCGGAATGTGGTCGGATCTTCAGGTTCTGGACGTGCGCTCCAACTCCCTCATGGGACACCTGCCGGATTCCTTGTCGTGTCTGAACAACATCGAGGTTCTAAACTTCGCCCACAACCGACTCTCAGGCGAGCTGCCGGACGTCATCTGCTCACTGCGAAGTTTACTTAACTTGACAGTGGCGGCGAATTTCTTCTCCGGATTCAGCCAAGACTGCGACAGATTGCTGAACAGAAACGCGGGGTTCGACTTCTCGTTCAACTGCATTCCGGGGAGGGAGCTGCAGCGGCCGCAGCCTGATTGCTCGGCAATTCCCGGCGGCGGGCTGAGCTGCCTGAGAATTCCGGCGGCGAACCCTCTTGTATGCGGGAACGTGGCGGGGGTGGGGTTGGAGCTGGGGACAAATGTGCCCCCATGAAACAAGAACAACAGGCTGTGCTTGTGTGAAGTGATGATTTTTAATTTGTTTTTTTCCACCATGGATTAGAGGGAAATTGATTAATTGAATTAGACTTAGTAATTTTCAAATTTTCTTTATCTACTGTGTTTGATCTTCTTGACTGATTACTTTAAAAGTGGATTAAGAATCCTAATCCCAAGACTAAATTTTTTTTTTGGGGTATAATTGACTTCTGTTGCTATAATTTGTAAATATATTTTTTTACATAAAAGAAACTTTTATAAATCTTAATCTACGTTAAAACTTTGTTTTAATTACTTTAATGTCGTGGCAGACCTCTTGTAAATATTCAACTCATCCCAAATTTTATTGTAGGCACACTAATTTGAAAATATTTTATACATCGGTTTCGAGATTTTTATAATTAGAACTAGAAATACACCCGTGCGTTGCACGAACATATTTTATATGTAGAGTTTTAACAATATAATAATGATTCATTAGGTTGGTGAATGTTGGAAATTTCGAAATACACCGTTCGGTTGAAAGAAATGAAAATATATGAATGAGAATGATAATCAAATATTTTGAAATTACAAACTCTCCAAAATGGTGGATTTCATTCACATTTATCATTCGCAAATCTCAATAACAAATTATTTATTTCTTATTTTTTTATCTTATCTTATTTTATTTTATAATTATTTTTTATTTATTCTATTATTATTTTAAATATCCACTATTTTTAATAATGATCATATTAACCATAACTATTATAATATTATTATTCTTATTTTAAAATGTTATATTATTATAATATTAAATATATTTATAATTATATATTAGTGTTATAAAATATTAAATAAAGACTTATTTTATGATTGAAAAATATTAATATATTAGAATAAATAAATTATATGTAAATACAAAAATTGTAAAGGAAAAATACATTTAGGCTTTTATTAGAGTTTTTTAATGTGCACGGTCTTTTAGAATTTTGGAGGGAATTGACCGGAACTCCTTTAGTATATTACTAGAAATACACCCGTGCGTTGCACGGATATATTTTATATGTAGAATTTTTAAAATATAATAATTGTTCATTAGGTTGGTGAATGTTGAAAATTTTGAAACACACCGTTCGATTGAAGGACATAAGAATGATACCCAAATATTATGAAATTATAAACCCTTCCAAATTGTTAATTTCATTCTCATTTATCATTTGCAAATCTCAATAACAAAATTATTTATTTCTTATTTTTTTATCTCATGATATTTATAATTATTTTTTATTTATTCTATTATTATTTTAAATATACACTATTTTTAAATAATGATCATATTAACTAAAATTATTATAATATTATTATTCTTTTTTTAAATATTATATTATTATAATATTTAATATGTTTATAATTATATATTGTTGTTATAAAATATTAAATACAGACTTATTTTATGATTGAAGAATATTAATATATTAGAATAAATAAATTTTATGCAAATACAAAAAACTGTAAAGGAAAAATACATTTAAGCTTTTATTAGAGATTTTTAATGTGCACGGTCTTTTAGAATTTTGGAGGAAATTGACCGGAACTGTTTTAGTATATTATATATAGATATAGATATCTTTGAAAAGATTAAATTAAAGGAATAACTAATTTAGTGCTCATGATCCAATTAGAAGCTTCAATTCCAAGGAGATAACATTGGGGGAAATAAGAAATGGAGTAGCTGAGGTTTTTCACGTGATTAGTACAAATGCCTAAAGTTGTCATTTAAGATATGGAAAATAAATTATGTGAGATTTGTCTAAATGAATTTAATGATCAATATAGCTCAACAGTTATGTTACATTTCATTAATAGACTGTTGTCGTGTTATTAGGTGTTGGTTTTATTGAATAATTTGTATAATTCATTTATTTTCATCGCATTTATTTCTTATTTCATTATTTAAACACTTAATTCGATGTATTAGAACTTATTTGATTAATCATTACTAGAAACTAAATTACCTAATCCCAAATGTAAAATTAGCTACTTTGGAATACCATATATCTTTCTGAGTTATATTGCTTATTTGCACGGAAGTATAACATCTTAAAATAAATAAATTTAATTTATTAATATTTTAATTTAACATTTAAGATTGTCTTATTTTTATTTAATATTTAAGATTGTGTTAATTAGTTAATATTTAATTTTTTAGTCACTAATACTTTTTAAATTTTAATGAATATATTTTAAATAGATGAACCTATCAAAAAAATTATTGTGGTTAATATCATGGAAATTGTTGGTCCCGAAATCATAGTAATATATATTGCAGCGAAAGTAAGTATGATATGCACTTGTTTTCTGAAACTGACTGAAACTCAGTTTCGAGTTTAATAAAGTAAGTTTTAAGCTCAGAAAGTGATTAAGTTTCACAAGAATATACTTCAATACTTAGACAAGTTTTGAAGGTTTTCAAAGTAAGTTTGAGAAACTAAGTATGTTGAATCTAAAATAAAAGCAAGTAAATAACTCAGGATATTATAGTGGTTCAGATTTAATATCCTACATCCACTCTTCCGAGCTTAATCGGGACATCCACTAAGTATCAGATTACAAGCCTTCCTGCGATCTATGGATAGCCTGTTGACACTCCGTCCTTCAGTCTGCTATCGTCACTCGTGTGGAAACTCTTTGCAAGCTGACTCAGTCTTCAGGTTGCAGTGAGTACGCACCCCCACAACCTTCTTCCTGGAAGTTGGATGTTTGCACGTTCTTCCCAGAACTCAGTTTGTTGGCTAGACGCCCGTGATAATCAGAATCCCATAGTAGAGCTTTAGCTAAAAACTTCAGCCTCGTGCTTAGAAAAGATAGCACGATAGTGATAACTTGAGTCAGAAACTCAAGTCTCGTGTTCAGAACACGGATTAATCAAAGCTTGAGTGGAAAGAATAGCAGAGTAAAAACTTAGCTTTTCAAAGGATTCGTATATTTTCTTCATTCGAACTGCTGGGCTATTTATAGGATATTCCTTGGACATTTTGAAATTCTTCCCATTAGACATGAAATTCCAGTCGTTAGAGACACTGAAAATGTCGTCCAGTTGATAAGCTCATATTTATATTCACTTATCTATATCTTTCTCCATTGTTTCAGTACAATTAGGTTAGGTTTTCACTTATTTATGTGCATGAGACTGTTTTAGAGGATGTTATGCCCTTCGTGGTGAATTTTGCAGGTATTTAGGGCTAAAAAGAGGTGAAATGATGAAAGAGCCGAGTTGCAAAGAGTTGCCGCTTCGATTGATGCACGGAAAATCGACCAAGATGGAAGACGAAGCCAAAAGCTCAAAGCAAAGCTTATGTGTCGATCGACGTGGTGCATGTCGATCGACAAAGAGGTCGGATGTTGATCGTGAGCAAGGCAGAGAAGGAGAGCTCGACACATGCGCACCTGTCGATCGAAATTGCCCCTATCAATCGACAGGGGGAACAAAGAGGCTGGATCGATAGAGAGAGGATGGCCCGAATTTTGACTTGATATTTGTGTCGATCGACAGGCATCCTGTCGATTGACACAGATGTCCGACATGGAGATTTTGTCCTATTTTGGCAGTTTTTGTTATTTTAGCCCAATACTCAAATTAGGTCTTTTTCTCTCCTCTATAAATATGACTTATTATGCAAGAAAATTAGGCTGGTTTTTAAGCATTATTGTACTTAGAATATTGAAGACATTGGAGTTTTTCAAGACATTAAAGGTTCCTATTTCAATTGCTAAGGTAATAATATGTTTGCTTTTGTTTTAGTCATGTTTTATGGCTAGAACCCTAACAGGTTCTAGGAAGATGTGTATTCTTTTCTGATGCATGTTTAATTGAAATGAACTCAATAGCATGGTTTAATTCCGTGTGCTTAATTAATCGAATCTAGATTTAGAGAAGGGTCAAGAGATGAATTTGAATCTAGGTTTGTAGTTATTAATTGAAGGACCGAGAGGTGAAAATTGATAATAGGAAAAAGGAATTGAATGCAATTATTTTCTATCTCAAAAGGAAGAATTAATTTTTAGGATTTAATTAGATAATTATCGAGATTGACTAATTTGGTGTTCTTGAGACCGAGAGGAGATAGTCACTAATTAGTAATCTAGGGTTTAATTGTCTAACCAAGGACTTTAATCCACTAAAATCTATTGTTTCCCATTGTTGTGTTGATGGATATTGCATGTTGATGATTACAATATATGCCCTATGATCTGTGTTTTCCTTTACTGTTTTCAAAACCCTTTATTTTCTTGCATTGTTATTTTTAATTTTCAAAATAAAATCCCTTTTCTATTTCCTCAAACTTCTATGTTCTAGAAATCATAGCTAGTACTTTGGATAGTTCGTTGCACAGTCCCTGTGGGTTCGACCACCTTTGGGTGTTATTATAAATTTATTTGCTCACCGTTTTTGCGGTTATCAAATCGGCGTCGTTGCCGGGGATTGTCAGATTTATCCAATTATTAGTTTATTCTTAGTTCTGATGGAATGAGGCTGTAATTTTATTTCAAGTGTGTTTTATTTTCGTTTTTGTTGATTTTTGTGTTTTTAATTTCTAGTTGCAGGGTTTGATTGTGATTTTTTGGTGTTTTAATTTCGTGTTTTTAGATTCGCGTGAGTTATTGGTTTCTGCACTCTGTTTCGATCGACAGCCTGCCTGTTGATCGACACAACCTCTGTATTCATGTCGATCGACAGCTTGCCTATCGATCGACACAGCCGCTGATTTTCTATTTTCTTTTTGTTTTTTATTTTCAGGTACATGAACACAAGGGCTCCGGGCAAACCACTGGAGAATTTTGATCCAGAAATTGAGGCTACAATCGGAGGAGGAAAAGCAAGGAAAAACAAGGCACAAACACCGACATGGATCCACCGCACAACTCAGACGGTGAGGATTTCTCAGAGATGCCACCACTGGAGGAGCCAAATGCACAACTCATAACTCAAGAGAATGTTATCTTACTTGTCGAAGAAGTCAATCAAATGAAGGACATCATCAAGAAGCTCAAGGTAGAGAGGGAAGCAGAAAGGCGCGAAGCCGAAAGAAGAGAAAGAGAAAGGCGCCGACAGGATGACTCAGATGATGAGGACCCCAATGCGGTGGCCAAGAAGTACAGACCACAGCCTGGGAATGAGGGATTTGTTATTGGCATCACCGCCAATAACTTTGAACTCAAGACCGATTTGATTCAGATGGTTCAGCAGAACCAGTTTGGAGGCCGAGCAGTGGAGGATCCGTACACCCACCTCAGGATGTTCGTGGAGGTGTGTGATACCATCAAGCAGAACAAAGTGACCCGGGATGTGATCCAGTTGCGCTTGTTCCCCTTCTCACTTAGGGATCAGGCTCGGACATGGTTTACAGTCCTGGACTGCAGTAGCATCCGTACTTGGGCCGATCTCAGAGCAAAGTTCCTCGCAGCATTCTTCCCACTATCAGTGATCATTCAGAAAAATATGGAGATCCTGCAGTTCCACCAGAAGATGGAAAATCCCTATTTGAGGTGTGGAGCAAGTTCAATGAGTTGCTGCGAAGTTGCCCAGGTCAAGGAGTGGAAACCGAGGAGCAAGCCCATGTCTTCTACAGAGGGTTGACTGAAATGACCCAAGAGTCAGTTGACAGTGCAGCTGGGGGATCATTGATGAGCAAATTACCAAAAAAGGCCTTGAAGCTGTTCAAGAAGATGGTCTTACATACTCAGCAGTGGGGCAATCCAAGGAGGCCACAAGTCCGAGCTGTAGAGAAGAAGGAGGGTGATGCACTGAAAAGGAGGTAGAAAAGCTCAAGAAGGAGGTTGAAAAACTTACTACTTCTACTTCTGTTTCTGTTGCACAGGTTGACCCTATCGCCGACGTGAACTACATGAATCGTGGTGGCTACCAGAATCAATACCGGCAAGGGGGATACCAGCACTACCATCTGAGACCTCACCCCGATGTTTCATATGCTCAGCCAGAGGGTGCCGAACAACCTCTACCTGATTTTGATGTGTAGAATGGTGAAGTCGTGGAGAAGAAGAAAGAGAGCCTCGACGAGGTGTTGAAGAACTTCATTAAAGCCTCCGACTTCAGAGTTGGGAAGATTGAAAAAGAAATGAAAGGGGTCAACAACAAGGTGGACTTTCTTGGGAAGCATGTGCAGATCATTGACACTCAAGCGAGTCAAATTGCCACCACAATCGGGGCACAACACACATCGGGAAAGATGTCGAGCACCACTGAACTCAACCCCAAGAACCAAAAGGACTGCAAGATCATCAAACTGAGGTCACGAACGAGCTACAACGGTCCGAGCATGCCCCAAAACAAGTTTGGGGGAGAAGAGGAGGAGCAGGCCGCTGAGTCGTCCTATGTTTCGATCGACAGGCCCCCTGTCGATTGACACAGAGGACATGAGGAGGAAGAGGTGTCGAGCGATGAAGGGATTTCGACCGACAGGACTTCTGCAGGCATGTCGACCGACATGCGCCTTATCGGTCAACACATATGCTGCCCAGTCGATATAGAGGATATCCCAGCTCAACAGTTCAAGTTCCGAAGCTGTCAGACCACCTCTGGTCTTCAACACCTAAGTTCAATTACAACACAAATAATCATATACAAGAACTATAAGATAGAACTCTAGAAACTTCGTGCTAAAGTAAGTTTTGACATATCAAAATATCAAATTAAGGAGGGAACTAAAACTAGTTCCTAACAATTTTCCCCTTTTTGATATTGTCAAAACTACTTGCTAGAGTCAGAAAGAAAATGAAGCATGGTATACTGAGTTTAAAAAGACACTACTCAGTATACACTACTAAAAAATTGCAAATTTGCGACCAAAAAAAAGGGTCGCGATTTTGTGATCGACTAACAACAGAATTACGACCGAATAGAAATTTTAAATTTTACGACGGAATTGCGACAGGATATTCCGTCGCAGATTTTTTGCGACGGATTTGCGACCGATTTTTCCGTCGCTAAATTTTGCAACCGAAAATTCGGTCGCAAATCGGTCGCAAAATTCCATTTTTTAAAAATATATATATTTTTTAGTACGTATAAAGAATGAGATTATTGTTTGGTTCAGTGGTAACGCGCGCGGCACGCGTGCGGGAGGTGCCGAGTTCGAACCCTCTTGGACGCAAGGCACCAGATTTGATGGTTGGATTAGCCGGTTCTAGATGGTTGGACCGGCCGGTTCAAAACTGGTTCAAAAAAAATTTAAAATTTATTTTTTGAAGGAATTTTTTTTGTGACCGATTTGCAACCGAAATTTCGGTGCGGTCGCAAAAATTTGCGACGGATTCAATTTTCGGTCGCAATTTTTTTTGCGACAAAGGTTTTTGCAACGGACAAAATCGGTCGCAAAATAGCAGTTTGCGACCGATTTGCAACCGATTTGTCGGTCGTAAAAAGCGAATTTCTTGTAGTGATACGTGTCCTTAGTTCTGACCTACTCTATTTGGTCTTCCCCCTGGATTGGAGAGACAAATCTTCAAAATAAACCAAAAGAGCGAAGCTGCTCACACTTAGGAAAAGTGATTTCAGCCAGGTTAAAACTTAGAAGAGAGCGAAGAGAGAGAGAGAGAGAGAGAGAGAGAGGATGATTGTTCAAATTCAGTTTCCAGACTTTCATTAATGATAAAGGAGATGTACAATGATAGTCAGTAAACTAGATTTGCAAAAAGAACTAAGTACGCCAAAAACATAGTACCAGGGAAATTATGATTATGGAGGAGAGGGATCAGATAAAGGTGGCTCAAATCCACTCAGCTTCGAGATAAGCTCTAGTAGCATATTATGTTGCTCCTGCCTCCTCTTCTCTTCTGCTTCTTCTCTCATCTATTTATTTTTCCTTTTCCTTGTGTCTCTGCTCTTCCCTCTTTGTGTGGTTGAGGCAATGGACTTGACAAATGTTAAGGTCTCGGAGGTTTCAGTTGCTTTATGCTCGAACCTTTCCTTGAGCTCATCGATCTGGTTTTGGAAGTGAACTTGCATCTAAGTCATGATTGCAACGGGCACAACATCACCACCGAAAACTTGAATGGAGGACTCGGCAATACGGATACCACGGCTAAAAGTCGGGCTCTCTCCACTTCTAGCCTTGCAAGCTCTACTGCAGCTTTGCGCCTCTCATCTTCTCTTCTGATTTGTTCTTCCTCAGTCAGTCATTTTTGCTCAGCTTCAACTTGTTGCCTCTTAAGTTCTTTTTTTTTTCTCCTCTGTTCGGCTTCTCTTTGCAAGCGAGCTTCTTCTTTGGCTTTAAGTTTTAGCTCAGCTTCTTGAATCCTCCTATGTTCTTCTCTTTCTCCTTTAGCTCAACTTCCCTTCTTACTCGGCCGAGGTAATCTTCTTCTTGCATCCGCTGGATTTCCTTTTCTCTCGCCTTTTGTTTGAAGCTTCGACCTTGTTGGGGCCCGATTGGATCCGGCCCACTAAGAGGCCCGATTTCGGACCCAAAGAATTTCAGTAAGAAGCTAATGATAGACCCGGCCCGGGGCGACCGCGCCATACCAGCCCAAGTGGACTGGAGCTCGAATCGAACCATAACCCGACCAAGTAGAAAGGAAGCTCGCAGAGACCAGGGACAGTTTGATTAACTCAAAAAGCAGTCCGAACACCAGAAAGGAAGTTTGAAACATGAATATTGACCCTCTACGGCAGTCTCAACCGATCTGGAAGAAGGGAGAGCTCATAACGGCTAACATGCGATATTTGGGGAAGGCTCAAACTACCAGACGGGCGAACCACCCCGATTATCCCGGAGATGCCTCCTAACCACTAGGCGCAGACCTTAGAAACCCTAAGAGAGACTCACTTCTATAAATACCCCCCTTTCAAGCGGCAGTCAAAAAAAAGAGGAAAAGAGAAAAGACGATAACACCAAAAGCTCGCCGGCAATCAGTCCTACAAAATCAAGGAACCCACTTAGATTTTTTTTTAAACCAACCTTCCAGTATTTTCACTTAGCATATTCACTGTACCCTTTTTAATTTCTACGCCATTCTATGTATATCTTTGTTCTTGGTTCTCGGGGCTCCGTTTTCTGAATAATTGTACCCGCAACAATTTGGCGCCCACCATGGGGCCTCGAGAACAAATTCTATCCTTTCTTTGCAGGAATGGCTGACGATCCAGGAAAAATGCATGCTATCGAGGTCGACGACCAGAAAGATGCTCCGACGGAAGGCCACGCCAAGGGAACCAACCCCGGAGCGGTACGAGAAACTCCGGCAGGAGCCAAACGAGGCCAAACTATTACAACCAGCAGAGGAACCCCACGTCCACCGAACACGGGGGGAACGGTGACCGATTTGATGAGAGCCTTTAACGCTACTCCTCTTGGAGAACTGACTTTCCCACCGCCGCCGCCGAACGTCTTAGGAGACCCTCACATTGCCAGTACAGGGCGCGAGGGAGATGATCAAGACGATGGGGGCCAGAATGGAAGACATGTCGAGGAAGTATGAACTCTTCGAAAGGGAGAACCGGAGACTACAGCTACAGGCAAGCAACGCGCATCCTATTGTCGAGGAGCCCAGAAGTACATGGAGGGACATCCGAGGCACTGCAAGAAATCTGGAGGGCGATTTCGATCGAACCAAGAAGACAGACGACCGGAGAACTCCAGGAGATCCTCCCGTCTGCATGGATCCGGTTAGCCAACTGAACCAACCAGAGGTCTGAGCAATCCAGCAGATCGAACAAAGGTTCGAGCAAAGGCTCAGATACTTCGAGTCATTGCTCGCCAAGGTCCCCGAACTCCCTCCGTCAGAAAAGACCATACTGCGCGAGAGCTACGCGGAATCCCCTTTCGCTCCGGAGATCGCGGGGGCAGAGCTACCGCCCAGATTCTCCCCGCCGAGCTTCGTCCTCTACGATGGGACTTCGGATCCGGAGAACCATATTGTCGCTTACCGGCAGGAAATGCTGGCGCTAGCGATTCCGAGCGCCCAGATGGAAGCCTGCATGTGCAAGAGTTTCGGCTCGAGCTTGATGGGGCCCGCTCTCCAATGGTTTATCAACCTGCCCCGAAGCTCGATCTCGACGTTTGCATAGCTGCATCAGTTGTTCCTTCGGCAATACTCGAGCAGCAGGCGCCTCGACAAACACCCAGATGACCTCTATGCGGTAATCTAGAAATCGGGCGAGCCCTTGAGAGCGTACCTATCACGCTTCAACAAGGAAATGGTGGTGGTGCCGAACTGTCCAAATAGCACCGTTGTACGAGCATTCACTAAGGGTCTCGACGTGGATTCGGACTTGTATCGCAAACTATCCATCTATCCCTGCCAGACAATGGACGACGCCCTAAACAGAGCCTGGGCACTCATCAAATGGAAGGAAGATGAACCCTACCGACGAGCGCGCCACAGCAGCGGAAGACCCAACGTACGCGACGAGAGTCGACGCGAGCAGAGGGATAGGCGTCACCCTAGGTCGCATCCTTATAACAAGCCGCCACAAATCAACAGCCTCGGTTCGTACATCCCAGAGTACACACTATCAATCGAGCCGGCGGATCTCGTCCAGAACGTGCTCCGGAGGATGCCGGAGAAAGTGAGGTGGCCCGAGAAGATGAAAGTCGATCCAGCTTCATGGGACGCACATAAGTTCTGCGAATTCCACAATGATCATGGTCATACCACCGCAGATTGTCGGGCCCTACGCCTAGAGGTGGTCGAATTATTGAAAAAAGAGCTCCTATCCGAATACTTGTCGGATCATGGAAAAAGGACGTGGACTCGGGAGAAGTGAGTCGATGAATCAGGGCCAACCAAGACGGACACGCCTAGGTCCCCGCAACCAGTCCGCACCATTAATTGCATCACTGGGGGTCAGAGATCAGTGGCATCACAAGATCCGCCGCCAAGAGAGCCAGGCGACTAACCCGAGAGGAAGCTGCAGCCCCGCGCAGAAACCCGGATCATCATCCGATCGAGTTCACCAGCGAGTAAGCACCGGGTCTGAGCCATCCTCACGATGATGCCCTAGTAATCTCTCTGCTAATCTCGAACTGCCTCGTAAAGAGGATCTTGGTTGATAACGGGAGCTCGGCAAACATATTGTTCATGCACGCATTGAAAGAGATGAAGATCGCCGAAGGAAAGATAGTCCGATCACTGACCCCGTTAATCGGGTTCAACGGTGGCGTCCAAATGACGGTCGGAACCGTAGTGCTACCTACGTACTGCGGAGGGGCGCATCATGATGTGTCCTTCATGGTCGTTGACGCCCCCAGCGCCTACAACGCCCTACTAGGGCGACCCTGGCTGCACCAGTTGAAGGCGGTGCCCTCGACGTTCCATCAGGTGGTCAAATTCCCGACCCCTGGGGGAGTTTGTATGATTCGGGGTGAACAGAACGCCGCTAAGGAGTGCTACTATGCGAGCTTCAAGGCCGTGTGCACCCAACAGCACTTCGCCAAGAGCGAGCCGCTACCCCCGACGGGAGAATTCGAAGAGACTAAGGAAGTCGGACTTGACCCGATCGATCCAGAGAAGAAGATAAACATCGGCGCCGAATTGGACCCAGAAGTCCAAGCACAGTTAATCGAGTTTCTCAGCTCAGAGAAAACCACTTTCACGTGGTCTCATAAGGATATGGCAGGAATCGATCCGGAGATAATGACACATCAATTACAGGTCGATCCTAATCATAGACTCGTACAACAAAGAAGAAAGAAATTCCCGGCTGAAAAGAACGACGCAGTCAACGAAGAAATACAAAAGTTGCTGGACATTGGATCCGTGAGGGAAGTGAAGTATCCGACGTGGCTCGGTAATGTCGTGGTAGTAAAGAAGAAGAACAGAAAGAATAGAGTTTGTGTGGATTACACAGACCTCAACAAAGCTTGCCCTAAAGATCCATACCCGCTCCCACACATCGACTGCATTGTTGATGCAACCGCAGGACACGAGCTACTAAGTTTCATGGACGCATTTTCGGGGTACAACCAAATCCTGATGCACCCCGAAGACCAAGAAAAGACCGCCTTCATGACAAACAAAGGAATCTACTGCTATAAGGTGATGTCATTCGGACTTAAAAATGCGGGGTCAACATATCAGAGGCTCGTGAACAAGATGTTCGAACCACTTATAGGGAAAACAATGGAAGTATACATTGATGATATGCTGGTAAAATTGAAGGACGCCAAAGATCACGTACATCATCTACGACAGGCTTTTGAAGTACTCAATTAGTATCGGATGAAGTTAAACCCAGCGAAGTACACCTTCGGAGTGGCCTCCGGAAAATTCCTAGGCCACATAGTGACTCATCGAGGAATCGAGGCTGATCCCTCACAGATAAGGGCAGTAAAGGGGATCGCACATCCACGGAGTCCGAAAGAAGTCCAGAAGCTCACGGGCAGATTAGCAGCCCTCAGCCGCTTCATTTCAAGATACTCCAACCGGACACACAAATTCTTTCAAGTGCTTCGAAAAGGGAAGAAATTTAAGTGGACAGACGAGTGCGCAAGAGCGCTCGAGCGCTTAAAAGATTATCTAACCAGTCCGCCACTCCTATCTAAACCTAAGAAAGCGGAAACCCTGCTACTCTACCAATCGGTGTCCGAGCACGCACTTGGAGCAGCGCTAGTCAAAGAAGTAGTCGGAAAGCAGCATCCCGTGCACTATGCGAGCAAGCCATTGCTCGACGCCGAGACAAGATACACGGCACTGGAGAAGCTAGCATTAGCTCTAGTAACAGCATCGAGGAAGCTGCGACCTTACTTTGAATCACACCCTATCAAGGTGGTGACCTCCTATCCATTGCGAACTGTCTTTTCAAAGCCGTGCCTGTCTGGTCGATTATTGAAATAGGCAGTAGAAATCGGAGGCTATGGCCTCAAATTCGAACCACGCACCACAATCAAGTCACAGGTATTGGCGGATTTTGTAGCTGAGTTCACAACAGGGCTCCAATTAGACGCAGAAAAGGAGGTCGCAAGCTTAGAAGTCGGCGAAGCGGCTAAAGAGCCGTGGATTCTCCAAGTGGACGGATCAAGTAATATGCACGGCAACGGAGCCGACATCAGACTACAAAGTACATGGGGGGAATTGTTTGAAAGGGCTATCCATTTGAACTTCGAGGCAATGAACAACGAGGCAGAGTACGAAGCACTAGTTCAAGGAATGCAGCTCGCAAGGGAACTAGGGGCTCGCCGCCTACAAGTGCATGGAGACTCACAATTAGCGATAATGCAAATGGAGGACCATTTCCAAGTCAAAGAACCGCGACTCCAGAAATATTGTACCCTAGCGCGAGAAGTAAGGAAAGAGTTCGATGAGTGCGAAATACAGCACATCGCGCGAGAAGAGAATGCGGAAGCCGATGCACTAGCAAACCTCGCCTCTACTAAAGAAACTAAGCAAAGCAAGCCAATTATCATAACTTGGGCCGAAGAACCAGCCACGCACAGGGCCACAAAAGTCATGGACATAGCATTCGGCAACTCGTGGATCGAACCAATACGAAAATATCTCACTGACGGCGTCCTGCCCGAGGACCGAACCGAAGCCATGCACCTCACTAGAGCAGCGGCCAAATATACAATCTACAACAAAAACTTATATCGGCGATCTGTTGAAGGACCACTGCTCAAATGCCTCGACCCTACCGCAGGGCAAGTCGTCCTCATGAAAATACATGAAGGGGACTGTGGAAGTCACCAAGGGGCTCGATCATTGGCGCACAAAGTTGTATCAGCAGGATTCTACTGGCCAACACTACAAAAGGATGCAAAAATTACGTGCGCAACTGCGAAGCATGTCAGAAATTCGAAGTGACTAACCAAAGCCATGCAGAACCACTCCACGCCACGATTGCGGCCTGGCCCTTCTTGGCTTGGGGGATGGACATAGTTGGAAAGCTTCCGAAAGGAGCCGAACAGAAAGAATATATCTGGTAGCAACCGACTACTTCACAAATTGGGTCGAAGCGGAGGCCTTCGCCAATGTAAGAGAGCAGGAAGTAATCAAATTTCTGTGGACCCACATTCTATGCAGATTTGGGATACCAAAGGAAGTCTGCGCGTGGAGATTTGCCAAGAGACGGAAAACAATGAGAAACTAATGAAGAACTTGGAAACGATCGATGAATAAAAAGACCAAGCACTGCTAAATATGGCCCAAAGGAGGAAGCGGGTCGAAAGATTCTTCAACAAGAAAGTTCACTTGCGCACCTTAAACGAAGGAGACTGGGTGCTCAGAAGAGTGTTCCAGAACACAAAAGACAAAAGCCAAGGGAAGCTCGCACCAATGTGGGAAGGACCCTATATGGTCACTAGAGTTGTAGGTCGAGGCGCCTACCACCTAGAAGCTCACGATGGAAGAGAGATCGGAAACAGCTGGAACGTCAAGCACCTAAAGAAGTTCTACTTTTAAAGGCACAAGATCGACGAACTCGATCTCTCAGATATGCTCGTCTTCTAAAAATTCTTTACCTTATGATTTTAATTTGCATTGATCTTTCGAACATCTACTAACTTGAGCGTCGGAGAGGCGATGCCTCGCGACTGCCATGCAGGAATCTACGGCCCGTTATAGAGGCTCGAAAATGCAAAGATCAACCCGAGTTCACCACAGATAATGTTTTCTAACTTATCATATTTCTTCTAATTACGATTTAACTTTCAAAAACATGATACTAACTTAAGCATCGGAGGGGCGACGCCGTGTCACAATTGTTTTCGCAGTGAGTCGACAAGAGCATCATCCAAACTTCAAGAATAGCGACTAAATTCTAATTATGTGCGAGATGAAACATAAGTGCGCAGTCTATTCAAAAGCAAAACATTCAAGGTTCGATGAAAACAATAGAAAACAAAGTTCAAAAATAGTGATCAAACGGCGGCATCAGGATCAGGAGTAACATTCGGGTTGGGCTCCGGGCCGAGAACAGGATTATCCAGCATTAGAGTTTGGTCAGAGCGGCTCGAGCCCTGCTGCGACTCCTTCCGGTTGACCTGGTCCAGCCCCTCCTCCTGCTCCTCGATCTTCTCCTCTTCTTTCTCAAGCTCCAGCTCGTCGAGGAAGCTCAAATCGAGGTCCGGGTACTTCGCCCCTATCTTCCCCCGAACCTCGCTTTCCACCTGTTCGGAGAGCGTCTGCAAAGAGGTTAGACTAGGACGAATCACAGATGCGATAGAAAGAACTAAGTACGAGAAGTACCTCATACGTCTCGGCGAAATGCGGGGAAGTGATGAGCGCCCCGTAATCAAGACCCTCGCCAGACTGCAACGAGATGATCCTCTCCTCGTATCTCTGGACCTTGGCCAAATAGCTCTCACGTTGAATCTTGAGCCGAGAGTCCAGCGAGGCGAGCTGATCATTCCTCATCTTTAAATTCGCGAGCACCTTGTCACAGTCAGCCCGGGCCTCTGCAGCCCTCTTTCGCTGATCATTGAGCTCGGCCCGCATAGTCTCCGCCTCCTTCACAGCGGCTTCGGCCCTTTCCTCCGCAACGCTCAGTTTCTCGTTCAAAGTATCCACGTACTTCTTCGAGGAGTCCGACTCCTTGCGAAGCTGGTAGATCTATCCGGCGCACTTCTCGCCAAAAACGTTGAGCTCGCGCTGGATGGATTCAAGCTCCATCTGGGCCTGCGATGTCAGAACAAGTCAGAAATTGCACGACAGACGAACATTATAGAATCCAAAAATCATACCTGTAGCTGGCGGAGCTGATAACGCTCCAGGCGTGCTAGGGCGGTCCCCGTCCGGGCAACCGCAACTGGCCAAGCAGGAGCTGGCGGGCCCGAACCAAGAAGGTGTCCACCAACGGGTCGGAGGCGTGGTGGAAATAACAACGGACTTGCTGGGGTCCTCCCAGTGCGTCTCGCCTCTATGGAGCGATGATGCCTTCGACGCCCAGATTGTTCGGGCTCCTTCTCCCTGTGCCTCCCCCAATCCTCGACCCCCTGCGAGGCATCATGGCGGGTCGAGGGGCGGGCATCCTCGGCCGCGACCTCCCCTGGAACACGGAAAGGAGGTGGGGGAGGCGGGGGAGGTATTTGGTGCCCAGACTCCAGAGTCGGGCGCTTGGGGGGATTTAGAGGACGGCGTCGTGCTTCCTCCTCCTCCTCCCACGCCCTCTTCTTCTCATGGAGGGCCTCCGCGACCCGCTCGGCGGACACATGGGGGCGACGAGAGCGAGTCATCTCCTCAATAAAAGGGGTAGCTTTAGCTCGTTGTCGAAGACGGCCTCAGCAGTTACCGACCTGCCGTTCCTAACGATCAGCCAATGGTGGTCGCTCTCTGATACGTCGTAAGCTCGATCTACTCGAGCCTGCTCCTCGGGTGTGAGGTCAGTTCGGGGAGGACCTGAAAAAACAAGCAAAGGGTCAGACCCGGCGCGATGGGAACTACAAAGATCACCAAGAAAACGTCGACCCACTAATCGGATTTCCCCCTGTCGAAGAAACTCGGGGGCTCCTTCATCCAGCTTCAAATAAAAAAACGTCGTCCACCAGCCCCAGGGAGTTGGTCGGAGCCTTCTTTATCAACGTCGACTTCCTGCGAGACCAACGCGTGAAGTAGTAGTAGTGTTTGTCGGGGCTTTGATTTATTTGATACATATGGTGCCACTCGCGGACGGTAGGAAGTCCCAAGTTCAGGTCGAGCCACACCAACAGTACCCCAACAAGGTGACACCACCCATTACGGGATAGCTGGAAGGGAGAAAGGTTGTAGGACCCCAACACCTCGCTGAAGAAGGGGTGCACAGGAAGGCCCACCCCGTTCTCCATGGCCGCCTTGTAGAAGGTTGCAAACCCCGGCGGCGGGTCGAAGCACCTGTTGGAAGATCGGGGCACCGAATACTTCACCCCATTGCACGGGACGGCGATGGCGAGAGCCTTCATCATCTCCCGGGTCACCGTGGACGCAGCCCCAAGGACGCGGTGAGTCCTCCAGTCGGAGGGAAGGACATAATCGCCGGCAATCTCCGGCTCCTTGAGGTCTACCACTGTAGGGCGTCTGCCTGAACCAGACGCCTCGCCACCAGCTTGGGACCGATCTAACCCCCGGAAGGCCTCCGATAGAGCCTGATGGTCGCGTGGATCAGAGCCAGAACTCTCGTCTGACAGAATCTCTGCCCCGCTCGACCCCGGCAACTCCGGGCCTTGAAACACCAAGCTCCAGTCTGGACCTACAAAATCGAGGGGGTTTGCAACTCTAGCCGGAGACGGAGTAAATGGCGGCATCAGATTCGCGCTCCCGGATTGAGAACCCTCGCGGTTCTGGGAATCGAAACTCGACGAACTCATCGTTCACACAACAAAACAGATCTTGGAGAAAAAAGAGGTTAATCTAAATCGAAAAAGGGGGAAGGAAAGAGCCCCGGTCAGCCCTACTTTTCACCAGGAATCCATAAAACCCAGGCAGCCAAACCCCATGAGGATTCAACAGTGCAACACAAACAGAACACGTGTATTAACGAAATGTATTACCTTCGATTAGGCGGGAGAGTGAAGACCCACAGACAAAATTGCAGAGCGTCGCGTCTCAACCGATGAATAGGAATTGATTGCCTGAAATTGCCCGAAGAAGAGGAAGGGACAGTTGCGTTGGTAAAAGTGAAAAGAGCGCGCATCCCAAACGATGGTTATACCACATCGCCTTCTCAACTTCCCAACACTGACCCCAGTTTTCGCAGAAATCACGCAACTGCCACCAAACTTTGCCGCCCAAAACTCGAAAGCACCTCGCAAAAAGCAGGTCGCATGAAGTAGTTTGACTGAACGTAAAACGACGTAAATAAAATAGCGAAGAGGGCTCGAAGGCCCCCGAGCATAACAACAAGGGCTCTACGCTCAGGGGTACGACGAATTGTCTACGACCCCAAATTACGAATCCATTGAGTTCGTCGGGGCTCCCCAGGTGGACAAAAACAGAAATGAGGCAGAACTCGAACTGCCCAAATTATCACCGGCACCCGCAGCAGCCTCCCGGGGCTGCGCGGGTGAGGACCCCCACAGAGGAATTGGTCCTCCGAGCCGAGAGATGTCCGCGAACACCCAAAAATAAAGCCGGACCACCCATGAGGTAGTCCGAAGGGCCAAAACCTGGGATATGAATCAAGCAAATGCAAGTTCAATCACTATTTTTGGCTCGACAGGTTATGACGGACATAACCAGCCAAGCCAAAAGGGCTATTGTTGGGGCCCGATTGGATCCGGCCCACTAAGAGGCCCGATTTCAGACCCAATGAATTTCAGTAAGAAGCTAATGATAGACCCGGCCCGGGGCGATCGCGCCATACCAGCCCAAGTGGACTGGAGCTCGGATCGAACCATAACCCGACCAAGTAGAAAGGAAGCTCGCAGAGACCAGGGACAGTTCAATTAACTCAAAAAGCAGTCCGAACACCAGAAAGGAAGTTTGAAACCTAATATCGACCCTCTACGGCAGTCTCAACCGATCTGGAAGAAGGGAGAGCTCATAACGGCTAACATGCGATATTTGGGGAAGGCTCAAACTACCAGACGGGCGAACCACCCCGATTATCCCGGAGACGCCTCCTAACCACTAGGCGCAGACCTCGTAAACCCTAAGAGAGACTCGCTTCTATAAATACCCCCCTTTCAAGCGGCAGCCAAAAAAAAAGAGGAAAAGAGAAAAGACGATAACACCAAAAGCTCGCCGGCAATCAGTCCTACAAAATCAAGGAACTCACTTCGATTTTTTAAAACCAACCTTCCAGTATTTTCACTTAGCATATTCACTGTACCCTTTTTAATTTCTACGCCATTCTATGTATATCTTTGTTCTTGGTTCTTGGGGCTCCGATTTCTGAATAATTGTACCCGCAACAGACCTACTCCAGGATCTCATCTCTTACTTGAATCACTCTTGAAGCATTGGCAAAGCTTCGCCTGCCTGAAGTGATGTCATTAATCATTTGGGTTGTCTACTCGGTCGTCTGTTGAATTATCAGTTCGGCAGACAAGGACAAAGCTTTTTCCAACTCCCTGCTATCCTCTTCAGCAGCCTCTAACTCTTTTTTAGCATAAGCAAGATCCTCATTGATCTGCTCAAGCTCTCCCTCCATCCTTTGTAGTTGCTCAGTTAATCTCTCCACCTTATTCCTCCTTGCAGCTATGATATGACGATATCCTTCCAGAGTTAGCTCTTGAGAATCTTGGCTCTAAAGAAGGCTAGCCTTATTCTTGACTATTTCCAATAAGATAGGCCTCCCTCTAACTCAGTAAGAAAAGGGGATTCAGAAGATGTAGCATGTACCTGAGAAATAAGGATGGTCGAAATGGGAGCTTCTGATACAAAGTGTTAGTTGGAAGTGTTTGGATTGTATACTAAAAGCATTTATGATTAAGTGTGTTCGTTTGATACACTGGTCTTCATAAATGTGTTACATCAACATAGTCGCTATCTGATATAACAAACATACGATACGAACTATAATATCCTATCACCTCGCTTATAGGGATGATCATATGGCGTGTAGGAGATCATAGAAGATCATATGAATCGTTTGACCTAGCGAGATTTAAACATATCAGGGCTGAGATAGTCCCTAGATAGGCTGTCGGTTTAGGCTGCGGCACATCAGTTCATAAGTGAGTTTATCCTAGCTACTTGATGTGTTGGTACATCTTTATGTACTGATGGGATCAACAATGAGATGTGTCATTCTAATTGACATATGAATGAGTCAGATCTCTAGATACTTGTTATGATCTTAAACCTAATGGAAGGCTAAGGGGCATACATATGTTGACCACACTTTGACTTGCTAGGGTGACGAGTCTTTCATGTACTCTTATACCTGCATCTTGGGTGTGACTGTTTGTGTGTGGCTTGCTTAGACTGGACATGTAGGTAATCATATCCGTCTTAGGATATGGACATTCCTTGAGGAGCTCACAAGGTTCATTATGCTAAACCCTGCAGGGTGAATTTTGTTTCTCAAAACGGTTTAGACTATCCTCATCAGTGACCTACTTCAACTTAACCATTTAATAAAATAACAATTTTTTTATCCACTACACAATCTATAACCCAATATTATTTACTTCTCTTATTAGTGACCCAACTCAACCTAATTTTAAAATTAAAACACTAATTTCTCTCCTTTAATATACTATAAAAGTCTTATTAATATTTTGCGTTTTCAAATTGTAATTTTAAAAAATAAGTTGTTATGAATTAAAACTTATAATTAACTTAACAAATAAAATTATGATAATTAATACAAAATTAGAGATAAATTAATAAAAGATAAATAAAATACACGAAATAGTAAATTACAAATGTATGAATTATAAGTTACATTTTCATTTAAATTGTATTAAAAAAATTAAGTGACACCCAACCATGGGATGCCACGTGAGTTTTACCTTTTTCTTTATTTTTTTAACCTTTTATTATTATTTTTATTTCCTGACCTTCTTAGAAAGTTGGCTATGGCTGTAGTATTAGAAGTAAGCTTTTAAGCGCTGAATATAGACAATCCATATATACTGCATTTCAGTTCAGTATAATATCTCATATGAATAAGATCTTGATATGTTACTCACAATTTATCAGTGTGGCCAACTCTTCACTACAAAAAAATTGAAAATTTGCGACGGATTCACGACAAAAAAAAAAAGGTTGCGAATTAGCGACGGACTAACGACGGAATAAAATTTTAAATTTTGCGACAGAATTGCGACCGAATTTTTCGTCGCAAACTTTAGCGACGAAATTTTTTGTCGCAAATCCGTCGCAAAATTCTTCATTTTTAAATATATATATATTTTTAGTACATATATTAAATGAGATGTGTGTTTGGTTCAGCGGTAATGCGCGCAACTCGCATGCTAGAGGTGTTAGGTTGGTGATCTACCAAAGCACATACACCTTTTCTCATGTTTCTTGCACAAATCAATCTTTCCAAGTTGTTTGAAATATTCTCATATTAATTAGTGTTTAATCCATCATCTAACCCCAACCATCTTCAATCTGTTGTGAATTAGAAATCTCATTCAAATGCCCATGAATTGCTTAATCTTGATTTGAAAGTTGTAAAAAAAAATAATACTACTAATAATCACTTGATCAAAACAATTCATCCAAATCCATCCAGAATTGATAAATCTAGAATGAAAGAAAAGATTCACTCGCCCCATAACAGGAATCTTGGAAAAATATAATAAAAGTCACAAATTTTCCTTAATTTGGAGTATTTTTCACATTAATAAAATTTGCAGAATTCGATAAACAGTAAAAATATAACCTCTTATTCAACAAAATCTTTCATCAACTAAAAAATCAATAAAATACATTAACAGTAAGGCAAAAATTTGTGTTAGACACGCCTAAACTGTTTAGGCGGATTTTATTCATATCCAAATGGGTTCACCCATCCCAATTAGAGTATATTAAATAAATTTGGGTTGAGTTAATGAATAAAATCCGTCTAAACCATTTAGATCGCCTAAACTGTGACCTTCCCTAAGAGTAATTGTAGCAGCAGCAGATCGATGGAATGTGGATTGAATTACTGCAGAAAAGGTTGTTGCAAATTGTAACCGTTATTTCTACTTTCCTTATTCCATTATGTTTTGGCACACAGTCGTCGAAATTAATTTTCAATCGTTATTGTTTTATATCCATTGAATTTGAATTTATGGCCCATTGGCCATTGCATATACATTATGGATGTCAATAAAGTCCGAAACTGATGGGTCGGCCCGAAATCGGTGGGCTAAAATGCGGGTTAGGGTAAAAAAATTTCAACCCGAAATTATTTTTAACCGAACGGGATGGGTTGGAGGCCCGAACGGGTTGAGCCCGGTGGATTGCGGGTCGGCCCGTAGGTCCAGCTATATTTAATAATATATATAATATTTTATTATTCATTATTTCTAATATTATTTATATCCTACTATACTCATTAATTATAGACCTAATTCTCTAGACCTTATTTTCCGTCACACGGAATCTCATCTATCTCTCCCAGTGACGTAGTCCGTTACCCTCAAATCGAAAAATCCCCCCTTTCTTCCTCTTTCATTGTCTTCCACTCGTCGCTCTCCTAATTAGCGTACCGACTCATTTATTCTTTTCAAGCACTTTTAGCCTCTCGTTGTTGTACTCACCCAAGTGAAAGCTACAGTTAATTTCATAATCCCTATTTTATCATATTATATGTTGAAGAATGACTTCTATTACTTAAATTAGTTGATATATAAGAATTAAATTTTTTTTTCAAACTATGATTGGACAATCTTTTATCCACTTATCATTATTTTTTTGCAAAGATATTGTTGTTTAATGTCTTTTATTTATGTTGGTTCATTATTTTTTTATTGGCAAAAACTTGCGTTAGGCAGGCCTAAACGGTTTAGGCGGGTTTTATCCTACCCAAATGGGTTCACCCATCCCAAATATGGTATATTATATGGGTTTGGGCTTGGGTTAATGGATAAAACCCGCTTAAAGCTTGGGTTAATGGATAAAACCCGCCTAAATCGTTTAGGCCTGCCTAACCCAAGACCTTTCCTTTTTTATTTTATTTTAGGGGTTGCTAAATTATTTTAAGAAAATCTTTACAAAAATAAACTCGTAAATCTTGTCAGCCCGACGGGTCAGCCCGAAAACCGGTGGGTTAGGGTTAGGTTCAAGAATTTTTAGCCCGATAAAAATTCAACCCGATTCAACCCGGACCGAATAGCCCGCAACCCAATAGGGTTAGCCCGAAACCCGATGGATCAGCCCGATTGACATCCCTAATGTAGATAAAACAGAGACCTTTATTTTTATTTTATTTTTTATTTTATCAGAATATCGTTGCTTAAGCGTTTATTCAATCATTAAACTTAATCCTCCATACCTCATTCTCATTTTAATAGTCTTATTTTCCATTTTCGTACGTCCTAATTTAATAGTCTTCTTTTTAAAAATGCTAAATTTTTCATACTCAACATTAAAATATTAATTTTACTCAACTCATTCTACACTCACATGTATTGATTATTGTACCAAAAACAAATCATACTATTAATCCAAGACCAAGTGAGTATTTGACATGTAATTATTAATAAATTAAGAAAAAAACTAATTATTACTCTCTCCGTCCCACTTCAATTGACACACTTACTACATTTGGGCGTCCCAACCAAATTGACACATTTCTAAAAATGGCAACTTTTTCACACTCAATAATAAAATATTAATCCCACTAACTCATTTTACACTCACAACTCTTAATTTCTGTGCCAAAAAAAACATGTCAATTGACATGGGATGGAGGGAGTATTTAATTTATATAAAAAGGGATTTAAATGCCCAAGAAAAAAAAACCAATTTGAAAAGAGAATCGGGACCCACGCGGATAAATTTTGTCGCCACGTCACGGTGCACCCCCTTTTCCCAGCCTCTATAAACCTCAACACGATAACCAATTCTCTCACACAAACACACACACAAGCAAACCCGTACACGTCAGCACCCGGCAAAATGGCATCCAATATGCTACCGTTCAGGCCCGTGGTGGCGCCGCCAGCCACCAGTTCCGGCGAAAGCCACAAGTCTCCGAAGTGGTGGTCTCCGATTTTCGGATTCTCCTCTGAACCGGACTACATGGGCCAGGGGAGCAAACCGGCAGCCGCTGCCGAAGGAGAGTCGAAGCCACCAAAAAGCCGGTTCGCCCGCGGCTCTTTCACGGAGGAGAAGGCGAAGCAGTTCCGGAGGATGACATATGATGCGTCGTCGTTTCATGAGACCATGTATCACTCCGCCATAGCTTCCAGACTTGCCTCCGACTTCTCCGACCGCATCTACGGCTGATTTACGCCTTTTTTTTTCCATATTTTATATTTTGTAATGGTAGTTTCTAGAATAATAGTAATGATTGTAATATAGAAAAATGGTGATGATGTAAACGTAGTGGGATCCGATGGATAACCATTACGTAATTAAAATATGGATTAGGTTAATTTTAATTTGTTGATGGTGATTTCTTGGAATTAATTTGCCAAACATATTGAATTCATTAATTATTTTGCCTGTAAGTTAAAAAAAAATAATTATTGAATCCAATACACTATTTTAATTGTCAGTTGTTACACTGATTAGCAGGTAATTGACTTTGAAGAAAGATTTATCGATCCCTTCTAGAAACTTCAGTTGAAAAGGTGGATTATGATAAAATAAAATCAACTTTATGATAGATCGTTACTATTTATTTGCAAAATAAATAATAAAGGATTAAATGTGAAATTTATGGTTGTTTTTATGAATTGATAGATGTTTTTAAAATCATTCATGTGAAATTCAGTTTTGAGTATATGATCAAAATTAAACAATCGCACTGATTTGCAACGGATGTCTAAAATCAGATATAATATTTTTATTAAGCATAAATAAATTTCTCCTAACAATAATTAATGTATTTAGATTTTCATTTTCGACACAAACAAGTTTTACTCCATTGATGGTGGTATTGTAAAAATCTCCACTTGCCCTCGGTGTTAAGTGACTTCTAACTGAATCAAAAATCCTCGAACTCCGGCATTAAGGTGGTTTGTATGAGTAATCGGTGTTTAGGTGATGCCTAAACATGTTAGACACTGCATAATCAGTTTAGATGACCAATTTTTTTAAAATAATTAAAAATTATATAATTTAATTTTAATTTATTAATAAATATATCACCTAAATCCCACATAAATCATTTAAACGTTAGATCTGACTCCAACATTCGGTTAGCATTTAACGATTTTTACCATCATTCATGATTGATGGATTAATTATTAAATTGATATAAAATGGGTGGCGAGTGGCGAGTGGCGACCACGTACTACCATCCATATTTGAAACAGCACATGCTCGAATATGCCTTGTTTTATGCTTGCAAATTGGATATCTATTTCGGAAATTAACTAAATTTCTTTAACAAAAAAAAAATTACCAAAAACGAATGCTATTTTGTCCTCTGAAAGTAACATTTCAAAATCATGCTTTTATCGTGACATATATTGTACAAAATATTTTTATATAATGTCAAGAAAATAAAGTCTGATTTTTTTTTTTTAAAGAAGACAACTCAATTTTACATGTTTTTAATAATTTGATCTGAAATTATATCTGTACAATAAATCGTATTTTTGTTTTCGGTAATTCTAAACATAACCACTATTTTGCTCAACATAGCTCCTAATTTTCTTAAAAAATAAAATTATTTTGTAATATTATAAATTTACTCATATAGCCCAAACGTAATTATTGATGTAACCCCTCAAATTAGTGTAGCCCGATTTTGCCTTCTGGCTCAGAAACGCTGGAAATAAAGAGCTAATTGCACTAGCACTCACGCCGATCAATTTTTTTTTAATGTCGAATCAGTTTTCAATTTCATTTTTGTTGCATGAATGTTAGAATAATTGGACAAATACAATTTTTTTTTAGTGGTTGTGGCTTTATGAGTTTCAAAAGTACTTGTTTTCCCAAATTATATCATGTTTATTTTTTTTAAAAAAAATATATATGTTTTACACTGGTAATCTTGTTTCCTGTTTTCTTTTTTTGGGTCATAAAATGTGTTAGACAAATGAAAGAGGAGAAGATAAAGATGACATTGGTGGACAAGGTCGATCGAGACGTGGTTGACTACCTATTGAGCCACAAACAAAGTTCTAAATGGATCGATTAATTGTCAAGTTTATTTCCATTCCTTTATGATTAAATTTGTTTTAAGTTTTTTTTTTGGATACAAACCTGTGTTTTCTAAAAGCAAAAAAAAATTATCATATTCTCTGTCTCTTCATTGTCTTCAGTTCTTATTTTTTCTTTTTCCTTTTTTGCTAATTCTTCTCTCATGTCACAATTCAAAAAAATATTCTGCCTAAGATCGAATGTCAGCATCTTCTCAACCAAATCTTCAGCAAAAATTTGGGAAGAAAGAGGATTAAGTTGTTTTAGGGGCTTCGATGGCTACGGTTATTCTAGGGCTTTAAAAATGATTACATTTGTTATTTAATTTGAAGTATAGCTGTATTGAGAAAAACGATGGTTATATTTAGAATTATCATTTTGTTGTTGGAAATTCGGGTTTAATTGAATAAATTCCCCGTGATAAATATTTAATTTTGTCGTAATTAAATATTTGTGTGGTATATATATTCTCAAATCCGAATTTTGGAGAGTGAGAAATTGAACCACAAGTTGGCATATTATGGTGTATGAGATATTTAAACATGTGTTTAATGTCCCAAGTTGATGTTTAATACAAGTTGAGACTTGTATGTGTGTGTAACAATAAGTGTGCATTAGTGGTACATGTTAGTGTTAACATGAACTAGTTGTTAAATCTGTCCGATGTTAAACAAACATCGATTTTATTTTGTGCATTCACACGTAGTTGACTCAGTCAATACGGTAGTTACAACACGTGAGGACAAGAATATTATGTGCTCGATAATTTGCGATATAAATCATAATTGTCGTAATAATGACGTCGGTTTTTAACTGATGTAATAATGATATCGGTTTGTAACCGACAAGTCAATGATGACGTTAGTAACGTCTCGTTATTAAGTGACCAAATATAACTGTCACAAGCACATAAATATTCCGTTTGTAACGTCACGACATTAGTGACGAAAGTTGTAACCGTCGATACCATAATGCTCGGTTTGTAATCGTTGATCGTATTCAATTATTGATCGTAACCCCCGGGTGGATTTGTATATTTATAGGCATTTGTAGGTGCATTTCGAGGTTGACGAAATGTAGGATGTGTCCACTCATGGCCAGATTACTGCATCTTTTTCTTGAAAAACCTGCAACTTTTCACAACTTTTGTGGCTTGCTCAGTTCTAACTCCGTTTATTTCACCGGAGTTTCTACGATTGCGGTGCTGCCTCGTAGAAGATGAAGTCGTTTTACCTTTGGGGACAAGCGTTGTCAAACGAGCACTACGTTGGCATTTTCGTCTTGCGGGAAAAGGGATTCCTCGACTCAGCTATTTTATTTCATTTTTGCACATTTTTGTTCCGCCTAGTTTTGTTGCATTATTACGTGTAAAGAATTGCATTAAAAAGTTGTAAATTATTGCAGTACTTCTGTTCTCAAATTGCCAACATCCAACATTTGTTTTACCTACGAAAATCAACTTTATTTCAGACAGCCCAAAGATTGGTGAGCCTTAGGCCCAAGTTCAAACTTATCTATGTGTGAGGTTGTATCAGTGAATTTTGATTCAAAAATTTATTTGATTTCGTTAGTTTAAAATATAAGGTTTATATTTTTGTAATTCAAAATAGATATTTGATTAACCCTTTGTTAGTTGGAAGCAAAGGGTGCATTTAAATTATTTAAAAAAAATAATAAATATTTAAGCATATATCTAAATAAGAAAACTCATGCTCGCACATCTGATGTCGCACAACTCTCACATGATCTAACTAACACTGTTGAATAAGTGTTGGTTTTTATACAATCTTTATTGTAAACACAGTTATCAATTGTTCACGTTCAATTTGTGAAGGTAAAACGAAGTTCTTGGAACCATTAACAAAACCAACAAATAACCGTGATACAGTACCGACAAATTGAATACGTAAAAGAATAATGATATTTCCTTCGATCAGGGTGTAGTGGTCAAAATACCTTACCTGTCTGTGACCGAGAGATCATGGACGACTTGAACGTAACCCGAACATCTTAGTGTGTGTGTGGTTGATTAATGTATTACTATTAAAAGAAGCCGCAAGAAGATAAAAAAATGACAATAAATAAGGAAATAAGCAAACCTGTAGCCAAAATGCAAGACAGCGAGGAATCAATGCTTATTTCATCTGAGCTTTGGTACAATTTTAGAGAGGAAAATTCATGCTAAAAATGAGAAGGGTCCATCCTTTTATAAACAAGAAGGGGGTAACCTTGGTAAAAAAAATCGTGTGCTAACAAACCCTAATACTTCTCGTGGGGTCGCCGGGAATTCTGCAACTGTCCGAGTATTTTGTGGTCAGTTAGGGTTGCTAATGACCTTGCACCGCCGAATCTTGCTGCAGAACGTGATTCTTCCTTGGTGGCGATCTGTTGGTGGGTCGGCATCGGTGACGACCCCAGAGCCTTTGATTTAGACTTGTGCATGTGAGTTGATTGTACTTGTAAGTTGTGGTGTCTTGGGTCGATCGAGTCTTTGAAAAATTGATTGGGCTTAGGCCGCTATAACCTCTCCTTAATATTAATAGTCATGATTTTATACAGTTTATGATTTAATTAGCAAAATGTTGGTCGTCAAAGTCAAAGTTGATAAACAAATTATGTTTTTCTCAAAACCTGTTGAGAAATATCTGCTAATATATTAGAGTTGTTCCCCCAAACTGTTTTTATTAATTTCATTACATTATTATATAATACGACAACCACTCATCATTTATTTCAAAACTTATTATTAAAAAATTTAAATACATATCATATATATATATTTTTTCATTATTATGAACAATTTCTCTATGTTAGTGAATGGCCACACAACCAATGTGTTGGATATGAGATCTGTGAAACAGTACTGAAAACACTGCAAGAAATAAAGTCTATTACATCAAGTTTTAACAAGTAGAACTGTAAGTACTGCTAGTACGAGAATAAATAAAATAAATAGCCGAGTCGAGGAAACCCTCTTCCCGCAAGACAAATTCGCCAATGTAGTGCTCGTTAACCGGCGATTGTCCCCAAAGGTAAAATGGCTTCGTCCTTTTCGAGGCAGCACCGCAATCAAAAATGCTGAACGAAGGTGAAACTGAGTTGCTTAAGAACAACAAAAAAGATGCAGCAATATGAGAAAAATGTTGCAGTATCTGGCTAAGGTAGCTTGTCTCGTGTCGGATGTCTAGAGAACTGGAGACAACTCTATGCATGCCTATTTATAGACATGTCCACCCAGGGGGTTACGATCAATAGTTACAAACCGAACATTATGGTGTCGACGGTTACGTCTCTCGTTACTAATGTCGTGACGTTACAAACCAAATACTAAGTGCTCGTGACGGTTACGTTTCGGTACTTAATATCGAGACATTACACAACCTCATCATTGTCTTGTCAGTTACAAACTGACATCATTAACACATCAGTTAAAAATCAACATCATTATTACGACAATTACAAATTATGTCGCAAATTATCGAGCACATAATATTCTTGTCCCCACATGTTGTAACTACCGCGTTGACTGAGTCAACTACGTGAGCATGCACAATACAATGTTAATCTCGATGTTTGTTTAACATCCGACAGACTTAACAATCAGTCCATGTTAACACTAACATGTACCACCAATGCACACTAATTGTTACACACATACAAGTCTCATCTTGCATCAATTTGGGACATTAAACACATGTTTTAATTATCTCATACACCATAATATGTTAATTTTTGGTTTAATTTTCCACTCACCAAAATTCGGATTTGAGAATATATATACCACAAAAAATATTTAATTACGACAAAATTAAATATTTATCACGGGGAATTTATTCAATTAACCCCGAATTTCCAACAATCCCCCCATGAGTGGAAATGCCTAAATGCATGAATGCTTAGCCAACTCAGTTTCGAGAGATGTTAATGCACCTGAACAGGTAGCTTATGACTTTGAACCGTTCATCTTCAATATTGTCGGGTACACTGGCGGCTTAGTGGTAAGAATACCTTGAACTATTCCTCCATCGTGTGTATCGAGTCAACAACATTGAAATATTAACATTTCAATCTCCATTCGTTCTCACGTTTAGTTCCATTACGGGCCATGGACACTCCTTTTGGTTTCATAAGTGTTCATTTGAAGCGGCCCTCACTTCCACTTATATAGATGACCTCCTATTCCGAGCATTCCTGTCAAGCTCAACCATCACGAGGTTTTCAGGAGTCATTAAAAGTCATTTAAGACTTAACCTATACCACATGCATGTTCATAACACCTAACGTGCTATCTTTAGGGAAGGGTAGATAAGGTCATTTTCTAAGGCATCGCCACTAGAGAAGACATTAACTTGTCGGTGTTACAACTTGAACTTGTGTAGTTTAGTTGTTCCATTGAACCTAGTTTTTGGGATCTCCAATCATCTAGGTTGGGTATCCACTGCACTCATTCATATTATGGATTTCAATCCCATTCTCTCAAGCAATTTATTCATTTGATCTCGGTTTAACCCTTTGGTTAGCGGATTGATAACTGCAGTAAAGCGGTTAAGCAAATAATATTTTTACACCCAAGGGTGGTCGATCCCACAGGGAATGTGCAATGAAAAATCCAAAGTACTAGTTATAATTTCTAGGACATAGAAGTTTGAGGAAATAGAAAACTGGGGTTTTGTTTAGAAATTAAAGATGACAATGCGATAAAATAAAGGATTTTTGAAAACAATAAAGAAAAGCACAGATCCTAGGGCAGATAATCGAATCATCAACATGCAAATATCAATCAACTCAGCAATGGGGAAAACATAGATTTTTGTGGATTAAATTCCTTGGTCAGACAATTAAATCCTAGATTATTAATTAGTGACTATCTCCTCTCGGTCTCAAGAACACCAAATAAATTAATCTCAATAATTATCTAATTATTCCTATGTAGGTTTCTTTCTTTTGAGACAGAAAACAAACACAATTAATTCTCTCTTCCTGTTAATAATTTTCATCTCTCGATCCATCAATTATTAACTATAAACCTAGATCTCAATTCACCTCTCGGTCCTTCTTTTAATCTAGATTATAAAATTAAATCAGAGAATTAATCCATGCTATATGAGTTGATATCAATTAGACATGCATCAGAAAAGAAATCATAACCCTAGAACCTGTTTAGGGTTCTAGCCACAAAACATGACTAGAATTAAAGCAAACATATTATTAATTGACTTACAAATAAAATAGGAACCTTCAATGTCTTTAAAAACTCCAATGTATTCAGCAAAAATAGAGAAAAAGAGATGTAATTTCGTGCCTAAGAGTTCATATTTATAGAGGGGGAAAAGACCTAATTTGAGTATTGGGTAAAAATAGCAAAAACTGCCAAAACAGGCCAAAAATAGCTTTTTCGGGCTTCTGTGTCGATCGAAACAAATCCTGTCGGTCGACAGGAATGTTTTGACCTCTGTTTCGGTCGACACAAATCCTGTCTCTCGACACAGAAACATCTGTCTGCGCAGTCTCACGGTTTTGGCCATAACTTCCTCTCCCGAACTCCGATTGACCCGATTTCAGTTGCGTTGGAAAGCTAATTCAAAGATATTTCCATCCATGTGCTCCATTAGCTCAGATTCCATCTGTGAAAGAAGTCGTGACTGTTCCTTTGAACATCATCTACTTTCGGTACGGGTTTTCAATGAATTTGGCCTAAAACCTGGAAAAATCACCCATCAAAGGCATAACACCCTCTAAAGTAGACTCATGCACAGAAATAAGTAAAAACATAATATAAAACACTTGAAACAATGGAGAAAAATATAGATAAGTGAGTATAAATATGAGCTTATCACGGATCCGCAAGGTTATCAATTGATTTTAAATAATCAATGGATATCACACTATTTAAGATCAATTGTCTAATGGTATTATGTCAACGACGTATATGTCTCGACTTCCCATTGTACATGTTATTTTGTGCTCGACCAATAGTCGCTTGTCTATCATAGTGAATCATCACTGATGGCACATGCTTGTTCCAACAAGGAACATCCTCTAGAAAGTGTCGAAGTCATTCTGCTTCTTCACCTGCTTTATCTAAAATAATGAACTCGGATTCCATCGTGGAACGAGCTATACAAGTTTGTTTCGTGGATTTCCACGACACTGCCCCCACCAATCGTAAATACGTATCCACTTGTGGAGTGGGAGTCATTTGAATCAGAGATCCAATTTGCATCACTGTACCCTTCAAGTATATGTGGTAAACTTGTATAATACAACCCCAAGTTAAGAGTATACTTCAAGTATCTCAAAACTCTCACAAGAGCCTTCCAGTGTTCATTACTAGGATTGCTTGTGTATCTGCTCAATTTGTTTACCGCATATGCAAGATCCGGTCTAGTACAGTTAGTCAAATACATTAGACTACCAATGACTCTTGCATATTCCTCTTGACCAACAGGATCACCTTTGTTTTTAACAAAGTGAACATTGAGTTCTAGTGGTGTTTTGGCTGGTGTACTATCATAAGCATTGAATTTCCTTAGCACTTTCTCAACATAGTGAGATCGTGATAAGACAATTCCATTAGGTCTTCTTATGATTTTGATTATAAGAATCACATAAGCCACACCCATGTATTTCATGTCGAAGTTCTTTTCCAACATTGGTTTAGTATCAACAATCATTTGTTGATCCCTACTCATGATCAACATGTCATCTACATATAGGCAGACAATCACAAAATTGTCAAACGTGCCTTTGTAGCACACACATTTGTCACATTCGTTATACTTGAATCCATTTGACAATATCACATTATCAAATCGAACATGGCATTGTTTGGGCGCTTGTTTAAGACTGTATAATGATCTAACCAATTTTCATACCTTTCTCTCTTGTCCGGATACTACAAATCCTTCGAGTTGATCTATATAGATTTCTTCTTCTAGCTCTCCATTTAAGAAGGCTGTCTTCACATCCATTTGGTGTATTTCGAGATTGTGCAAAGCAGCAATCACTATAAGCACCCTAATAGATGTGATTCTAGTCACATGTGAATAGGTATCGAAGAAATCATATCTCTCTCTTTGTTTAAAGCCTTTCGCCACAAGGCGAGCTTTATACTTATCAACCGAACCATCGGCTTTATACTTTCTTTTAAGGATCCACTTGCATCCTAAGGGCTTACAACCTTTCGGGAGATCGGCCAAAATCTAAATATGATTTTGCATTATCGATTCAATCTCACTATTAATGGCTTCTTGCCATAGTGAGGCATCGGGTCTAGCTAAGGCTTCTTTAATAGTTCGAGGTTCATCATCTAACATGTAGGTGATGAAATCTAGACCAAAACTTTTAGCCACTCTAGCCCTTTGACTACGTCTCAGTTCTTTCTCTGTATGAGTAGAATTAGTAGTCTCTTCATATGTCCTTTTTCTAGACATAGTCGGTACATCTCCCTTGTCTTTACAATGATAGATGTGCTCAAAGAACATAGCATTCCTTGACTCTATAGTGGTGCCTTCGGTCACATTCGGATTATCCGACTTGTGCACAAAAAATCGATAGGCAGCACTATTTAACGCATACCTTATAAACATGCAATCGATTGTTTTATGTCCAATTGCAACTTGTTTGGGTAAAGGTACTTCGACCTTTGCTAAACAATCCCACACCTTAAGGTACTTGTAGGAAGGTTTCTGCCCTTTCCACAACTCATAAGGTGTCTCCTCTTTCCCTTTAAGATGTATCTTATTTAAGATATAGTTAGTTGTTAAGACAGCCTCTCCCCACATATTTTGGGGTAGCCCCGAACTTATTAATAGAGCATTCATCATTTCCTTTAGTGTAAGATTTTTCCTTTCGGCAACATCATTGGACTGAGGTGAGTAAAGTGTCGTTGTTTGATTAATAATGCCCGAATCAGCGCATAATTCTTCAAACGGTGCAACATACTCTCCACCTCTATCACTTCGAATCATCTTGATCTGACTACTCAATTGATTTTCAGCCTCTTCTTTATAATTTTTAAAGGTATCAATTGCTTTATCTTTATTTTTCAATAAGTAGAGATAACAATATCTGGTGCAATCATCAATAAAAGTAATAAAATATTTTTTCCCTCCTCTAGTTTGCAACATTTTGAAATCACACAAATCCGGGTGTATCAATTCTAGAGGTTTAGAGCTCCTTTCGACTGAATTAAACGACGTTCTTGTCATTTTTGCCTCAACAAAAACTTCACATTTAGTTTGTTTAAATTCAGCCACTTTTAGTAAATTCAAATTTATTAATCTTTTTATTGCATTAAGATTTACATGTCCCAATCTTACATGCCACAAAGTAGAGCACTCAATCAAATAAGAAGTAGATTCAACTTTATTGATATTCTTTCCGGCTAGGCGTCGTACCATTACATTCAACTTGAAAAGACCATTGGCGAGATAACCTCTACCAAGGAATTTTCCATACTTTGACAAGATAAACTTTTCAGACTCAAATACAAGTTTAAATCTATGATTTACAAGTAAAGAGCCCACAACGAGGTTTTTTCGGATGTTTGGGACATGAAACACATCCTTCAAGGTCAAATCCTTGCCACTAGTGAGCTTGAGCACAACATTGCCCACTCCAACCACATCTGAGGAAGCTTGATTGCCCATATGGAGATTTCTTCCTTCAACAGACTTATAGGAGACAAAAGCACTCCTATCGGAAGCCACATGACATGTTGCGCCTGTATCAACAAACCATTCACGTGGATTGTCAACATGGTGAACCTCGGAAACCACGGCACACAAGTCATCATCTCAATCATCATCGGGTTCAACATTGTTGGTTATATCTTTGTTTTGCCTTTATTTTTATTTTTAGACTTTTTGCATTTATTTGCCATATGCCCATTTTTGCCACAATTAAAGCAAACACCCTTGAACTTAGATTCTTGTATCACAATCCCCTTGTTCGACGGGTTGGGTCTTTTCCTTTTCTTCGATGGACCACCACGTTCAGTCAAATTTGCCTTGGCATCCATAGCTCTTGACTTAGGATCCACCTTTCGATTATCCTCTTCAATACGAAGCTTGACAACCAAATCTTCAGGAGACATAGCCTTTTGCTTATGCTTAAGATAGCTCTTGAAGTCCTTCCACGAAGGAGACAACTTCTCAATGACCGCAGCCACATTGAAGGCATCAGGGAGTAGCATCCCCTCGGCATAAACATTGGGCAAAATAAGTTGAAACTCTTGCACTTGTTCCACCACCGGACGATTGTCAACCATTTGGTATGACAAGTACTTGGCCACGGCGTACTTCTTAGTACCCGCGTCCTTCGTCTTATACTTTTTCTCTAGTTGTTCCCATAATTTTTTTGCGGTGTTTACATTACAATATACGACATAAAGAGGATCAACTAAACAATTAAGTACAAAATTTTGACAAAGAAAATCACTATGACACTAATTGTCAAAAGCAAATCTCTTGTTTTGATCGGTCTCATCATCGGCAAGCCCGGACTTGTCCTCCTTCAAGTTAGCCAATCCAAGAGTAGTGAAGTAAAAGAGCATCTTTTGTTGTCATGTCTTGAAGTCCATACCTCCAAACTTGAAGGGCTTGTTGGCTTGGGCATTCGGACGGAGTTGACGTGAGTTGTTGGTTTGCTTCCTCCGGCACCATTGAGAGTGTAAATAACCATCTTAGATCCTGAGAAGTAGAGCAATTCGTTTTGCGTTTGTTGGATATGAGAACTGTGAAACAGGACTGAAAACACTGCAAGAAATAAAGTCTAGTACAGTAAGTTTTTACAAGTAGAACTGCAAATACTGCTAGTACGAGAACAAATAAAATAAATTAAATAAAATAAATAGACGAGTCGAGGAAACCTTCTTCCCGCAAGATGAATTCGCCAACGTAGTGCTCGTTAACCGGCGATCGTCCCCAAAGATAAAACAACTTCATCCTTTTCGAGGCAGCACCGCAATCGGAAAGGCTCCGACGAACTGAACGGAGGTGAAACTGAGCTGCTTAAGAACAACGAAAAAGATGCAGCAATATGAGAAAAATGTTGCAGTATCTGGCTAAGGTATCTTTTCTCGTATCGGATGTCTAGAGAACAGGAGACAACTCTATGCATGCCTATTTATAGACATGTCCACCGAGGGGGTTACGATCGATAATTGAATACGATCAACAGTTACAAACCGAGCACTATGGTATCGTCGATTACGTCTCTCATCACTAATGTCGTGACGTTACAAACTGAATACTAAGTGCTCGTGACAGTTACGTTTCAACACTTAATATTGAGACGTTACAATGTCATCATTATGTAACCGACATCATTAACACGTCGGTTAAAAATCGACATTATTATTACGACAATTACGAATTATGTTGCAAATTATCGAGCACATAATATTATTGTCCCCACATGTTGTAACTACCGTGTTGACTGAGTCAACTACGTGTGCATGCACAATACAAATGTTAATCTCGATGTTTATTTAACATCCGACAGACTTAACAATCAGTTCAAGTTAACACTAACATGTACCACCAATGCACAGTAATTGTTACACACATACAAGTCTCAACTTGCATCAATTTGGGACATTAAACACATGTTTAATTATCTCATACACCATAATATGTCAATGTGTGGTTTAATTTTCCACTCACCGAAATTCGAATTTGAGAATATATATACCACAAAAAATATTTAATTTCAACAAAATTAAATATTTATCACGGAGAATTTATTCAATTAATCCCGAATCTCCGACACATTGTGATGAAGTTGTGTCCGAAAATAGTAGGCTCATTTTGTATCTAGCTAGGATTCAAAGTCCAATCAAGATCAATCCAAATGTCTAATATTGATTTCGGCAGAAATGAGGTTTCTTGTGCACAAGTTATGTTGATTACGTTGGATCAATGGATGCTTCAGCTCAAAAGACTCATTAGTGAACGAATCTTCAAGCTTGTACTCAAAGCACCCAAATCTCAAGTAAATATACTTCATTTCCTGTTCTCTATTTTAAATTTCATTTTAGCCTACCGAAATTATAGTATGCCAATGAACAATTTTATAAACAAAAATGTGCATTTTAAATTGGAAGAATTTTATATTTGAAATTAAATTTGGATGCAAATTACTGTTCATATTTGTATTCCACTTGATTTTTGGAAACAGCAAATTAACGTGAGACATTGTTGATGAAAATGAATAGATAAGAGAAGTGGGAACAGAAATGATATTACACCATTTGGCCCAAGAAATGGAAGAAAAACACAAAATAAGACAGAAAGCAGAAATGTATTTATGGCCTACAAATACCCTGAGGGCTTACATTACACCTACATCGTATTGGTAGATCTCCACCAATTCCGGCACCAGTAATATTAATATATAGTAGATGCTCTCTTATTCTTGCTACCTCATCAGACCATGCATGGATCTACATTCCCTGGTCCAGGAGATAATCAGCAAGCCTCTCCACCACCATGTTGCACTGCCCCGGTGTCACCGGCTCCTCGTACACCCCGAAAACCAGTGCCTGCCCTGTTTTCTTGATTGTTATGCCTCCCGACCCCTGCCATTATAAATTACTCCGCATTACAATGAATGATGTGATGCCTGGAATCATTGTTGTGTTGTGTTACCTTCTTTCCACGAATGACAGCGCCTGGCTCTCCCTGAATCACCATATACTTTGCTCCTCCGATGAACAGACCCGTCGGGGCTAGGGTTCCGGGCTCCTCGAAGTCGTTCAGTATGCCCTTGATCTCATCCGGCTTCAACTGCGCGCAGATATCATATCATATCATATAATATACTATTCATTGTAGGTGGTGCTGGGAAAGAATAAAGTGCATCATTACCTGAGGGAAGGTGGCGCTCTGAGCCCAGACAGCGCCGTCGTGACCAAGAATGGCGGCGGCGGAGAGCTTGAGGCCGGCCACGCCCTCAATGTCGCACAGCAAGTGCTCATCGACGTAAGTCTGCCACGACATGGTGCTTTGGTTTTGGTTTTGGTTTTTTATGAGAATTGGAGTGAGTTTGTTTGTTTGTTTTGTGATTTGGGAAAAAGGAGTTTGTTGGGGGCGGTATTTGAAGTAGGGTAGGGGTAGAATTAGTGAATGGACGCACGAGCCTCTCGGATTTCACACCTTCTATTAACTACCTCCTTTTTTTCAGGATTTTCTCTTCTATTCCTCCATTAATTTCCGCTCTTCTTGCCTCGTTTATATATTCACACACATTTATCAAACCAATTCATACCTTATTATCATCTCATTAATATTTGTTGACGCATTTTATAATGTGGCCGTTACTTTTATATATATATATATATATATATATATATATATATATAGAGTAGTGATTATATGAAAATAGTTTTTAGTATGAGAAATGAGAATAAATCTCAGCCTTTGATTTTGTGATTTCAACGCTCATGATCTATTTTACTTCGTGTGCAGTTTTTCTCGATTATCCTGCAGTTTTAAAAAACTAAGGTTATTTTTGTAATTTTAGCTTTTTTCAAAATCTGAAATAGTATCTCATCAGATTTTTTATTCATTTCTTCGCGCGATTTGATTTCTTCTTCCTTCTTCGTTCGATTTGATTTATATTTCTTCTGTCGATCGGATTTTTTTTCTTTGTTTCTGGATTTCGCATTCGTGTTCTGTCTCGACTTTGTTAATTGTGCATTAATATAGTTTTAAAAAAAATTTATTCAGATCGACGTTCATTTTTACTATTATATTGTGCATCTTTAGTGTTAACTTTGTGCATTTTTGTATCTTACAGGTTCATTTATTCCAAAGTGTGTTGATGAGATGAAGTATTTTAAGAGCAGAGTTTTTAGAACTGTTGATGTTGGTATTGAGTTTTATCGAGACTACGCTCGTGTTGCTGCTTTGAAGAAGAAGATGTTTAATTTTTTTAATTCTTATTTATGTAAAAATGAAGTAAATCGGGCTAAAAATGAAGTAAATCGGGCTTAAAATGCAGGTTTCTGTTTGTGTTTGAGTAATTTTACAGTTTTAACCTTTAAAGGCTAAAACTGCAGGATATTGGGGCAAAAATGCCGCGTTTTTCAATATGCTGAGAATGAATCCTGTTCGTCGATTTGATGAGATGGACGCGCGAGATCTATTCTTATTTCTCATAG
>JAPKLW010000870.1:0-50645 GCA_026898455.1 Plectranthus barbatus
TCGTGTTTCTGTTTAAACACGACGACTCTGATATTTAAGGACCAACATATCCATAATAAGATTTCTTCCCTAGGATTTGTGTTTCGTTTTATTTAATAAGTTTATATTTTATTTTCTCTGCCTAGTTTAATAAACAAAACTTGATTTTGAAGTACTCAAACAATTAATCTGAAACTGTGTTTTAGTACATAGGACTATTTCGCATATCTTTTCTCTGTGGGTTCGACATTTGAGTTATAAATTTATTTGACCACTATATTTGCAATTAATCTGGTAGAAATATCAGTGATCAAATTGGCGCCGTTGCCCGGAATAGATAGATTTAGCGCCTCTTACTAATTCTGTTGAGGATTTTTGGATTGAGTTATATTATATATTATATATTTTATTTTTAATTCTTGCTTTTGTTTTGCAGTAAAAAAAAGGGTGGTCGGCGTCGATCGACGCATTGTGGGCGTCGATCGACGCGGAATGCAGACATGAAAAAAAAAAGAGGAGGATCACTCGCCTTGATCGATGTAGCCTGACGTCAATCAAAGTCGAGCCCGGCGACGTGTTATACTTCGACCCGTGGAAGGAGTCAACAAGAAGGCTTCCGTCAACCAAAGAGGGCCTGCGTTGGTCGATGCAAAGTGCGAGCTGCCAAAAATTCACGCCGCTCGAGTTCCAAAGCCTCCAAGGATAAAAAGTTGATGTCTGAGATCAACTGCCAGGTATATTCCTTCCCTTTGTCAGATTCTCAAACTTTTTCCCACTCTAGAGTTGGAAATAAGTTTGGGGGGATGTGGATGAAAGGAGGAATATTTTATCTGTTTATTCGCTTTCAGTATTTTAAATTTTTGCATGAAAAATTTTTGTTAAAATTCTGCATGGATTTTTCAAACTGTTTGAGTTGAGTTTTTTGAACATTGTCTCTTCAAAATGAGATTTGCGATTGATAATTGATCTTTAGATAGTTTGAATTGATAGGGATTGTGATTGAAGTAGCCTATGAATGTAGAATACCGTGTGAAGGGTTAGATTTTGAAACTTGCACTTACATGAAGAATTGGGTTTTGATTTGATGTTTACGATGGAAGAACAAAATTGCACCCTTGTGTGAGAATTTGAGCCTCTATTTTGTTTGATGTAAGATTCACATGTGTGTTTTGATTTTTCTAGAACTTGCTTATTTTCTGTGTTGAGACTGCATAGTGTGCATGATCACTGATATTTCTATCAGATTAATTATAGAAACAGTGGCAAATAAATTTGTAAACCCTAAGGTTATCGATCCAGGGGAATTGTGTGGGGAAATTATCCTATATACTAATTATGATCCTAAGATTCATTGTTTGAGGGATCCAAAATCAGTAAAGATGACAATGCTTAAAATTAAAGTAGTTTTGAAAGCAATTTTAAAAGAACACAAATTCTAGGGAAGAATTCTTATTATGGATAACATGTAGGAATCAACTAATTTAACAGGTGGAATACTGCAACAATGCTATATTTTCTTGTTTGGCAAATATAACCGAGATTACTAACTAGTGACTATCTCCGCTCGGTCTCAAAGTACACCAAATTAGTCAATCCGAAAAGCAAATCAGTTCAATTCCTACAGTCTAGTACATCTGTTTGGATAGTGTAGATTGTATCATGCATTCCTATTCCCACTATCAATATTCACCTCTCGGTCCTTCATTCAATAGCTAGACATCTAAATTAATCGTCACCTCTCGATCCTTGAATTAATCTAGAATTATAGAATAAACACAGGAATCATGAACCTAATTAATTAATCCTAACATGCATCCATAATAATATCAACCCCTAGAACCCGCTAGGGTTTCTAGCCACTCATTGCAGATAGAAATCCAAAATAAAACATATTCAATTGCATAAAAGTAAAGAACTTACAAAAAAATAAAGGGTTTCGTATTTCCCAAGTCTTCAAACTCTAAAAACTGAATACTATGATAATGCATTCTGAAAAATCGAATTTAATAAGCTATTTATAGTGGTGGATGTGTATCCTATCAAATCTAGGGCTAAAGATATGAATAAATCCGTTTTTCCTCGAATTTCTGCTCCAGCAGACAGCCTCGCGTCGATCATGGCTGATCCACGTCGATCGACGTGGCTTCTTGGTCGGCGTCGATCGATGCCAATTGGCGTCTGTCGACGCAGCTTCTCGCCCCTTCTGCGCGGTCTCACGGTTTTGGCCATAACTTCCTCCTCCGAACTCCGATTGACCCGATTTCAATTGCGTTGGAGAGATAACTCAAAGCATCATCCATTTCCATGTGCCAATAACTCGAATTCCTCTTGTGGAAGAAATATTCACTGCTACTCTTACACGTCACTGCTTCCGGAATGGATTTCTCGTGAACTTAGGCCTAAAACCCTGCAAAAATACCAAAATGCGCATAATACCACCTAATATAGACTCATGCATAGAATATATATATAAACTCAATAAAACTACATAAAATAGTAGAAAATAATATAGATAAGCGAGTAAAATAATGAGCTTATCAGTGCACAATAATAGAAAATGATCTTAGGCCATCTTTGTTTGCCAATTTATCCCAAACACTGTCCCTTATAATGATTTATCCTTAGTTAAGCCCCTTTGAGCCTGTTACTTTTCTTTCTTGTCTATGAGTTAAAGAGAAGCATTGTAGTCCATCTTGTCTATGAGAAGTGCTATAAACAGGTGATTTACTTCTTGTCTATAAGAGTCGGGCGAAATAAAGGGTAGATTGATGATTATTGTTCAAGAGGTAGCCTTTGAGTCCTTGGTTTTTGTACTTGTCTATGAGTGAAATTTTGGATTCCTTCTTATCTATAAGTTGAGGTGAAACAAAGAATTATAAGAGGATAAGAAATTTTTAGTTGGTTACAAAAAAAAAAAGAAAAATAAAAAGAGAGAGAGAGCTTGATCTTGATTGATTTTGTAAAATAAAAGGAGAATGGTAGATGTCTTAAGAAGGTGAATTAAGATTGATGAGGTGGACGCACTTAGTTGATTTTGAGTCACTTGGCCATATTTCCCTACCTTATCAGAAAAAGCCTACATTACAACCCAATCAAAGTCCTTTTTGGTTCTTGATTTGTGTGCACTTTCTAGCAGTGGAGATATTAGAAAATTTGCAAGCCTATGGTAGAAATTTCTTCATACATGTTGTGAGTGCTTTCAATTATACCCATAAACACTTGAGTGATGAGCGAAACAGTTTCCTTGTGAGGTTCTTCCAAAGTTTACTGATTTTCTAACTTGATTTGGATTGTTTGTGCTTGTGGATATTTCATACTTGGATTGTGACGAATCTTGTGAGGCATTGCACACTTCGATTACTTGAACTTGAGATTTATTCTTTTCTTTTGATTGAGGACAATCAAATATTCAAGTTTGGGGGATTGATGAGTTCATATTTTCACTCATTATTGGTTTGATTTATCTTTGTTTTTCGTTGCATTTTCATTTATTTTAGTTATTTTTATTGCATGAATCACTCTAGGAGGGTATTGCGCTTGTAGTGGTGTATTTTTGCAGGTTTGAGGTCGAATTCACCGAAAATCATTCCGAAAGCAGTGACGTGCAAGAGTAGCAGTGAAGGATTTCTCAACAGAAGGAATTAGGGCTATTGGCGCATTGGAATGGATATAGCTTTGAATTATCTTTCCAACGCAACTGGAATCGGGTCAATCGGAGTTCGAGAGAGGAAGTAATGGCCAAAACCGTGAGATCGCGCAGATCGACGTCGACTGACGAGTGGACACACGCGCGTCGATCGACGCAAGACCCGCGTCGATTGACGGAGACGTTTTTGGCAAGATTCTGGGCGGATTTCACGTATCTTGGGTGAGATTTGGTAAAAATTGAAGAGATATATCATATTGGAAGCCCTGAAGACTCAAGATTGAAGATATACTCATTGTAGGACTTGGAGATATAGATATACATCAAATCTAATCCTATTTCCTCTAGGATTCAGCCTTCTAAAGCCCATACAAACACTATAAATACCCGCTAGATTAGTTTATTCAGTGGATTTCACTCCCTATATGAATTTTAATTCATATATCCTTCTCAACCTCAATTTCTGTAGTTAGGATTTTATTTTATTTTATGCACATTTGAATTTATGCTTTTATTTTTTATGCAAGTTTATTTTAGTTTAATTATGTCTCTTATTTCTAGGGTTTGAATATTATTTGGAATGAATGTTTAGGATTAATTAATTAGTTCAGATTCTTGTGCTTATTTTATAATTCTAGATTAATTCAAGGACCGAGAGGTGACGATTAATTTAGATGTCTAGCTATTGATAGAAGGACCGAGAGGTGAATATTAATAGTGGGATTAGGAATGCATGATACAATCTACACTATCCAAACAGATGTACTAGACTCTAGGAATTGAACTGATTTGCTTATCGAATTGACTAATTTGGTGTACTTTGAGACCGAGCGGAGATAGTCACTAATTAGTAATCTAGGTTATATTTGCCAAATAAGGAAATATAGCATTGTTGCAGTATTCCACCTGTTAAATTAATTGATTCCTACATGTTATCCATAATAAGATTTCTTCCCTAGGATTTGTGTTTCGTTTTATTTAATTTAAGTTTATATTTTATTTTCTCTGCCTAGTTTAATAAACAGAACCTGATTTTGAAGTACTCAAACAATTAATCTGAAACTGTGTTTTAGTACATAGGAATATTTTGCATATCTTTTCTCTGTGGGTTCGATATTCGAGTTATAAATTTATTTGACCACTATATTTGCAATTAATCTGGTAGAAATATCAGTGATCAGGTGCCGAAGTGCCGATACCATTATCTATCGGTGTGTTCCTCAACCCGAGTTCTTCAAGATCATCGAGGCATGCCACTCTTCTCCAAGCGGTGGTCACTTTGCTGCCAACCGGACCGCCTTCAAGGTCCTTTCTAGTGGGTTCTACTGGCCGACAATCCATGGAGATTGCAAGGCTTTTGTTTTTAACTGTGACAGGTGTCAAAGGATGAGCAACATTTTGATGAAGGATGAGATGCCCACTACACCAGTGATTGAGGTCGAGATCTTCGATGTGTGGGGGATAGACTTCATGGGACCCTTCCCACCTTCAAAAGGTTATACTTACATTCTTTTGGCTGTTGATTATGTTTCTAGGTGGGTGGAAGCCATTCCTACTACTACCAATGACTCCAAAGTTGTGGTGAACTTCCTCCAGAAGTATGTGGTGACTCGATATGGCACTCCGAGAGCCTTTGTGAGTGATGGTGGTTCACATATTTGTAATCGTACTATTACTGCTCTTCTTGCTCGATATAATGTCAAGCACAGGGTTACTACTCCATAACACCCTCAAGGGAATGGCCTCGCTGAGTTGTCTAACAGAGAGATCAAAGGGATCCTTGAGAAGACTGTCAAGATGAAGAAGGATTGGACATTCAAGTTTGATGACGCACTGTAGGCTTACCGTACTGCTTTCAAGATGCCTATTGGTATGTCTCCATTCAAGTTGGACTGTGGTAAGTCCTGTCATCTTCCTGTGGAGCTTGAGCACAAGGCATGGAGGACTATGAAGGAGTTGAATCTGAATTGGAAGGCTGCTGTTGAAAGCCAAGCTCCTTACAAGCTCCGAGCAAGGAGATTCCATGATCAAGGCTTGAAGAGGCGCCAATTCTACATAGGTGATCTTGTTTTGCTCTTTAATTCTCGCCTTCGTTTCATGCCAGGAAAGCTGTTGTCCAAGTGGACTGGACCATATACTGTGGTCAACATTGCCAGCAATGGAGTTGTGGAGTTAGCTGGCCAGGATGGCACAATCTTCAGAGTCAATGGACATCGCATCAAGCGCTACTACAGCCTGCTGCAAATTGGAGTTATGGAGCCATGATCTGAGGTATCGTCGAGCTAACGACGTTAAAAGAAGCACTTGTTGGGAGGTAACCCATCACTTTATTGCTTTATTTCAGTTTTAGAATCAGTTTTTTGAGACTTAGGTGGTTTTAGGATTTTTCCATGCCTTAGAAAAATTTCCAGCTTTTAAATTTCGTCTTTAAAATTTAGCCTCTGTTTCGATCATCGTGCAGTACGCTGATCAACAGGAAATAAATAAATTAAAAAAATGTTAATTTAGTGTCGATCGACACATGGTATGTCGGTCGACACAAGTGTCGATTCCATTCCCTTGTGTTGATAGGTTGCTTTCCAATGTTGTGTCGAGTTTGTGCTTTTGTCGATCGACACTCGGCCTGTCGATCGACGCACCTGTGTCGGTCGAGCCGGCCGGGTCGATCCTGTTCCGTGTTGATTTAATTTCATATTTATTTACTTAATAATAATAATTAAAAAAGAGAAAAAAAATTTAAAACTGCGCGCTTGTCGATCGACAGGCGCGCTGTCGGTCGAAATAGAGGCCAATTCTGAATAATTTAAAAACGAACAGCTCTTTTCTGCCTCACTCTTTTCTCTCGCTCGACACACACACGCACGCCACCCACCGAAACTCCCCCCCCCCCCGATCAATTTTCCTGTCTTCCACTCCATTCCACACGAGGTAAACTCTTTCACCTTCTCTCCTTTCGATTGTTTACTATCTTCCTAGTTGATTTTGTGCTTTCTTTTCACTGTGAGCCCTAATTTTCCCCTTTTTGTGCTTTGGGTTAAAATGATTGTATTCCTTTGGTTTGTTGCATATATCGGGTTAGATTAGTTCGTTCTAGGTTGTTGGAGAGTCGATACGAGTTCCTTGATGCTTCGTTATTGATATTAGTGGATTTTTGTGGATTTGGAGATTTCCTTTTATCCCCCTCTACTATTGCACGATTTCCACCTTCCCAAAATGCAAATTATGCTTGAATTGCTTACTCCTCTATGTTTTGCACTTGGTTTTGGTGTTAATTGCATGATTGGGTGGTCAATTTGGAATGGGTATCCCTAGTTGTGGTTGAATTTTGAGTTTTTGATTCCTATACACCCCCCTTTTACTGTTGCTTGGTTTGTGCCTTTCCCATGTGTACATTATGGTTTTTGTGGCTTTTGATTGTTGTTTTGGACTTGGGTTTGGTATGAATTGCATGATTGGGTGGTTACTTGGCTGGGCATGCTTCCTTTTGGTTGAATTTTGTGGATTTACTTGCACTAGGCAGTTTGGGGGAGTTGATGGCTGCTTCTATTTTCTTTACGCTGATTGGCTTATGTTGCTTTTGTAGATATTTGAGGATGTCATCTTCTGATGAGGAGTACATCCCGGGGGAGGATGAGGAGATGCATGATGACATGGAATCTGAGGAAGGCGAGGAGGACGAGCAGGTCCTCGTACCGGAGGAGTTGCCATCTTAGGATCCAGAATTTGCTTTTCCTGACCACCGGCAACGTTTTCTGCACATGAAAAACTTTCGCATGAAGGTGATGAGGTACCCCAATGCTGCTGACTTACGCCGGATGGGCTTAGGGGATGATGTCCAGCAGTTGTTTGCCCAGTGTGGCTAGGGTCACTTTATTGATCAGTGGTGGCCCACTATCCCACCCTTGGTCCTGGAATTCTTTGCCACAATCCACATCATTGAGCCATGCCGCCGCCAAGCACCCATCGAGCCTAATGGGATTCACTTTCAGCTGCGGGGGAAGCCGCGCAGGCTAAACCGCTCAGAGTTGGACGGTATATTTGGTTGTGCCCCGGGGGGCTTATACCACCCGCCTCCCGAGTTTCGCATTGAGACTTTTTGGCTTTCTATTGCTGTTGGGGGTGATCCAACAAAATTTTACATCGGCCAAATGAAGAGACTTCCATTAAAAATCCGGTGCTGTGATATATTCAGAAGTTGTTTGGAGTCTCTGTTTTTGGCCGAAATGAGCATGGGAAGGCCCGTGGGAGTGTGATTTTCTGTATCTGAGCTATGCTGAGTGGGGTACATATCAGTCTGGTTGCCTTTGTCATGGAAAATTGGAAGAGACAGCTGATTGCCACTCCGAGCAACTTATGGTGTGGAGGATTCGTGACACCCATTGCTGCGCACTTGGGTATTCCTGTCCATGCTTTCACCCCGCTTGGTGGCAACCGGACATTGGTGACTGGCCACCTGGAGCAGTTCAGATTTCTCGTCTTCTTTGAGGGTGATTTGTACTTGCACTTTTCGAATGGCGGACAGGTTTCTCTTGCCAGCACCTGAGCTAACACATGTTACGGACCTCGAGTTCCGTGACAACTGGTTTATGGCCACGCAGGCTCATATGGACAGGACCAGGAGTTCCCGAGGTGGACCACCCACCTCCCGCTTGCTGCACCGCGATGGCATACCACCGGATCAGTGGGGTCGTACACGCGAGGAGGAGGCTGCATGATTGGCCGATGAGCGGCGCTGGGCTGAGCAATAGAGGGATGCGCTGCCCTGATTTGACCCCTCCCCCCCATTTCAGTCTGATCCACCTTTTCTTGTAGGGGGAGGGGATAGCGCCTCTACTTCCTACGGTGGTGCCAGTGATTTCGGTACTGTCCCCTATTGGGGGTCGTTTCTTCAGTTTATGCAGAATCAGACGACAGCCACTGCCAGCTTTTGCACCGAGCTTCGAGCGGTGCATGATCATCAGTTGGTGCAGGACGTTATACTTGCCGACATCAGGACTCAGCAGGCTGCCCACACCGCCGTCGTGGTGGATCTGACCCGCAGGATGGAGGAGCACTTCTCCTCATTTGAGTCAGCCCTGCGCTATGGCCGCCGGAACAGGCGGGACGAGCGCAATTGGAGTCCGCCGCGGGAGTGAGGTCTTGATTCCCTTCCTACAAGCTGACTTTCAAACTTATTCTCTCCTTCGTATTGAATAAGTTTGGGGGGGAGGATGACTTGTGGGAATGGAATCCTTTATCATTTACTTATTTTATTTATGTATTTCTGATTTGATGTATTGTTGTTATTTCCGTGTATTTCAGTTATTTCCATGTACTTTGTTTCCTTTCAGTTGTATTTGTTCTAGTTTAGTCATTTCTGATGTATTTGTTGCTTTTCGATGTATTTGTTCTTAGGTTCAAAATCCATTAAGTGTAACTTGAGATTATGTACTCTTCCTTCCCTATATATGAATTTGGTTGGTTGATGATTGGTCTACACTGAGATTGAGACAATTAGGATTGCATGATGAGTAGCCGATGATAGGAGAATACCGCATGATGAGTTGCTCTCTGATTTTTTATTTTGCTTGATTTATCTGGTTTGGATTTGATACTGTTAGGGAAGAAAAAAAACAACCAAATGAGATTTGTGCCTGAATTTTCTTTCATGTGTGATTAAGTTTGCAGTTGGATTCTAGAATTTGGGTAATTTCTCTTTCGAGATTGTATTGATGTAAAACTTGGTGAAAATGATCTTAGGCATCTCTTTTCTTAGCCTTATCCCAAACACTAACCCTACACATGACCATTGATGCGGCTAAAAGTTCAATCAAATTAAACTCCTAGCTACTCAAGAATAAAATTTGTTAAATCCAGGTCCTTCTTCCCTTCGCCCGCTAGATTACCGGGATACTATAGCAAAGTCTAATAGCTAGGTAAAAATAAAATCGTTGAGTGATTTCTATTAACTAGGCAATCAATTTAAACCTATGCTAACAACATATAACAAACAATGAATTAAACCAACAAACAACATTCAAACAATTCTCTCCACACCTTGGTAAACCAAGACAAGCAAATACTCAAATGAGGTAGATAGGATGTTGAAATAAACGTAGATTTAATCCAATTAGGTTAATCGTTGATGTAAACAAGTTTTAATTCCTATGAAGTTGAGCAACCGACTCTTTTCTAGTCAATCCCCTTTGTACCGGTGAATTGTCCGTTGATGAAATTAGAAATCTCAAACAACTACGTTATCAATCCCTAACTCACTCCAAAATGTCCGTCGATTATTGCCCTATAATCCTAGCTCCGCACATGGATTGGAACTAACACTATATGATTATGCACTTATCACGACGATTCCATCCACGTATTGGTTGCAACGTTCACATCAACTACCTATAGATTGGCTATTACCTACATCTAATAGGTATGAACAAGATCAAGTACAAATCAAGCCCTCATAGGAAAGTAAACAAACAATTATCAAACCTAATCTTCATGCATCCTTGTTCAAATCAACATCCAAATTGAATTAGAGCAACATACCTCTCAATTGTAACAATACAAAGTTGAAATCAAATGCATTCATTACAATTGATAAGTAGAAAAGGAAATCTTCCCCAATTGGATTTGCTAGGTCTTGATCTACCACCTTGGATCTTCAATTCTCCTCCAAGGATTGATGAATTAGCCCCTTGATACCTTGGGTAAGGTTTTGGAAGGGATGGAAATGGATACCGTAGAGAGAATTTAGGAGATGGTTATTCAAAGTTATGAAAAGTTATGAATTCATTGTCAAAATAACTATTTTTCCCCCTTTTATAATGAGCAAACAGGGCCTTGGATCGCCCGAGCCAAAGTTGGCTTGCCCGAGCGAGCCCAGAGCTGAAAATCTCCAAAAATTCGCTCTGGCTCGGCCGAGCCACCTCTCTGAAGGGCTTGGCTCGGCCGAGCAAAGTCTCTGAACAGCCCCAGCACCCTTTCTGCACCGCTCAGTCGATCCTGCTTCCCTTTGACTCCTAGCTCGAGCGATTTCCATTCAAAACTCATCCAAAAGTGTTGTTTTATGCTCAAAACACATCCTACAACATTTCAAACACGAAAACAAGACAAAAGAACAACAAAAACATATGATATGAGGGTAAAATGGCCACAAACATGCAAGTTCACACATCGAAAAATAGGTCATTTTACACACATATCAACCACTTGTAGCCACCTTGAGCCTGAAAAGTCTTTCTTTGATATAAGTAGTGTTCTAGTGAGTCAATTGTGTGGATTGAAATGTAAAAAAATGAGAAGGGTAGTTTGATTATGAGCTGTGTAGATTGTTGAAAATTTTAATGCTTGTGGATTTTAGTTGACTTGAAAAAAAAAACAGTTTACCCCCTTATTGATTGTTGGGTTTGGTTTGTGTTGAAAAAAATTGTTGAAAGAAATTGTTGGTAAATCAGTTCACAAGGTGAACATGTCATGAAAAAAAAAATAAAAAAAAATAATATAAGTGTAGAAAAGAGGAGTTGATGAATAGAAGTGGTGTGGATTGATAGTTGGGAAGTTGTGAAAATCATAAGTGTGTTAGTCACTCAGCCTAAAACAACCTACCTCCTAGAAAAGCCCCATTACAACCAAATTAAAGACCTTTTTGATTCACTGAGTCATTTTACTTTCTAAGCAGTGGAGAGATGAGAAATTTGTCAAACTTATGGTTAAGAAAACTTTATTACTTGGAATTGAGTGAAGCACATGTCCCAAACACTTGAGTGATGAGTGATTGTTGAAATTCTTCCTATCAGTGAGGTTCTTCCTGAAACTGTTGATGATTTGGATTGGGTTTTGATTGCATTATCTTTTGGATGGGAGTGTACTTAGATTGTGATGAATCTTGTGAGGCATTGTACTTAGATTATGATTTCGAGTTTCTTTTGGTGTTTTGATCGAGGACGATCAATAGTTCAAGTTTGGGGGAGTTCATAAGTGCATTATTTCGTTCACTTATCAATGGATTTTTAGGTTGTTTTGATGATTTTATGGTGTGCTTACTTTGAATTCTGAGCATTGCATTAGTTTTATATCTGAGTTGTTTGTCATGGTTGAAAATACAGGTTTTTGAGTGAAAAATCAACTTAGTGTGAAGAATAGAGTCTCCTGTCGTGTGCTCTATTTCGATCGACAGGATTTCTGTCGATCGAAACAGAGGAAAAGTTGGTGGTGCTGAAGACAGAGGCAATCGATAGGAGGAGACGGTCCTGTCGATTGACAGCTGCCCTGTCGATCGATAGGGACCCCGGATGTGAGCAGTCGACAAGGCTTGCAAGTCGTTCAGAGATTGAAGATGTATTTCGATCGACAGACATTACGTCAATCGAAATACGGGTTATTCTGGCAGAATTTATTGTTTTTAAGTTATTTCCATGTTGGGACAATTATACTTAGCATATATAGTTTTGTTTAGGCGATTTTTGGACTTATGCCACTTTTTAGACCTAAACCTAGAGTTTTTCATTGTTCTTGAATTACTTTGGACTTGGAGTGAAGATTGTTATCGAACTTCTCCAAGATTGGATGCAATTTCGAGACTTGTTTTCTCTATGAAGTATTGTTACAGATTTTATCTTCCCATATTTTTCTTTAACATGAATATGTGTAGGTAATCCTTTGTTCAGATTCTAGGGTTCATGTGATTGTCTTGGATGCATGTTTAGGTAATTAAATCGATCAATATTTTAAATTAGTTTATCAATTCTTGTGCTTTTTCTTAATCTGATTAAATTGGCCATCTGATTAGGTTTCATAATTAATTAATTTTAGACTGAAAAGTGAAAATTGATTAATGGATTTAAGAATTGATAATATGGATTTCTAATTGTGTCTGAAAAGAAGAATTTCATCCATAGGAATAAATCTGATGTTTTTGGGAGTTGTTAATTTTTCTAGAGACCGAAAGGATATAGGAAATTGATAATCTACTTTGTGAATTGCCGAACCCTGGAATTTGTAATATTTTTCTAATGTTCCACCATAATTTACATTTTTAAATTGATCGATAGATTTTCCTTGCATGCTATCCTTGACATGAACTTGCCCTGGAATCTGATCTTTTCTCTTGTCTAAAAAAAACTTGGTTTTTAAACATCTGCTTTAATTTAATTTTCTTGCAAAATTAGTTTTAAGTTTCAAAACCCATCCAAATTTCTATTTACTTGGACAATAAACCGAAAACAAATGTTTCAGTATACAAGATATTCGCTTTAACAATCTCCATGGGATTGATAATTTTAACTTGTCACTACTCTATAAGTATCATTAATAAAATAGTGATCACTGACCTAAATAATATTATTTTCTATCTATACTAACAATTGAAGGGTTCAAGATTTCAAAAGTAATAAAGATATTGAGAAGAATGTTGAACAAATAAGTCATCATTTTGACCTTGGTGATAACAAATGCATGAAGCAAAAAGAGAAGAATGTTTGTCTTAGACTCGACGTTTTACTATTACATAGAGAGATGAAGATAAGTATGTTAAAGTTTAAAGTTTATGTGACTAACTTGGTGTTTGATAAAATTTATAATTTTAGACTTGATAAAATAGTATCTACGACATTATGATGTTAGTGGTCTAAGGTATATTGAATTAAATTTTACTTATCCTAAATTATTTAAGTCAAAAAGTACATAGTTAATTTCTCTAAGGAATATATTGTTATGAATGATAGAAAGTGAAAATGAGAGTTTAAATCTTGTGTGTGTCATTACTATTAGAAACTAAGTCATGTTAAACATTTGTGCACACAAGTTGCTGATGAGAATATGAGCTTTTACAATGTTGACCAATCTAAAAATATTAATCAATGTTTTGAGATATGTTCTTATTATTCTTAGTTAAAGACTAATGTTACTGTATTAATGGGTGTTTTAGACATAAGACATGTTATAAGATTGATTTAATTGTTTACACACTTAGTAGTAATGGTACTATGTCATATGAAGGGGAAGCTAAAGAAAAAGCTATAGGCATAGAAACTCTCAACTTACCAAATTTTCAAAGACTCCAATCCTTTGAAAAATGTTATCAGGTTGATCTAGATCGAAAAAACTCCTTAATAAAGCCCGATGAAGCTGATATATGGCATTAAAAGATTAGACATATAAATGTTAGAAGCATTGAGAAGTTACTCAAACATATGGGTGTTAAAAGATTTTCAAACTAACATTTAAAGCTGAAAGGTATGCGATTCTTTTCTCAAAAGTTAAGCAGACAAGGTCATCTCATTCTATGTTGAACATGATTAATACTTCAAATTTGTTTGGACTAATTGCATGGATTTAATAGAGTCAATTGAAGTTGTGAGTTTTGATAGAAAACCATATGTTGTTGTAAGTGATTTTTCGAGATTATAGTTGAATTTATGAAAGAAAAATATGAGATGTTGTAATGGCTCAAAAAGTTCTATAGAAAATTGTAAAAAGTTCATCACTCAAATATGATCATAATTAGGATTAATTATAGAAAGAAATTTGTGGATGATGAATTTTCTTACCCTAGTGAAAGTGAATGTATCTCTCATGATTTTTCTACATTCAAATATCTGCAACATAATATTGTTACTTTGAACATATATCTGAAAGTTTGTTTTTTAAAGCTGTGTTGGTCCCAAATCAGAGTTAGGCAAATGTACATTGGAAGTCTTTCAAGGTTGAGGACTCCAAATCGGTGATTCTGGCACCACCTTGGGTTTAGAAATGCGTATTGTTTTAGCTGGTCGAATATATTACTTAGCTGATTTACACTAATATACTCCAACACTTGATGTGTTGGGTTTTAAATCTAGTGTAGAAAGCAGTAAATAACACCAGAACTTATAGAGGTTTGGACTAAAACTATCCTACGTCCTATCTTCAGACACGCAATCTAGAATCACTAAGCTATCAATCACAAAGATGTTAATGATCTATTGCTTGCTGGTGAATGCCACATCCACCAGTTCACTAGCGCACTTGCTAATTTCTTTGCAATCAAGAACTTCTTCAGGCTTGAAGCATGGGCACACCACCTTGACCTTCAAATTGGACGTGAGAGTTGCCACCGGATAAGTGATAACTCCAAAATATTTTCATACTCAGGAGTAAGAAAATAGAGAATAGCTCTTGCTTATAGCACAGAGCCTCGTGTTCAAGAAAGAACATGGGAAGCTGATAAGATCATCCTGAAAACTTTAGAATTGGAAGTGGATAGGTTAAATGCGACCTCTATTTATAGGCGCTCCTTGAAAGGTTTGTATCTCTTAGCCGATAGGAGACATTATGAGACAAAAGGAACACGTCCTGTTGAAATATCAATTTTTGTGGCTTGCAGTGTCCTTCATGTTAGAGCAGGTACACTTTTACTGCGTCTGTCAGAAAGACTCTATTAGGAATATTGTTAGAAATATTAAACCCCTTTATTGTCAATGATTTTGTAATTATGTTTTGGTGCATCAAAGCTCAAGCCAAGCAATAGCCGATCTAGATTCTAGCAACTTAGTATCGAGTCAAATGTAAAAGTCATGTATAGGAAATATACACTTGAGTTGTAATAGAACTAGAAAAGAAGAAGAATAAAAAATGCTGAAGGAATCAACAGGCGTGATGATTGCTGAAGACCGCTAAAGAAGACAAGTGAAGGCTAGAAATTACGGTGAAATGCCGAACGCACTCAAAAATGCTGAAGAAGTAACCCCAGCAGAATACGAAGATCTTAGCAAAGACTGCTGAGATGCCAGCCGTATGCCAACCGCCAGCAAACTCTCTACAGATATTGTTGGTCCCGAAATATCAGAGTCGTCATGTTGATAACTTAACACGAAATGCAGCGGAAGTTTTAAGTCTTTTGCACTTATCGTTGTTAGCAAATGTTTCTTAGCTCAAGTTATTATTTAAGTACGTTTTCAGATATACTCTAGCAACTCTGTTGCTAGGTTTCAAATCGATCATAAACAGTAACTCAATGAAACAGTAAATAGACACAAGGTTTAAGTGGTTCGATCAAATAGATCTACGTCCACTCCTTAGCCGAATCACTAAGAATTTCACTAGAAAAGTATACAGAATACAAGGAATCGCCTTTCCAGTTAAGTAGGCAGTGAGCTTTCGGCCTGGCTACTTGACAGCTATCCTCCGTGAGTCTGAACTTCTCCGGTAAGGTTTGGCTGGGGGTCAAGGGCACACCTTCGAAACTCCTGCCTTGTCTGATATGGAAGATTTGTAAATACTTCCTGATATCCCTTGAGAATGGCTAGACGCCCGTTCTAGTCTAGACCTTTTCAGGTGTTCGACTATTAGATTCTTTTCTAAGAGAAAGGAATCTCAATGATTGAAGTATTCTTGAACGCAATCAAGAATATCTTCAATGAAGTGTCAGTATATCAACTGAGCAACACTTCTGGTTGTTGGGAGCTTTTAAATGTTCTTTCAAGCGGCTCTCAACTGACTACTTGTTCACTTTTTCGCTTTGTTAAGGAATTCTCACACTTGTATATTTGCGAATGTCGGTAGTGATTGAAGCAGTTATTGAAGTAGTAAAAGCAGCTCTTATCTCCACTTTCGAACCTGTCTTTTATAGGTGGAGATTCAAACTTTGAATCTCCATATCCGTTAGTCACAACGGCTCCAAGATCCGAGAGTGTTTGGTTTGTGACATTCACTTTTGTTTTTGACTTGTACCTTCCTTGCCACTTCGGGAAAGTCTTATCCTTTTGTGTGAGCTTTTTGTCAGAGTCGCAGTCCAGCTTCAGATTTGATTCTTTTGTTTTGCTGGAGTCTGCTGAGAGTATATTCCTTTTACTCCCTTTGATCCTTTGACTTCTTTTGTTTCAGACTCTTTACTTCAACGCTGAAAGGTCCGAATGCTAACACCTTAGCATTCTGTCTGACGTGCTTTCAGCCATTTGCTAGTGATCTTCTGTTGGCTTGCTTCTCTAGCAATTCGACAGTTGAATGCTGATATCATTTGCTTTGTTTCTGCTAGGGATTCTTCTCAGCATACCAGTCTATTACAACTCAATGTATAACTTATACAGGACTTTACAAGTTGTGTTAGACTCTCTAGATTTCAGCAAATGATCGACCAACTAAATAAGGTTTGATCCAACAAAACCTTTTACAAATAAATCCTAAGGGAGATTTTAGGAATAATTTCCCAACAGCAATCAAGAGGAACATTGGAGTCGTAAATCAGGAGGATCCAGATCACAAGGAAACCTGACGAATCAGAGAATAGATCAATCATCAAACACAACGGAGGATTCAAGTTTAAACAAAAAGATCCGTTCTGACAAAGACGGCCACGGATAGAAGCTACGCCAATCAGAGACAAGGAGACTTGAAGAGTCTCTGTCCACTGCAAAAAAAAAACAAAGAACGCAAATAGGCGAGCAATGTCTTTGAGTCTAACAGATAAGATTCAAACAGTCGTTTTAATCTTCACCTATAAATAGGTTGATTCAAAGGTTCGCAAAATTATATTCACAGAGAAAACTAGAGAAGATCAAAACACTCTCTACACTATACGAACTCAACCGAGCTACTACGTGATTGAATCTTTTCACAAGCTATCATACTTGAAGCTAGATACCTCAGAAGTATAACTTTTAAGGTTGATATTTGGATTCTTTCTACTCCTAGAAAGAATCTAGCAGTCACTTTGATGTGCAAGCGTGATTCTTACGGGCATCGCCAACATAAGGGTAGGTTCTGGGAAGAACTATAAAGCTCCCAACAGTCAACGTCCAAGGAGAAGGGAGGTTTGTCCTCACTCTACAGAGCGATGATAAGCTTATAATTTCACTCGCTTATCTATATTATTTTCTACTATTTTATGTATTTTTGCTGAGTTTATATATATATTTTATGCATGAGTCAATATTAGGTGGTGTTATGCGTGTTTTGGTATGTTTCCACAGGTTTTAGGCCAAATTCACCGGAAAACCGTTTTGAAAGCAATGACGTGGAAGAGTAGCAGTGAAGCGTTCTTCCACAAGAGAAATTCGGGCTATTGGCACATGGAAATGGATAGAGCTTCTAGTTAGCTTTCCAACGCAACTGGAATTGGCTCAATCGGAGTTCAGGAGAAGAAGTTATGGCCAAAACCGTGAGACCGCGCAGAAGGGGGCGAGACAGGACCACATCGATCTACGTGCAATCCACATCGATCGATGCTGAGATAGAGCCACATCGATCGACGCACTTCCGGCATCGATCGACGCGAGTCTTCTGGCACGGAAATTCGAGCAAAATCGGATTTTATCATATCTTTAGCCCTAGATTTGATAGGATACACATCCACCTCTATAAATACCTACAAAATTTGACTTTTTCATCAGACCCTTTTCATATTTTCAAATCTCTTTTCATATTTTCATTCTGCAATTTAGTTTTTAGAGTTTTGAGAGTTGGGAAACACGAAACCCATTTATTTTCTAGTAAGTTCTTTATGTTTATGCAATTTAACATGTTTTCTTTTGGATTTGTATCTGCGATGAGTGGCTAGGAACCCTAGCGGGTTCTAGGGTTTGATATTATTATGGATGCATGTTAGGATTAATTAATTAGGTTCATGATTCCTGTGTTTATTTTATAATTCTAGATTAATTCAAGGACCGAAAGGTGACGAATGATTTAGATGTCTAGCTATTGATAGAAGGACCGAGAGGTGAATATTGATAGTGAGATAGGGAATACATGATATACTCTATACTGTCCAATGAGATGTATTAGACAGTAGGAATTGAACTGATTTGCTTATCAGATTGACTAATTTGGTGTTCTTGAGATCGAGTGGAGATAGTCACTAATTAGTAATCTAGGTTATATTTGCCCAACCAAGGAAATATAGCATTATTGCAGTATTCCACCTGTTAAATTAATTGGTTCTTACATGTCATCCATAATAAGAATTCTTCCCTAGAATCTGTGTTCCTTTAAATTTGATTTCAATACCTCTTTAAATTTTCAAGTATTGTCATCTTTATTTTCCAAATAAAACCCTGATTTTCTATTTCCTCAAACAATGAATCTTAGGATCATAATTAGTACATAGGATAGTTTCGTTATACAATTCTCCTGGATTCGATAACCTTAGGGTTATTTATAAATTTATTTGCCACTGTTTTTATAATTAATATGTGGATTTTACAGTGATCGAGCGACAAGGTGAAGATTGAAGACCGAGGTGCTTGAAGGTGCGCGCTGACCAAACGGAGGAGCTGCTCAACGTTAGAGATCAGGGCTGACCTTGTACTCAATCTTTTAATGAATTTTCAATCGGAGGACTGAAGAGTGGACGTAGAACAGTTGTTCGAACCACTATAAATCTTTGTATCTCTTTTACTGCTTTTATTCGTTATTGTGTGGTTGTGCATACTTGAAACTCAACACACTAATTATTGTAGTATAATCTGCAATTAACTTAACGAATATTCGAGCTTAAACACATTTGATAAACACTTGCTAAGTCGAGACCTTAGTAAGATAAGTGCAAGGCCATATTAATACTTCCGCTACATATAAAAACACTCTGATCTGGGACCAACAAGTAGTATCAGAGCGGTTGGTCTTTACAGACTAGCTGCTTCTAAGTCACTTAGGACCAAATCCATATTTTTCTTGCATATTTGTGCTCTTGTGTTTATTTTAGGTTAAAAGCAATGGCGAACAACACGAAGTTTGGAAAGTTTGCTCCTGAAAGCTACTTCACTTGGAAAAAGAGGTCCTTGATCATATTAATGAATTTTCATCCCGAGATGAAGCAAGTGATCGAAAATGGACCAATCAAAATCCAAATGGTAAAAACCAGGGTTGGAGAAGATGTAGCAAGACCAAACGTAATGGTGGACAAGCCGTACGAAGAATTGACTCAAGAAGATCGAGTTTGTGGCCAACTGGATTATGTAGCTATGTATTTAACCTTAAGTGCCTTGTTACCTGCCCTAATGGCAGAAGCCTTGGAATACAAGATTGCTAAAGAAATGTGGGACTTTCTTGGCACTCTAAGCACTGAGACGGATCAAATGAAGGGAAACAAGCTACAACAATGGGTAGACAGGTATGAATCTTTTCAATTGATTCCAGGTGAAACCATTAAAGACATGGAGGCCAGTTTTAACACCATTGTAGCTGAGTTAAAGAAGATGGGAAGAACGTACGAGCTTCCCGACATGAATTCAAAGATTCTCTCGAGACTACCAAAGGAGGATTGGTTTGTCAAAGTGACCAGTCTAAAGGAGAAAGATCTGTTAACAATAAGTACCAAAGAAGTGTTTTCTCAACTAAAGGCGCACGAATGGGACATCAAGCATATCAACAAAAATGAAGCCGTACGTGCTGCAGTAACCATTGAAGAACCCATCGAGGATGCAGCATTCTTCGTGAAGAGAGATGGACAAAAGTGGAAAACTAAGAAGTCATTCTACTCAAATCGATCAGTTCAATCTAGTTCGACAAAGGAGATTCCATCCACCAGCGGATCTCAAGCAAGAGAAGCAGAATGCTCAGTCAGCGAGCTGGAAGAACAGATGAAGAGATTACAAAAGCTGCTCCTAAAAGCCAAAGGGAAAAAGGCAGAATTCCAGCAAAGTCAATCAGCAGACAGCAGAAATGTCAAAGAAGACGCCAAGAACATGCTATGAATGAAATTCCCCAGATCATCTGAAGTTTGAATGTCCTCGAATAGTTCCAGAAGAAAGGGAACAATTGTGGAAGTTGTTCGAAAGGCGAGCATCAAAAGTTGTTACTAAAGCTTTGTTGACAAGGACGGAACTACCAGACATCCCGGATCATGACGACGAAAACTATTCATCAGAGGATGAAGAGGATGCTCTCATGGTATTCATAGCCGACATCAATGAAGAGCAGATAGGAGAATCCGCTCTAACTGTCACAAGAAACCAGGTAACAAATTCTATTTTGTCTACTGCTTCTACTTCTGATAATATGCATGACACTACTGATTCATGTTACTCGGAATCTGATGAGATAACTGTAGAATTTTTGCAAAAAGAATTTTCAAAAGTTCATGCATTAAAGGATATCTTAATAAAAGAAAATTCCTCGCTGAAATCTCAGCTTTTCGTTTTGACCAGTGAGATTGAGAAATCTAGGTCAACAGACGAGGAAAGTTTAAAATTAAAAACAGAGTTCTTCTCCTTGAATGAAAAGTTTAATATTTTAAAATAGGACAATGAAGCTTCGAAAAGCAAAAACTCCGTGCAAACTGACTGTTAATGTAAATTTTCAAAGAGCACGAGAGATTTGAATGAAGTAAGATAAAGAAAATTGTCTTTGTCCCAGCGACCGGGAAGATTCAGTGATCTGCTAGGAAGGACGAGAAGGTCAATTCTAAATCAATTGCTCAGCAGAAATGTTAGCATGCTAACATCCCTCAGTTGACTGCCCAGAAAAGACTAAATTATATGTCTGCTGAGAAGAGTCCAGCAATGTCCGAGTATGTAACCCAGCAGACCATTCCATCTGCTAGGAAGGGTCATACAAATCCTAACAAGGCTAAGCAATCTGTTGAGATTGCAAGGAAGCCAACATACACACCAAGTAGGAGGAACACCTACTTGAGACCATAGTCTAAAATAAAACATTTTCAAAAGACTGTGATGGCTCAACACACTACTACCACTACAAGAAAAACAGTGAACAACAACGGTTAAAAACTGTTGTAAAAGGGTATTCGGAAGTGTTGTTGTAGGGGGTGTTGTTAAAAGTATTCGCTTCTTTTCTACAAAAGACAACGGTTGAAAACTGTTGTCTTCTAGAAAAAAAACAGTTGTCTTTTCTCATAATACACCACGTTTTTAAATCGTTGTCTACAAAAGACAACGGTTATAAATTGTTGCCTTTTCTACAAAAACTGTTGTCTATTGTAAAAAAGACAATGTATAATCAAATACAAAAATCACAATATTCAAAATTCATATCATCATATTCAACTTACAAATATACAAAAACAATATTCATAAATATCAAACATCTTAATATTAATCACACTCACAAATATTCCAATCAATCTATATTCCAAAATCACAATTCAAAAATTAAAGTGATTTGTCTAATATTTATCGAATAAAGGTACATATTCTATGATGGCAAGCCTAACTCTCCAATGTCTATCCTCAGCTAGCTCGATAATAGCTGGTACTAATGATTGAGAGAGTAGATCAATTCCAATAACCTGCATGAATATAAAGAAGAATAATAAGTGCAACGCGCATAAATTAAAATAGGAGAGAAGAGAATCAAATAGGGGCATCAAAGACTTGATTGACTTGATCCAATTTGCTAATGATGTTGAGGCGAACATCAGGGAACTCATATTTCAAGAGGGAGAGAAATATGAGAAGAAATTGTTTAATGGTTGCATCCTGCATCAACCAAAATGGTCAATGTTCATAATTCATAGGGAACTTAAAACAGATAATGAATATTAGTATTAAACAAAATTAATCATGTTTCATCTTTTGGGTTCGATTATAAGCAACCTAATGTATGAAGTTATACAAGCAAAAGCATTTGTAGTATGTCTCAGCAACATGTGCCAAAATATCTTTAATATGAAAATGATAATGTTATTTGATTAAATGCAACTCAGAGTAAACTAACATCCTACCCCAATGCTATGCACTCACGAATAATAAGTAATTCCAAATTAAACCCAAAAACTTACCTTTCCCAACAAAGGACCCATTCCCATGATGAAAGACGCCAAAGCAGATCTTACATGCTGCGAAGAATCAGATGATAATTCCTGAAAACAAAGATAATAGGAATAAGGACACTAAATTCAGTGACCAGTGTACATGTTGAGCTAGATTCACCTACAAGGTTACCTTTACGCAGGGAAGGATATGCTGGATAGCAAGCTCCGGATCAAGAATCCTACAGATCTTTGTAACTTTTTCCGGAAGCAGCTATTTGGACTTCCACTTCATTATCTCGAAGTAGGCGCACATAAGCAGGAACCAAATCTGTCCTAGAAACACAAGAAAAATGAAATTTAATCACAAAAAGAACTCATTCTAATAAAAAGAAAAAATAATAGCATCAATTTAAGAAACAGATGTGAATAACAATTCGGACGACATAAACTAAAATATAATGTACACCCATCATACCCAATTCACAAACATAAAACAAAAACAAGTATATATGTACATCCCTAGCGAATACCACCACTTTTATATACTATGGTTTGACCACAGATATCTAGAATAAATGGGATATACAATCAAATTAGCAGACAAGTAGAAAATAACATCATACTATGACTATCCTGAAAAGGAACTAACACATCAAAGAGGAGGTTCCAATACTAGAGGAAGCACTAAAATCAACTTCAAAATAGAACAAGCATTTCAAATTGAAAACATACAATTACGTACATCAATTCAGCCTTTGATAATCAAAATCATAGAGCCTGAGGCATGTTGCACAACATCCTGCAAACAAACATAATGTAGAGAAAAACTAGCTAGAATTTTAGATTCCATTTAACACAAACAGATGAAAGCTAGTACTCATTCAAGAACAGTTTCGTACACGGACCCGTGATGAAGAAGCTTATCATGATCACGACTTTCTCCCATGGCCCAGCCAAGAGAGCCATGCCTGCAAAGAGGAAGGCAAGTATCCCAACACAGATTGTGCCTAAACCATGGTTGAATCCTTTGATGACAGTTGCTCCTGCACAAGCCATGAGATATGCAAAGATTTTGTTTAGTTTCGAATTTTTTTCATTACAATTAACAAGAAAGGATTGTGATCGTTGGTCTTAACCTATGCTGAACTCAAACATCACGATGAGAGTCAAGATTCCCCAGATTGAAAACTGCGAAACATCTTGGATATGCATTTTACAGAACATAATCAACAATGATACAAGGGCCAATGCAAACCCTATCTTTGCAGCATATACCACTTTTCTTAGATCTCTTCGCCCCATCTCCATTACCTTCTTAGTAAAATCACATGTATCACCCCATAACTGCTTAGCTCTGCGCCGCGAGGAGCGGGGGTTTTGCAGAGCCGACTGTTGCACGGACGATGGCGCAGGCGCTTTGATTCTGCAGAGGTGCGGTGTCACAGGCGCGGCTGGCGACGGTGGTGCAGGGAGGATCGATTTGCGAAGGGCTGGGAGGGTTACTTACGACTGGAAGGGGATTTCAAAATAATAATGTTGAATTAATTAATTAAATGTAAAAATAATTAATAACAAATTAAAATATAAAAAAATAAAAATAATTGAATCACAACACATACATAACCACATATAAATTTAAGTGTTGTGTTTCGATAATTAAAATTAAAATATAAAAATAATAAAAATAATTGAATTGCAACACATAAATAACCACATATAAATTTAAGTGTTGTCTTTTAGCGTATTTTTGGACTAAAATACAAAACTTTTATTTTTAACAACACTTTTCAACAAAAAATGTTGTCTTTTCACTGTTGTTGTTCACTATTTTTCTTGTAACACATTCTCATTCAAAGTATTACTCCAATAGGAATGGAAAGGTAGTAAAATGTGATGACAAACGAAATATCAAAATCACGAAGTTTGGATTCCCAAAGGAATGATCCAGAGAACTAATCCTTCAGGACCCGTAATTGATCTGGTACTGAAAATATAACTTCTTTGTTTTGCAGGAACAGGGTCCAGGAAGAAGAATCTCAAGAAAATTAAAAGAATGGATCCTAGACAGTGGATGCTCAGGTCACATGACTGGAGATGAAGAGATCTTCACAGAATTTCAAAATATTAGAGGACCTTTAGTCTCGTTTGGTGATAACTCAAAAGCTAGAGTAATTGGAAGAGGGTGCATCAAGCAGAATGGAATGCGAATAATCAAAGTGGCCGTCATCGACAGTCTCAAGCATAATCTTCTGAGCATCAGCCAGCTAAGTGAAAATGGATATATTGTTTCCTTCTTTGATACAGGTTGTGAGATTGCTGATAGGACCACTGGAGAAGTATAGCTTAAAGGAATCAGGAAAGGAGGACTCTGTGTTGTGGATTGGTAAAGTGGTCAGCAAGCATCATGCTTCATAGCATTCAGCAAGGAAGAGACAAACTGGCTATGACACAATGGCTAACGCATCTAAACTTTAAGACTATCAATTATATAGCTAAAAATTATATTGTTACAGGACTACCCAAAGAAACCTTCAAGAATGAAGGAATATACAAAGCCTGTCAACAAGGAAAACAAGCTAAGGCGTCCTTCAAATCCAATCCGAAAAATGCCACATCAAATAGGATCCTTGTGCTGCTGCACGTGGATTTATTTGGCCCGGTGACTACACCCACTATAGGTAATAAACAATATACATTGGTTGTTATTAATGATTACTCCAGGTACACATGGGTGAGACCACTCAAAAGCAAGGACGAAGTGAAGATTGTCCTACCGGAGCTGATACTTCGAGTTCAGAACGACAAAGAGCTCACGGTGAAAAGGATAAGATTTGACAATGCTACAACATTCTGTAACGGAGCATTAATGGACTTCTGCGCCGACGCTGAGATAGGACATGAAAGGTCCACTACAAGAACACCTCAGCAAAACGGTCTTGCAGAAAAGAGAAACAGGACTCTCAAGGAAGTTGTGCGAACAATGCTTGCGGATACATATCTGAGTCAAAGATATTGGGGAGAAGTTGGAATGAATGCATGCTACACGCAGAATCGAAGTGGTTTGAATCTTCGCTTCAACAAAACTCCCTACGAAATATATCATGGTCGTAAGCCTTCCTTAGCTTATCTTCGTGCTTTTGGTTCACCATTTTATATCCATAATAATGGGAAGTCAAAGTTTAGTACATTCTCTCCCAAAGTTGATGAAGGAGTGCTCCTCGGATATGGACATCCATCTCACAAGGGTTATAGAGTACTTAACAAGACAACTAAGCTTGTGGAAATAACATGCAATGTTATTTTTTATGAAGCTACTTTAGTGCGCAGGACAATGTTGTCAATGGACCTTCGGGCTCGAATACTTCCGAAGCTGAACCGATTGATCCGACTAGGTTAATGAATGAGTCGTCATCTTCACAGGAGATCTTGACTGATCAGCGAACAGTCAAGATGGCCTGTGATGCAAATGGTAATGCTGAGGCCACCATAAATTCTCTTGACGAACTCACATGTCAAGGGGGAACTCAAGACGAGGAAGTCAACCAACAAGATTAAGAGGCTGTTGAGAATCCCCAAAATGGCGAGAGAATTACTGAAAACAACTCTGCTGGAGTCAACCAGGAACAGACAGTTGAAAACAAGAGCGTTACACCATAAAATTTAAATTCAGCAGATGATACACTACAAGACTAATCTTCAGCAGAAGTCAAACCGTCAAGCGTAGCAGACAGACTGAACAACCTACAACTTGTTGAAGTTCCAATTTCCGAAAGTCATATTGGAACGTCTAGCAGTCAAGCCATTCTAGTAGAAAACTACAAAGACCAAAGTGGCTACTCAGAGATCATCCCACAGAAGCGATCTTAAGAGAACTTGTAGATCCAATCCGAACCAGACACAGCTCCATGTTAGCCTGTTTTATGTCTCAAGAGGACCCTACCAAAGTGGCAGACGCACTTAAGTCAGCTGATTGGATCAATACGATGTAGGAAGAACTGTAAGAATTCAAAAGGAATCACGTGTGGGAACTCATCGATCGACAAAAACACTAGTCAGTAATAGGAGCCAAGTGGGTGTTCAAGAACAAGCGCGACGAAAATGGACTCGTCGTTCACAACAAAGCAAGACTCATTGCAAAATGATATGAACAGTGCGATGGAATAGATTTCGATGAAACGTTTGCTCTAGTTGCTCGCTTGGAAGCAATTAGGTTATTCCTAGCATATGCTGCTCACTATGGATTTATTGTCTTTCAGATGGACGTCAAAAGTGCATTCCTGAATGGTGAATTAAAGGAGGAAGTCTACGTGGAGCAACCTCCATGATTTGATCATGGAAACAAGGTGTACAGATTAAGGCAAGCTCTGTATGGTCTGAAGCAAGCCCCAAGAGCATGGTACGAGACGTTATCACAGTTTCTGCTAAAGAACGGATCCAGTATAGGATGATGACATTCCCTGAGCAGCTCCGAAGCTTCATTATGCTAAAGTCCTACAGGCTGCTTAAGTTTGAGCATTAATGAAAAGGTTAAGTGGGTTCACTCAGGAATAAAAGATGTTAATTAATTTATTAGCTTGTCAAAGTCTAAATTAATTAATGAATGTTTGTAACCTTAAATATGAGGATACACCGAGTCTATGCAACCTATTCCTCATATCGTGGTAACAAATGAGTAGGACAATATTGATTCTCAGTTGGCATGAATCAATATTAATTATTTAATTATATTCTGGGTTAAATATGTGAATTAATTAATTGATACGCCTTCTTTATTATTAGTATTCTGGTCCTTGGTCTGGCCCATGAAAAGCTCAAGCTCATTAGGGGTCTGAATTCTCTTAGAAATAATCATATCAGAACACACCACAAGATCATAAGTTGCTAAGCAGCTAACCAGAATTTGGAGCTGCAGTAGGCGATAGGATCTGAGCAAGGGAAGGAAATTATGCTTCTCAGTCAGAAAAATATCAGAAGCAATCTTCACCAGATATTCGGATAGGAGCAAGGGATACAGATCAGATGTGGAAGATCTTTTTTCTTCTTTTCTCTATCTTATTTTCAAATTTAATCATATTAAATTCAAAGATTTAATTCCTTCAACTTGTAAGATTGACTCTTGTTGCGCAAGAAAGGATTAAAGATCAAATTCCTGCGCAACTAGTTTAGAGTTATTTCAATCCAGGTATTCCGCAATAACTATCATTGCATTCAATAGAAGCATGCTAGAATTTTCTTATAGCTATCCGATTAATTCAACATCTAAAGAACATTCAATTCGATCATCTACTCCCACATTCTAATTTAATTTCTTATTCACTATCGGCCACTTCTCTCTCACATTGATAATTTGTTATGACTTTTTTAGAATAGATTATGCAATATATAGTAATTCAATCTGTTGTCAATCACAACTAGAGATGAATTTTAATTGGACGGTATCGAATACTATTTTGTTTAAGCTGGATTCATTTATAATTGAGTCGAATTTCAAGCTCTTTATAGAATATTTTGATGTTTATGAATTTAATTGATATTAGATAAATAAATTTTCCAAATTTAGAATTATGTTTAAATTATTAAAGTATAAGTTTCATGTTTCAAATTAATTTATCAATAAATTTATTTATAAGCTCACAAGTCGAATATTATAAAATATAAACTAGACTTGTTTATAAACATCTTAAACAAACTAGGATGAAGTTTAATCAAATTAAGAGTCAACTTATACATGAGTAATTTGATTCAATTACCCCTAAACATAATAGTTTGCTATCAATATTCACTATACTCTTTATACGCCCAACAAGATATGTACTTGTTAATTGTATTATATTTATTCAAATGAATTTTTAAAAATGTGCTGTTCACTAGAACCATGAAAAGCTTAAATTTAAGTAGTCTAGTATATAAACATTACATAACAAACTCGAGCATATTTTTGTGAAATCGAGAACTAAGCAGCTCGGATCATTTATTTATATTCCTATTTATAGTACAATAATCGTGAACACAAGTGGACAGTGCTACAAATTAAATCTATTTTTGCGAATAGTTACAATTACATTACTTTTCATAAATTAAGAGAAATAGAAATGGTAATTTATGATGACAATAATTAAATAATAAATCTAATTCAGCGTGATTGTTTAAAATCACACAAGACTAGCCAGGTGTGTCTATCGTAGAACACTACTTTATTACTTTTTCCTTCTTTTTCTTTTCCTCTTTAGCAAGTTGAGCGACAGTCATAATTTAGGAGAGAGGAGACTGAAAAGTAGTCTTATCGTTTCATCAATCCTCACTTTGCTCAACTCTCTCTCTCTCTCTGCAAGATAATGGAAGGAGGTGCTTCTGCTGCAATTGAAGTTCTAGTTCAAAATCTGATCAACGTTTCCAAGGAAGAGATCTCTCTAATCCGAGGTCTTGATCAGGAAGCTGAACAGCTGCAGACGAGTCTGGAAATGATTCAGGGTTACTTGAATGATGCTGAGAATGGATACATCACGCAAGAGTCTGTCAAAGCTTGGCTCAATAAGCTTGAAGAGGTGGCGTTTGATGCGGATAATGTTTTGGATGAGCTCAACTATCATGCTCTCCACAAGAAACTTAAGGCCACGAAATCAATGATGAACAAGGCATTAACATGCTTCTCATCATTTCATCACACTGTACGTCCTCTCCATATGGCTCATAGAATCAAAGAAATCAACACCTCATTGGACTCTATTAACAAAAGGGCAACCGATCTCCAACTTCAGAGAATACTTGTGGATGCACCTGCTGCTGTTCCTGATGCTGCCTTCGAAACTGATTGTTTCACTATAGATCCAATTTTCATTGGAAGAGATGACGATGTGCCAAAGCTTGTTGAGGTGATGATCAACAGCCCCGAGGAGCGAATGTTCTCCATCCTTGCAGTTGTGGGAATGGGTGGAATGGGGAAGACAACTTTGACTCGGAAACTCTTCCATCATCAAAAGATGAAGACTAGATTTGGACATCATATTTGGGTACATGTCTCTCAAACTTTTGATCCTTTCATTATTTTCAAGAAAATGCTCGAATCAATATTCTCTTCAAAAACTAGTGAAGCTGAGAGTAGGCAAGCTATTATGAAAAATCTTGAGGAGACCTTGAAAGCTAAAACTTATCTTCTTGTTCTTGATGACATTTGGAATGAAGATGTTTTGAAATGGACAGATTTCATAGATTCATTATCAGGAGTTACTTCTACCAAGGGAAATGGCATTATCATCACTACTAGGAGTACAAAGGTTGCTTCAATCGTGAACCCACTGGAAACTCATCTCTTAAAGGGTTTATCAGAGGAAGACTGTTGGTCAATAATCAAAGCTAAGGCTTTTAAAATGGGAGATGTGATTCCATCGGAATTCGAGAGCATTGGAAGAAAGATTGCCCGAAGATGTCAGGGTTTGCCCCTAGCAGCAAAAGTAGTTGGAGGAGTGTTGCGATGCAAATCTGAAGAAGAATGGCTCTCTATCCAACAGGAATGGCTTACAGATGTTGAGGGAGAAAACATCTCAAGAATTTTGAGATTGAGCTACGATAATTTGTCTTCACCAGCACTTAAGAAGTGCTTTGCTTACTGCTCTATATATCCAAAAGGGGGCAGAATGGGGAAGCATGAGTTGATTGAGATGTGGATGGCAGAAGGATTTCTTCGACCTGATGGAAGAAATGATATGGAGTCTATGGGAGACAAGTTTGTAAATGTTCTTCTGCACAACTCTTTATTGCAACAAGTGCCTAGAGAATATTATTCAGAAGAAGATGAAATATGTGTAATGCACGATCTTGTGCATGATATTGCAAGTTCAGTTTCAAGTTCTCTAAAAGTGCGATACATGAGTCATGAAGATGAATCAATTCATATCCCAAGAAAGTCTGCAAAATATTTGCGAACATTATTCATCCAAGGTAACTTCTTGGAATTCAAGTTGTCAGACTTCAAGTGTTTACATGTTCTTAAATTTGGGAGTCATCTTGTTACAGAGTTGCCAAGTGCAATTGGGAACTTGATACATTTGAGAAAATTAAATATTTCAAAGACACAAATTGAATATTTGCCAAATTCAATTGGTGAACTCCTTCATTTGCAAACATTAAGAGCTTCTACACGGTCTTTGATGAAATTGCCACATACGGTGAATTACTTGATTAACTTAAGGCATCTTTATGTTTGGGATCATGTAAAGTTGCCTCCTAAGATTGGGAGATTAACTTCTCTCCAAACATTACCTCATTTTATAGTGGGAAAAGAGAGTGGATATCAAATTCAAGAGCTCGGAAATTTGAAAAATATCAAAGGAGAACTTAAGATTTTGAATTTAGAAAATGTGAAAGGGAAAGAAGAGGCAGAGACAGCTAATATATTTCATAATCCGAACTTGTCTGACTTGATGTTTGTATGGAGTTTGGAAAGAGGAGAAGAAATAAATGATGAGAATGTTTTGGAAGGCCTACAACCTCACAAGAATGTGAAGAAGTTAAAGATTCATGGATTCAAAGGAAAAAGATTTCCACAATGGACTCTGAAGATGGCAATACCGGATGAGCCTCAAGGTTGTTGCATAGTACTTAACAAGTTGGTGGAGATAAGAATCTCAGAGTGCGACAAATGTGAAGAAATCCCGACACTAGGGCACTTGCCGAACCTCAAGAATCTTAGTTTGATTGGATTGAGAAATGTGAAGTCTTTAAATTCTTCATTTTATGGGATTCACGACATTAGTGTTTGGAAAGAGACAATTAATGCTTCCCTTTGCTTGAAATGCTCGAGTTATCTTATATGGATAAGTTGACAGAGTGGGCAAAAGTAGAAATTCCTGAAAATCGACTGCATGAAGTGAGATTGTTTCCACGCCTTGAATACTTGAATATTCACTGCCCGCAGGTGAAGAGTGCTCCAAGTCATTCCTCAACTTATCTTAGAAATTTGGTAATTGATGACATGGACAATTACATGTCTTTGGACGATATTTGTGGGGCCACATTAATGTCGCTCACTTTCCTTCTGATAGGAAGAGTATCAAGATTGGAATTTCTCCCAGATTGGTTATTCCATAACAATCAGAATCTGCTAACGTTATGCATTATAGGATGCTCCAAGTTGAGAGAATTACCAGATGGTCTACACACCCTCAATTCTCTGGAAAAGTTGAATATAGTAAATTGTCCAAATTTGAAGTCTATTGGGAATCCAAGTGGCAGCAGCAGAGGAGAATCACAAGGAACCCTTCATGAGCTGTCCATTGAAAACTGTGAGGAACTGGTGGTTTTACCTCGAGAAATGGTGGGGTGGTGCGCGCCGTCTTTAGTGAAAGTGTCGTTGAAGAGTTTAAGTGGCCTAAGGAATCTACCAGAGGTAATTGAGTGCCTTGAAAAATCACCTCATCTCACGGAATTAAGAATTGTTGGTGTTTCTAAATTTATGTCTGCTCGTAGAGTTGAGAGTTGGCCTTTCCGCAGCCTGCGGGAGTTGAAGATAGATGGTAGTGTGGAGTGGTCAAGGGAGAGTAGTGTTGCCATTAAAGAAACTGTTGATGGCATGTTGCAAGGATGCACCCACTCACTTGCTCGTTTAGAGTTGACGGGACTGGAAATTTGGGAATGTGTTCCGGAATCAATTCAAAATCTCACTGGTCTTTTTTGGTTAGAATTGGATAATTTAGGAATACAGGAATTGCCCGAGTGGTTGGGGAACCTCTCATCACTGGAGGATTTAGTTTTAAGGAGATGCAAAAAGTTGCGTTGTTTAGATGCATTGGGGCGCTTCACTAAAGTAATAGACGTATTTCTTTATGATTGTCCAGAACTACGCATTGATACAAAGTGGCACCGCAACAATATTCCCCATCTCAAGATATATGTTGATAATCGCAGGATCTCTTCTCATCCACAGTAAAGTATCTTTTGCTTATTTACATCATTTTGAGAGTTTGTTTTACATTTAATTTTATATTTTATAATTCTCTGTTGAATTCTTCAGAATCTGCGTCCCCTGCATATGATATCAATCCAACTGCGCATGAAGCGCTGCCAATGGCGGAATCCGGATACATCATTCGGTTTGATTTCTTTCTACCTTTCCTGGTTAATTCTTTCTTAAAATTGATCCAACTGTTGTAATAATATATACCTATATTTATATGTGTCATTACTTCGACTTTATATTATTCACTATGAGATAAGGATAAGCAAATGACACAGAAAATCTTGCTGAACTATCATCTCACAACAGCAAACTGCTTTTATTGGCTTCTAACTCAGAAGATTTTTATAAACCATTGGAAATCCACATAAATTTTAGTTTCCAACAAAATAATCGGCACTAAAGAATTTCAAGTATGAAGGAAGTTATGGTTATTTGAGTAAAGGCTGGCAGAATGTAAAAGGTTGCGGGAATTTGGAAAGGTCTTCTCAACCTTTTTGAATTTCTTGCATCCAAATACATTGGTTCTTGTTTATTGATTCATCCCTAATAATTCCCTATTAAATTTTCTCTAATAGTTCTAAGCGTTGCCTACAAAAAGGGCGTCTTGTAATAAGGAAAAGGGGCAGCAGATATACAAGTATTCACATCAGCTCCTAAGCTTGTTTAAGAAGATTTACCTTCATATTAAACTCTCGATAGCATTCTAGAGTGAATGAGTGTTGAGTGTGCCTTGTATTACCTACCATTTCTTCTGATTTGTGTCAAATGGTATTGTAATTTTCTGGATGTAAAATCCATCCTAAATGCTCAATTCATAACATGTTATGTGCACAATTGTTCTATTATTCTATAAATATTGTTCCTTGTTCCTTAATAAAGAATAGTGTCTTGCTAGGTAAATTTCTTTTAAATCTGAGAACTCCTTTTCGCTTCCAATGTTTATTTATTTATTTTTAATTTGGAATCTATCTATATATATACTAAAGCAAAAAAGTTTAGAAAAAATTGTTCCAACCAATTCTTTAAAAATAAATATAAATATTATCATTTCAGAATAATTTATTTTCAAAAAATTATTAGAGGTTAAATTGGTTCAATACTTGCATTAAATTTCTCTTTTGAAATAAAGGCTTGGTTCAAATCCTAATCTCAGCATATTTAATTATATGTTAGAATTTTCATTTTTACACTAAAATTATCTCTTCCATCAAAAAGGTTTATTATTATTTTTATTTAGATATATTATTATTCATTAAATATTTATTAGTCAATATCAATCAATTTTTTCCTATAAATATAGGCGGTCATATTATTTTCATTTTATATATTCCATAATAAAATACAATTATCTATTAATTATTAATAAAATATTTTGTTTTTCACCGATATATTAAAAAATTAAAATTTGATAATTTATATAGATTCAGTAATCAGACTATAAGTTAACTTTTAAGATGTGGTTACATTAGTTTAATTTTTTATATTTTATTTTATTTAAGACTTTTTATTTTATGCTAAAATATATAAAATGAGAGTATAACGGTTTGATTTTTTATGTTACTTAAAATTAGTATTATTTATATATTAAAATAAATATAAGACATGGGTACACCAATTTAATTTTTATTTTATTTAAATTATAATTTATGTTAAAAAAATAAATTGTGGGTATATCGAGTTAAAAACATATATCATTTATCATATCCATCAAACACATAACAATTATATAAATAATATATATAATTACACGGGGATTTTTTAAATTATGAAATCAATGCAATTATTGTTGTGAAGATTATGAGTCATTACCAAAAATATATATTAAACGCATTAGTGAAATATTGTTATTATATAAAAGAGAATAGTAATATAATAACTGTTCCCGCCAAAACATAAATTATTTTTATTTCTGATTTAATTTTTTTTCTATTATAACATTAATATACTATAAATAATAATAATAAAAAACTATATTTATCACTTTTCTTTGAGATATTACATCTCTATAATATATTATGTTTACCATTTTTATGAATAATACAAATATAATATTTTTTATGGGTTAACATTTAAATCAAATAGAAAATAATTTATATTATATTATATTAAGTTTAATAATGAATAAGTTATATATATGTAAAAGATTTGCTAAAAGATTTAAGATATACTACCTCCGTCCCGCTTAAATAGGCTCTTTTCATTTTGATACATTAATTTCGGAGCTAGTATTTACTATTTAGTAGCTAATTGTGGTTAGTTATAAAATTGGCAATTGTAATTAACTTATTTAAGACTTAAACAAGTTAATTATGATTGCCAATTTTATTATTAAACACAATTAAATACTAAATATTAGCTCCGAAATTAATGTATCAAAATGAAAAGGGTCTATTTAAGCGGGACGAAGGGAGTATATACAACTTTGATAATTAAATTGTAAAATTATAAAAAAAGAAATTGTATATTTGATTCGCGCACCGCGCGGGTGCAAATATAGTGATAATTTAAAGAAAAAAGGTTAGATCTTTTGCACACATACAATTGGAAGAAAAAAAATTAATATGTATTATATATAACAAGAAGTAAGAATAAATTACAAAAGTGTCAAACCAGTTGTACAATATAGTAAAACAGAATTACTCATTTTATCAATTTCTTCTCTACGTGGAGTAATTCAAGTGAAGAAAAATATTCAACAGATAACGATTTTTTATTGCTATTTTAATGCAACCCCGGAGGATTGTTCATCAACAAAAAGGTCAAAATCCTCCTTTTTAGAAGAATTTGACTCTTTGTTTTATGGATTTTAAGTTATAATTAATTTAATTTAAACAATCAATTTTGATACTTATTTCGTCTATATACATATCTTTTAACAAAACTCAAGTTCAAAAATTATAAGCAATTTTGGTTAGAAGCGAATCAATATCCATGCATGCAACATTCTTTTTATCAACAAAAGTCATGGAATATCCTACTTCAAGCAAAACTTAATTAACTAAATTTACAACCTCATGATTGTAAGTTCATAACTAATTGGGACATAGAGGTGATCCACCTGGCGCCATGCCGGGACCTAGCAGCAGACAGGCGGGTCGTGCCTGAATTCAGACCGGATTAGACTTTATCATTCAAATTTGTACCATATTATATCACAACTACAATTAGCAAATTCGACAATTAAATAAGAAAAAGGAATCACAATTATGTGGCAATCTGAGTCGTACCTTGTTCAACAATTTTTAACTAGAACATACCGTTTGTGGAAAATTCTCAAATGTTTATCTTATAATCTAGATACCTTGGACTATTTATATAAAAAAGTTTCAAGCCTTCTGTACTTCTAAATAAATTGTAAAAACTCCTCGAAGCCGCTGTCCAATTTTACTAATCACCCAGTTTTTGAGAGAAAATAACAAAAGATTGAGGTCATCATTTTCAATCGAAAAATAATTTTAACGAACTACCACTTGGAGATTATTTATTTTAAAATCTGATTTTTATATATGAAAAATCAGATCCAAATGATTTGCCTAACTCTAGTGTTGTTGTTTTGAAAACCATGCATTTTTACAAGGCATGCTGAAGTTTTCTAAGTTATAAATGAATCATAGGACTTATGAACCACATCATGGTAGATTGAATGTGATGTCTGATGGATTTATATTAATGAAAGAATTATGATTGGTATATTATGTACAAGGTCGATTGGTTAATATACTGGGAATCATAAATGTTGTATGTTCATCTCCTGTCTAAATTAACAAACATGTGTCGCAAATGCTTTTATCCTCTTATCTCGTCGATAGGGAGATCATACGATTTATAGTAGATCACGGAAGACCGTATGGATCGTTTGACCTAGCAAGATATAAATAGTTATCACAGCTGAGACAGTTCTAGGATAAACTGTCATTGTAGGCTGCAGCATACGCGATTATTAAGCATCTTATCTTGGATGGCTTGGTATGTTGGTGTGGGGCATATATTGATAAGGACCTAAGTTGAGATCGATTTTTTATTTGACATTAAAAGAATCTATATCTCTATGGCTTGATGAGATCCTAAACCTAAATAAAGGTACGAAAGTATATGAAGATTGTCTATCACTTTGAGTTACAGTGAAAGGCTCTAGTTGAGCTTGTATATCTGTATCTTGGGTGATAGCATTCTGTGTATGACTGTATGGTACTGAAACTAGGTAACCACATTCAGTATAGGATGGTGACATTCCCTGAGCAGCTCAAATGGTTCGTTATGCTAAAGTCCTGCAGGTTGATTAAGTTCAAGCATAAGTGAAAAGGTTTCAGTGGATTGACTCAGGAATATAAGATGTTAATTAATTAAATAGCTTGTCAGAGCTTAAATTAATTAATGATTGTTTGTAACCTTAAATGTGGGGATAAACCGAGCCCATGCAACCCGTATCTCAAAACGTGGTAGCAAATAGGTAGGACAGTATTGATTCTCTGGTGGAATGAATCAATATTAATTAATTAATTATATTCTGGGTTGAATATGAGAATTAATTAATTGATAGGCCTTATTTGCTATTTGCATTCTGGTCCCTGGTCTGGCCTATGAAAACTCAGGCCCAATAGAAGTTCAGTATTTTCTTATAAATAGGCCTCAGTTTCTCAGATCACTACACACCAAAAAGATCATATGTTGCACACAACAAACCATATTTTGGGAGCTGTGGTGATTGACTAGATCTGAGAAACGAGGAGGAAATTTTGCTTCTCAATCGGGCAAGGAATCCAAAGGGAGTCTTCACCAGATATTCGGATCGAGTTGGGATACAGATCATCAGATCAGGAGGATCGTCTTCATTCTTCTCTCTTCTTCTTGTTTTCGAAAATTATTTATTAATTTTCATAGATTTAATTCCCTTTATCTGTTAGGAATTAATCTTTGTGCGGGGGAAAAGAGATCAAGATCAAATCTCTGCGCACTCGTTCTTCAGGTTTTTACAATCCAGGTATTCCGCATAAACCCCCTTATGCATAATCAATAGGAGCATGCTAGGAATAATCATAGGCATAGCAATTTATTTCTTATATTCCAATTAACGATCTTGGCAAATGGACTTCGTGATTCAGTTCACGAATCCCTTCAATGTCATAGTATGATGAGCATGAAGTTGTCATGTGATATGTGATCAAGCATGATAAGTGCCTAAGCAACTAGAAGAAATGGATGAGCATGAAAGAAATAAGTGCAATGAATATACATGAATAAAGGTGGTACATGAAGCAAGCTAATTGAGCTAAGCAAAGAAAATAAGTTGTATGAACTAAGTTTAACACCTTGTAACTAAATTCTTATATTAAGGTGTTGTTGATTTGGGAAAAAGGGTTTCTGCTAGTGGAACAAAGTGAGCCGATCACCTCATATCACTAAGGTAGGCACTACGTACTTTATGTATAACTGGATTTAATTAAAATGTTTTCCAAATGAAATAAGAAATTATTTTGTTTTTTAAGCATGGAACACCGTAAAATGTTTTGGCACCTTATATTTGTGAAATGATATGATTGTATGTTAAAACTTAGGTTGAGTTTACTTTACCTCGATTCGCGGTGATTGTAAGAGGATAAGGTGTTTGGGGCCAGTTTCCCCGATGTGATCATTTAGGTCCAATTTCCCATTGTGATTAATAAGACGAATGCATTATCCCGTAGGTTATGTGAAAAGCCTACCGGTTTGTGGTAAGGATTCGATCATTGCCCAGTGGATAGTGAGTGACCACTCTCTTCTTACCCCATATTATGAAAATGTGATTTGTTGGGAAAAATTGTGAAGGTACCACAAAATGAGTTGGGCTAATTGTGATGAATTGTTTCATTTCTAAAAACATTCAATGGAAATCTTTAATGTTTTAAAATAAAACATTAACACACCAACCGTGATTGAACATGGCGATGAAGATGGTAGAAGATGATTCTTTCTCAGTTAAAGGGTGCTAATTACTTCTATGGATGCAGTGCACCAAATGTGTGTAAGATGTGATAATTCAATCACCGTGAATGAGGTGATAATATGTATTGTGTTATATAAGAGAAGATTACAATAGATCCCATAAATTTAGGAAATTAGAAGAAGAGAAGATACACCAAATAAAAAAGATAACACTATGCAAGATTATACATTGTTTCCTTAGTTACCCCCCATCAAGCGTTGCGCGGGATGAAAGCAAACGCAAAGCTTGGAGCGCAACATTTCAAATGCAGGTCGAGGCAGGCTTTTGGTGAAAATATCTGCAATTTGGAGGTGAGAAGAAACAAAGAAGGTGATCAGCTTCCCAGATAAAACAAGCTCGCAAACAAAATGATAATCTAAATCAATATGCTTTGCGCGTTTGTGAGCAATCGGATTTTGACTAAGAAAAATAGCACTTTTATTATTACATAGCAACTGGGGCAAAACAGGAGGCGAGATATTAAGCTTATGAAGTGAATTCGATAACCACACAAGTTCAGCTGCCACATTAGCCATTGCACAATACTCTAACTCACAGCTGGATCGAGCAATAGTAGGTTATTTCTTAGCACTCCATGAAATAAGATTCATCAACACAATGGGCCCAATCAGCATCCGAGAAACTAATGATGGTGCTATCCAAATTATGAGTAAAGGATAGACCAAAATGAAGAGTGCCTTTAACATAACGAAGAATACGCTTGAAGGTAAGAAAGTGATCATTTGTTGAGGACTAAAGAAACTGAGTAACAAGATTAATGGCATAAGCTAGATCAGGACGAGTTATCGTCAAATACTACAAAATACCCACAAGGGACGAATAAAAGGTGGGATCAAGAAATGGAGAACCATCTCGAACTAATACTTCTCCAGCAACCAATGGCATGGGAACAACCCGAGAAAAATACTATTAGTCGTACTACCGAGCAATACTCAAGTCAACCCCAAAAATTAGAAGAATGAGGTCAACACCATCGCACTTAAAGGGGGAAAACATATGAGGGGTCAAAGAATCTAGTATTAGACCCACCGGAGGCCAAGGAGGCAGAGTAGGTTGAGGAACCGAGGGAAGAGGTCTCTGTTTCAACCAACTCACAAGGTGTCGGCCGATGCAGATATGATGGTGCGACCATTGCAGAGTAGTTCGTGTCGACCGATATAGACCCATGTCAGTCGATGCCGATATCTAGCCTGCCAATTACAAAGCCACCAATGTCGTTTCTGTAGCAATTTGCCAAAGCAAAGATGAACGAGCGATATGCACGCTTGTTGGAGAATATGAAGAAGGTGCATATCAACATTCCACTTGTGGAGGCACTACGTGAGATGCTCGGCTACATTAAGTTTCTGAAGGATATGGTTTCTCAAAAGAGACCATATTTGGAACATGAGACTGTGAATCTTTTCGAGGAATGTAGTGCGGTAATACAAAAGAAGATAATACTGAAGAGGGAGGATCCGAGATCTTTTGTTATCTTCGACGTCATTGGAATAGAGACTTTCGATAAGGTCTCCAACGCATCCATCAACCTTTTTCGTTGTCAATCTTCAAGTGGCTGGAGATGGAAACATCAAGTCGACAACCATCTCGCTTTAGATGGCTCACAGATCTATCTCCTATCAAAGGGGTATTGTTGAGGATGTGCTCGTCAAGGTGAAGGATTACATTATTCCTACAAATTTTGTGGTGCTGGACATGGAGGAAGACCACAACATCCCACTAATCTTAAGGAGGCTATTCCTGAAGACTGGTCGAGCTCTAATAGAAATCAGAGATGGGAAATTGACATTCCAAGTCAATGACGAGTCAGTTACCTTTTCCATCTACAAGTCTATGCAGAAGCATAACGATGGAATCTACCAGAAAGAGTGCCACATGATTAACTATTTCGATTTGGTGAATTCCTCTCATTTATCTTCCCTTAAATCTGATCAAGATTTTCTTGAGAATTGTTTACTACATTATTTGTTTTCTTCTTCAGATTTGGATGAGGCCGACGATGATATTGTGGATCTTGTGATTGAGTTAGATGTCCTTGAAGAGATACTGCAAGCAAAGGATGACAAAAGTGAGCAATTGCGACCTCGATATTGCCAAAAATTGAAAGGAAAATGAGAAGGGGACCCAATTTTGCTCGTTGTGCATCACCCGTCGACTGATATACGTGTTTTGTGTGCGACATGGCTTCTGCGTCAGTCGATGCAAACAGAGCGACCAATGTTTCCCTCACTTCGGTCGAAACAACAAGACGGGAAAAGGGAATTCAGTAATTTTGTCCACGTTAGTTGATGCAACTTCTACATCAGTCAACGTGAATCTCGAATAGTCTTCTTCTACCTATCCAACTATTTTAGACCTTAAACCACTCCCTGCACATCTGTGGTATGCATTTTTGGGCCCTTATGACACATACTCAATTATTTTTTCTTCTTTTCTTACGCATGTTGAGTTAGATAAGCTGCTTCGAGTACTAAGGAAACATAAATCAGCTATCGGATTGATGTTAGAAGATTTCATAGGGATCAGCCCATCGTTGTTCATGCACAAGATTATTCTTGAAAAGGATGCAAAACCAAATAAACAAACACAACGAAGATTGAACCCGATCATGTAAGTGGCTGTGAAGAAAGAAATAGTGAAACTTCTGGATCACAAAATGATATATCCTACTTCCGACAGCAAGTGGGTAAGCCCCACCAGGTGGTTGCAAAGAAAGGGGGGATGCAAATCGTCAAGAACAAAGATGGAGAAGAGGTCACGACACGATTTGTTACGAGATGGCAGCTCTGCATCAATTTTCGGGCCCTCAATGCCACACGTGCAAGACCACTTTCCTGTTCCCTTCATAGATCAAATGCTTGATAGATTAGCTGGCTACCCCTTATATTGCTTTCTGGATGGATATTTAGGCTACAATCACATCGCATTGGAACCGAAGGACGAGCATAAGATCGTATTCACATGCCCATACGGCGTGTTTGCATACCGGAGGATGCTGTTCGGTCTATGCAATGCACCAGCGACCTTCCAGAGATGCATGATACCACCTATCTTCCATGACTTGATCGAGGACGTCATGGAGGTATTTATTGATGATTTTTCTATTTTTGGTAATTCATTTGATGTTTGCTTGCAAAATCTTGCGACCATCATGGAGAGATGTTCTAAAACCAACATGTGTCACAAAGTCATATACAAGATGCGAGCCAAGAGGCTCCACGATTGTGGGATTCACCAGCAGATTTTTAGTTCTGACGATAAGGTACTCCTCTTTAATCTCGTCTAAGATTCATGCCTAGTAAGCAGTAGTCGCAATGGGCCGGTCCCTACACGGTGGTGTGCGTATACCCAAATGGCGTAGTTGAATTGGCCGGTCAAAATGGGACGACATACAAAGTGAATGGGCAAAGGTTGAAGAAGTATTACACCCCACTACAAATTGGTGTCGTGGATATGTATTCTCTAGATCGCCTATGACTTCAGGTATTGTCGAGCTAGCGATATTAAATCAAGCACTTGTTAGGAGGTAACCTAACAATTTAATGTTTTTTGTGAGTCTTAATCATTTCATTGAGTTGTCAAGTCGAGTTTGAGTTTTAGCATTTTATTTCCCTTGAATTTAAGTTTAAGTGGACATTTGTTACTCGTTGCCTTAGTTTTTTTCAAATTACAATTCTAATTTTCGAGTTTGAAAATCCTCTATTTTGGTTGGCGCCTAGATATGCTGATCAAGGCGGACATTTTGTCCACATCGATCGACACCTTCCGCATCGATCGACGCATTACCATCAATCAAGGTCTGCACTTTGATGAATGGTTTTGATTTCCACATTTTTATTTATTTATATAATATAAATTCACGTCAACTGATGCGCCGCGTGTCGGTCGAAACAAAGAGGATTGAGGCGCGACAGGTAAGGGTTTAAAACCATTCTCTTTTCTTTCCCTCACACTTCACACACGAAAATTCCTCCTCCCAAACTACAAAACCCTCAAAAATTCTACTTCGATTCTCGACTTCAACTTAATGTATGCTTCTTATACTTACTCCTTTTTTATTAAATTGTAGTTTATGAGTTTCATTCAAGTTATTGTGGAGTTTGAACCGTAGGAATTCTCAAATTTGTTAATGATTTGAAATATTGACTTGAATGCTTACTTTGTTAAATTGTTCGACATGGGTTGTGATTTTAGTTGATATATGGCCTAGTTTTTTTCAGATTTTAAAATTAGTAGGCTAGGATTTGAACTTTGGGTTGATCCATTTTTGCTTTTATTGCCACACGGTATGATGAGCTGAAAATTCGGGAGATGCTCTATATTACTTGAATTGCATGTGAATTAAACGATTGTTGACTCAATTTTGAATGGGCTTTGCAATTTGTTGTAGAATTTTGGAAGTCTAGGGATAGAATAGACCTTAATTACTTGCTTATGGGAGTTGAGCATTCACTGCATTGTACTAACCCTGCGTGGTTTCTTTGGCTGTAGATATTACTAATGGTTGGGGTAAGACCTATATTCTGGACTAACAATGAAGAAAAAGTATATGACGACATTCTAGAGAGTTTTACTATCCGACAGTCTCGCTACCCCTGCACAGAGATGATGGCACAACTGGGGATTCATGCAGACGTTGAAGCTCTTTTGGTGAGAGTAAATTGGAGTAAGTGGATAACTACACAATGGACCACATATCTTTCCTTGTGTGTGGGAGTTTTTCGCGACATTCACATTAGATGAGTCGCAAACTGATGTTGAGCCTTTGGGCATCAATTTCCAGCTGTGCAATCGAAGGTTTTCACTTACGAGGATCAACATGATTAAATTTTGGGATGCCCTCCAGGGGGATTGTACCACCACCCAGCCGACTTCAATGTGGTGGGGTTCTAGAGACAAATCGCAGTAGAGGCCGAGGATGCAGGAGGCCTCAAAGCCTCTTATATTGCTAACTCCGTGTTTTGGTATATACAGCGGAGTATGGGAGTACCTATTTTGGCTGCAACAAGAGCAGGAAGGTGAGGTATCCAAAGCTCTTTGCGCTCTAGTGCATGCTTGTTGCGTGCCCCATCAGCCTCACGGCGTTCATCATGGAAAATTAAAAGAGGCAGAAGAGGGCTAAAGGTGGCACAATGTGGAGTGGGGGATTGATTACCTCCATTGGTGTGTATGTGGGTATTCCGACTACTGATCTGGCAGCTAGTTCACCGCCCACGGGCCTTGATGATTTGCAGATGATGTAGATGTAGGTGATTTCTAGACAAAGAGGTGTTTAGCATTGGAAGTTGTCCAATAGAGACTTAATCCCCTTACCACAGCGAGAGCTCACGCATGTCACGGACCTGAATTTCCATGACAATTGGTTAACGAGCACTGATGCTCATATGTAGCTCATTGTTGGACCGCGATGAGGTCCGAGTACTTCCTGCCTTAGACACTATCGACGAACATGACATGACCAGCAAGTTTTGACTCGTGAGGAGGAGCGAGAGAAAAGGCGCCTGTGGCAGCTCAATTAGCAGTCTGACAGGCAACATGAGACAACAACGGCAGATGATACAATGGGGGATATGTCTGAGGGGCATGGGGCCACATTCTTTGGAGGAGAGAGCTCGAGCTTCGTTGAGCTTGACTTGGCCCAGTACTTTGCCTTCATGCAATAGCAGTAGTTCGCTGATCAGCAGCGCGCCTTCATGGAGCAGTAGCACACCTTCATGGAGTAGCAGCACACTTCTTTTGAGGAGATGCGCACGTCTATTGAGGGGGTTTGTACTTCATTTGAGGAGGGGCGCGCCTTGAGTGCAACTCACAAATAGTCGGTGGACGTGCAGTTATAACACCTGACTGGGTGGATGGACGAGCTCTATCTTAATATCCAGCCCATGACAACATATCGTAGGACGAGATGACGAGGGGAGGATAACACCAAGCCATCAAACCGTGGTTGAGATACTATTTCATTTTTTTCTCTAGTCCGACTTGAAAACTTTTCCACTCCTTCGAGTGAAAAAAATTTGGGGGGATGAGGACATAATAAAAATGAAAAGTTTTATCTGATTTATTTATTATTTTAGTTATGTTTATTGCATTTGAGGTAGAATTTTTTTTCAAATTGTTGCATATTATTGTTAGTTTTAGCTGTTTTATAAGCTTTGAACTTAGGTCAGTCAGAACTCTTTGATTTTGTTAGTTTGAGAATATGATTTGTCCTCTCGAGAATGAAAATAGTTGATATATGATTGATTATTTGTGGATGTGGAATGAAAATATGTGTGATAGAGTAGCCAATGATAGGAGTAACTTGCTAGATGAGTCGTTCTCTGATGTGTGTTGCATGATGGACTATTTTGAATTTGATAATTGTTGAATAGGAAAAAATATGAACCCAAGTGAGAATTTTGTGCCTTATTTTTCATTTGATGTGTGACAAGGTTTATAACAATAATCTTCTAGAATTTGACAAGTTTCTCTCTTAAGGTTGCATAAGTATAGTAATAGGGTGAAAGTGATTATAAGCATGTTCTTTCATAGCCCATTCCCCAAACACTAACCATAAATTATCTCCACTCTTAGCCATTTGAGCTGTTTAATGATTTCTTTGATAGTAGAATGGTCGAAAAGTGTGAGGAGTATGTGTTTGGAATATGTGGTTTCCGGGTTCAAATTGAAAACAAGGAAAACAAAAATTGGGGTCTCTAATTTGGACAGAGAAAGTGAAAATGAAATTATGCATGGAAACATGTATGGTTCACTAAATAAATGTTATGTTTGGAAAAGAAAAAGATAAAGTGACCCTAGAAAAAAAAGAGATTGATGGTGAATGATGGGTTGGTGTGGTTTTGTGGTATGCTTGATTGTGGTGTAGTATTGAGAAATCTTTTGAGTCACTTATCCAAAAATATCCCACCTCTTTAGGTAGCCACGTTACAACCTATTAAAGGCATATTCGATTCCCCAAAACTTATACCATTGAAGCAGTGGAGAGATGAGAAATGTATCAAACCTATGGTAAGTGAGCAATTTCCTTGATTTGAGAGTACACACACACCCATAAACAGTTGAGTGATGAGTACAAACTATTTACCTCGTGAGGTTCCTCTTCAACGATTTGATGATTGAATTATGTCTAGATTGTGTGATTTTTGTGGATGAGTGCTACTTGGATGATAAAGGGACTTGTAAGGCATTGCACGCTTGTATCTGCATGTGATTTGATTTCTTGTCTATGAATTAATCGAGGACAAGGTTTGGGGGAGTTGATAAGTTCGCATTTTCACTAACTTATCAAGTAGTTTCTAGGTTGTTTTATTCATATTTGATTCATTTTATGTGTTTTGTCATGCATAGAAGGGTTTTTGTGCTTGTTATACTTTTGGGGTGTATTTTGCAAGTTTTTAGGTCGAAAATTATTTAACTGTGGAGAACGCACGTTTTGCACAAGCCTCTGTTTCGAACCCACATAGACTGTATAATGAGACTATTCTGTGTACTAGCCATAGTTTTCAAACCACAGATGTTTGAGCAAATTGAATAAGGGTTTTGGTTTGAGATTTAAAGAGAACAATGCAGAATTTAAAGGGTTTTGAAAACATAATTTAAAGATACAGATTCCAGGGCAGATAATCAAATCATCAACATGCAAAATTCATCAACTCAGCAATGGGGAATAAATCAGATTTAGATGGATAAAATTCCTTGGTTATACAATTAAACCCTAGATTACTAATATGTGACTATCTCCTCTCGGTATCAAGAACACAAATTAGCCAATCCCAATAATTATCAGATTTTAATCCTACAATTAATTCTTCCTTATAAGATAGAAAACAATTGCATCCAATTATCTTTCGTATTACTAATTTTCACCTTTCGATTCTTCAATTAATAACTTTCAAAACTAGATTAATTTAATCTCTCGATCCTTTATTAATTCTAGAAGTTATTTCATAAAAACCAAGAATTGAACCATGCTATTGAGTTCAATCATTTAAACTTGCATAAAAAAAGATTACCAAAAGCCCTAGAACCTGTTAGGGTTTCTAGCCACAAATCTTGCTTAGAAACAACGCAAACATATTATTAAAAACCATAAATTACGTTACAAAGACAATAGGAACCTTGAAATTCTTGGAAAAACTCCAATGCGAAAATATTTTAAGTACTGAAAGGGATGAATTTCATGCCCTAAGGAGACAATAATTATAGAAGAGAGAAAACATCTATACAAGGTATTGGGCTAAAATATCAAAAATAACCATACTGGGAAAAATTCCCCTTCTCGGCCTCCGTGTCGATCAACACAGTGTGTGTCAATCAGCACACATGCAAGTCGAAATCTGGGCCATCTTCTCCATGTTGACTCACCCCTTCAACATCTGTGTCGTTCGACACAATGTGTGTCGATCGACATGCATGCACATGTCGAGCCTCTCTTCTTTCCTTGCTTCTCGATCGACATCCGACTTCTATATCGGTCAACACAGAGGTCATGCTTCAGGATTTTGGCAAGTCTTCAAACTCAGTCGACTTCCCGTGTATCAATCGAAGCAGCAACTCTGTCAAACTTGGCTCTTTTCATCTTTTGCTCACTTTAGCTTAAAAACTTACAAAACTTAGCATAACAAGCATAACATCCTCTATAATACGTTCATGCATGAAAAAAACTAATAAACAAACCTAATTGCACTAAAACAAAGGATAAAAACATGGATAAGTGAGTATAAATATGAGCTTATCAACCGACGCCAGCTGCTTCGGTCAACATGAGTCCCGTGGATCGATCGAGGCAAGGAACAAGAGGAGGTCGACACATGAATTCTGCGTCGATCGACGCAAGCTTGTGTCAGCCGATTCACATGTCCAATATCGGTCTAAACATTGCTCGAATGAGAGGTTGAAGCGAAGTCACACGTCGGTCGATGTCGAAACTGGACAAGTCAGAATTGGGCCCTGATTGAAGATATCTAATGTTTTAATCATAGATCCAGTATGATATATCTCCCACCATTATAAAAAGCCCAGTATCTCAAATTTTAGAGGTTTATGCCACTTTTGAGAGTTTTAGTTTGAGAAGTTTGAGCAACAATTTAGTTTATTTTGAAGTTGAGGATTGGAGTCAAGACTATAGGATTTTGGCATCAAATTCTACAACTATTCTATCAATGCAATTTTATTTCAGGTTTTATCCTTCCATATTAATTTTCTTGATGAATATGTGTAACTAAATTAATCATCAGATTCTAGGGTTATTAAACTGTCCGGCTTTCATGTTTTTGATTAATTGAATTAATTTTCCTTTTCTTTCAAAGCTTATGGAATTCTGTGATGATTTCTCAACCCAAATCTGTTAGCCACTTATTTAGGTTGCTAGTTAATAATTTGAGACTCAAAAAGTAATAATTATTAATGGAATAAAAATTTCATAATATATTTTTGATTTCTTATTTGAAAAGAAGGAAATAGACTATAGTAATAAATTTGATGTTTTCTGGAGTTAGTAAAATTATTCTTGAGACCAAAATGGTAGAGATATTTAATTAATCAACTTTGTAAATTGTCTGAACTTGAAGTTTACAATAATTTTATGATGTTTCACTTTGCTAGGAATTAAATTGGTTTTTAATTGATTTGTCATTGCATGTTAGGCAGGATAGGAATTAAACCCTGGAATCTGTGTTTTTCTCTGTTGGATTTAAAAAATAAACTTTTATTTCTCTACATTAATTTTGAATGCATCATTAATTTTGTTCTTGTTTTTAAATTATAAAACTCCAAAATTTGATCTGCCTAAATAATATTTTGAGAAAATGTGTTTCAATATATGATGATATTCGTAATTTCACTCATCGAGGATCGATAATTTTATTTGCCGCTATAATATTCGCAGTTGCTAAGTTGCAAAATAATTTTAGCGATCATACATCACTAGATGTAAAGTTTTTAGAAGATACCTTCCCTTATATTCCAACTGCGAATAAATAGAAGGGATAATGTAGAGAGAAGGAATCTTAGTGTCGATGGTGATGAAGCATATGATGAAATGTCGACGAGTAACGGAGATGAGAATGATGGGGGTATTGAAGCTGGAGAAATAATCACTCACAATGATGTCAGTGCCAAAAATATTGACATTTTATAAAGTGATAGAATTATGCAGCAACCAGCTCATCTAAAAGAATACGAAGTCGACTTATCGAGCTTTATAGACCATGCACAACCCACCTCCAATGCGGGATCTTCAACGGTACACTCTATAACAAATTATGTCACTTATGATAAATTCTCTCGTGCTAACAAGTGTTTCTTAGCTGCTCTTGATGCTAAAGACGAAGTGATCATTCGCTCAAGTTGCCAAGGTTCATGAATGGAGAGAAGCTATGAAGAAGGAGATCGAAGCATTCGAATCCAATGGGACATGTGACTTGGTCTAATTGCTCAAATGAAAGAAAGTCATGGATTTAAAATGGGTATAGAAGGTAAAGTATAATACAACACGAGATGTGGAGAGATACAAGACACGTCTGGTAGCAAAAGGATTCACACAAGTGCTAGTTATTCACTTCCATTAGAGTTTTGTACCGGTGGCTAAGATCGTCACGATAAGATGCCTCCTCAAAGTTAGAGTTAAGAGAAATTATATTATACACCAATTAGATGTTAATAGCGCCTTCTTGCACGGAGATTTAGATGAAGAAGTGTATATGAAAATTCCATAAGGATATGCAAAGGAGGGGGTGACACACGTTTGCAAGCTGCGTAAATCCTATAATGGACTACAACAGGCATCAAGGAATTTATATCACAAATTCATGGGGACGCTAATACGCATTAGTTTCATGCGGTTGTGTGTTGATCGTTCTTTGTTCATTTTCAAACGTGTCCAGGTGTTTGTTCCTGCATTAATATACGTCAATGATGTTTTGATCACAGAAAATAGTGGACCAAAGATACAACATGTGAAAGACATCTTGAACGAGAAATTCAAATCAAGGATCTTGGTGCTTTGAAATATTTTTTGGGAATAGAAGTAGCATGATCCAGTCATGGGATGGTTTTAACTCAAAGAAAGTATGCCCTTGACATATTGAAGGATAGTGGAATGGATGTCGGCCCAATATCATCTCGATGGAGAAAAATGCCTGGTTCGATCACGATGAATATAGCCCTGAGGTCGATGCACAACAATATCGACGTCTGATTAGAAGGCTTCTTTACCTCACAGTCACAAGGCCGGATATTCAGTATGTCACTATTGTACTCAGCCAATTTTTATTAAGTCCAAAACAAAAACATCATAACGCAGCATTGGGATTGATATGTTACATTTAAGGTACCATTTGTCAATGAGTCTTTCTATCTATAGGTGGAGGGTTGGAGTGTTGGGATTGTATACTAAAAGCATTTATAAATAAGTGTGTTTGATTGATACACTGGTTTTCATAAATGTGTTACATCAACACAGTCGCTATCTGATATAACAAACATAAGATACAAACTATAATATCTTATTATCTCGCCTAAAGGGATGATCATATAGTGTGTAGGATATCACAGAGGATCCTATGAATCGTTTGACCTAGCAAGATATAAACAGTATCACAGTTGAGACAGTCCCTGGATAGGCTGTCGGTTTAGGTTGCGGCACATCAGTTTATAAGTGAGCTTATCCTAGCTACTTGATGTGTTGGTACATCTTTATGTATTGATCATATCAACAGTGAGACATGTCGTTCTAATTGACATATGAATGAGCCAAATCTCTAGATACTTGTTATGATCTTAAGTCTAATGGAAGGCTAAGGGGCATTCATAAGTTGACCACATTTTGACTTGCTAGGGTGGCGAATCTTTCATGTACTCTTATACGTACCTGCATCTTGGGTGTGGCGGTTTCTGTGTGACCTGCTTAGGCTGGACATATAGGCAATCATATACGCTTAAGGATGGGGACATTCCCTGAGGAGCTCACAATGTTCATTATGCTAAACCCTGTAGGTTGAATTATTTAATTCAGGCATAACATAAGTGAAAAGGAGTGAGTAGTACTACTCAGGAAATAAGGGATTTATTAATTATGGCTAATTGTCATAAGCCAAATTAATTAATGAATGTCTGGAACCTGAAATATGTGGATCATTCAAGTTTAATGCAACTCGTTCCAAATTACGTGGAAATAAAAGGGTAAGTCAACATTATTACCATGGTGAAGGTAAAAACAATGTTTCAATAATTGATTATGTTCTGGGTTGGACATGGAATTAATTAATAAAGAGGGCCCACTTCATTATTTGCATTTGGTCCCTGGTCTGGCCTACAAGATGCTCAGAGCCCATTAGGGTTAGGGTTTTTCAAACCCTAGCACTATAAAAGCCCTTCTCTCTATCAGATCTACATACACAACTATGTG
>JAPKLW010000870.1:50655-65816 GCA_026898455.1 Plectranthus barbatus
AAAGCCCTTCTCTCTATCAGATCTACATACACAACTATGTGAAATTAATATTCAACACAGAATGTTGAGAGAAAAGAGAGAGGGGGGCGATGGCAATAAGTGGGAGGAAGTGATCGATTCCTCCAGATCTCTAATTCAACTCGGAAGCGTATTCTCACTAGATTTCCGAGGAGCAGGGGAACAGATCAGAAGATTAGATCAGTTGAAACAAGATAGCTTGGATTGATCCCACATCTAGATCTACTCCATTGTCGCCATCTTCGATCTGGATCTGTATATCAATCGCTGGAGTTCAGGTATTCCATAGATCCATCATTTGCAATTAAATATTAGGAGCATGCATAGGGTTCGTCTGATTTATTCAGTCTGATTTGTTTTGATACCCTAAGAACGATCGAAACGGCTAAAGAAATAAATGACAACTCACGTTATCTAATGTAGACTCAAATCCTACTAGAGTTAGAAGCTTTTTATGTCTCGGATTGGGGAGGATGCCCCATTACCCGATGATCATGCAGTGGTTATCTTGTGAATTTAGATGGGGCTCCGGTGTCATAGCGAACCATGAAATAAAGTGTAGTCTTGCGGTCATCAATAGAAGCTGAAAATCACGCGATGGCAGGTACAGTGAGTTAAATTGTTGGGTTGAGATGGCTTTTAGTCAATTTAAAATCTCGGCAAAGTAAGCCAACACGCGTCTATTGTGATAACCAAGCAACACGACATATTGCCAGAAATCCTATTTTTCATGAATGTACAAAACACATTGAGATGGATTGCTATTTTGTTCGAGAAAGAGTTGAATATGGAGAGATTGAACTATGTGAGATTTCTACCACCAATGAAGTTGTGGACATGTTTACAAAGACTCTTGGAATTCAAATCAGAATCGATATTTGTCTGCCAAGTTGGGAGTTCGTAATATTCAGTCGCCAACTTGAGGGGTGTATTAAGATTTGTATATATTTTTGTATCAAATCTTGAAGATACCCAATTTATTCAGATATTTTCCTTCTATGGGCTGAAGATTAATGAAAAACACTTTTACCCATATGGTGGGTTTTGCCTTCCTTACAAGCTATTTGTCTTGGGATAAATTATGGTGGAAGTGGTTGGGATATCTATTTGGCACTCAACATGTGGTCATTCCATTTTTGTGGGTTTTGCCATCCACTAGCTACTATGTTTCTTGGAAGGCTGAGAAGCAACTCAAGAAAAAGAGGAAACATGGGGATGGAATGACTATCTTAATGAATGCCGAAATTCCAAAATAAACTAGTGCTCTAGTTTTGAGGTACCCGTCTCTCATTTGAGATGGAGTGGGGAAAGGATTTGAGGCCCCTCTATTCCGAAAAATCAAAGAACCATCTCTAAATCACTTGGTCACCACAGTTCAAAAACGTACAAAAGAGTCACAAATTCAATGGGCTTGGAGCATAGAAATTCCAAATTAGAGCTACGTATTCCTTTGTGTTTGGAATCTCTTAAATATTAAATTAATTTCTCTTTAGCATATTCACTTGCATTGGATAAGTAAGATATGGGCAAATTATTTAGTAGAAAGAGCTTTCGGCAGGATGATGCTTTATTAAAACATTTGTGTTATATTTCTCTAATTTTAATTATGCAGTTTTTTGAATATCAATTGGCATTTGGATAAGCAAGGCAAATGCAGGGGCTATCCAATTGACAAAAACAACTCCTAAAAACTAGTTGAGGAGTCGAGACTATTTGGAAGAATAGGGGCTATTTTAGAAGCATTCTGATTCTAAAATTGGAAGCACTTCTTCACAAATTTTGAAGGATCCGCTTCTTAGTTCAAAACACTTGCCTCTCATTTCAAAGTACCGTGTCTAGAATTCAAAGAGCTTTTTCTAAAAAAAATTTGAAGAACTATTCTCAATAATTCAAAGAACTTTTTCTAACTAAAATTTGAGGGCTTCTTCTTAAATAATTTAAAGAGGTTCTTCTCAGTGATAAACTGTCGGTGTAGGCTGCAGCATGCGTGGTAATAAGCATCTTATCTTGGATAGCTTGGTATGTTGGTGTATGGCACACATTGATAAGGACCTAAGTTGAGATCGATTCTTTTATCTAACATTAAAAGAATCCATCTCTATGGCTTGATGAGATCCTAAACCTAAATGAAGGTACGGAAGTATATGCAAATTGTGTATCACTTTGAGTTGCAATGAAAGACACTAGTTGAGCTTGTATATTTGTATCTTGGGTGATAGCAGTTTGTGTATGACTGTCTGGTACCGGAACTAGGTAACCATATCCAGTATAGGATGGTGAAATTCCCTGAGCAGCTCAAAAGGTTCGTTATGCTAAAGTCCTGCAGGCTGATTAAGTTCAAGCATAAGTGAAAAAGGTTTGAGTGAATTAACTCAGGAATATAAGATGTTAATTAATTAAATAGCTTGTCAGAGCTTAAATTAATTAACGAATGTTTGTAACCTTAAATGTGGGGATAAACCGAGTCCATGCAACCCGTACCTCAAAACGTGGTAGCAAATAGGTAGGAAAATATTGGTTAACTGGTAGAATGAATCAATATTAATTAATTAATTATATTCTGGGTTGAATATGAGAATTAATTAATTGATAGGCCTTATTTGCTATTTGTATTTTGGTCCCTGCTCTGGCCCATGAAACTCAAGCCCAATAGAAGTCCAGAATTTTCCTATAAATAGGCCTTAGTTTCTCAGATCTCAACACACCACAAGATCATATGTTGCACACAGCAAACCATATATTTGGAGATCTGAGAAACGAGGAGGAAATTATGCTTCTCAACCGGGCGAGAAATCCAAAGGGAATCTTCACTAGATATTCGGATCAGAGTTGGGATACAGATCAGAAGATCAGATCAGGAGGATCTTCTTTCTTCTCTCCCTCTTTGTTTTCGAAAATATTATTTATTTTCATTAGATTTTAATTCCTTGATCTGTTAGGAATAAATCTTCGTGCGTGGGAAAATGATCGAGGATCAAATCTATACGCACTCGTTCTTCAGGGTTCTACAATCCAGGTATTCCGCATAAACCTCCTTATTCATAATCAATAGAAGCATGGTAGGAATAATCGAAGGCATAACTATTTATTTTTTATATTCCAATTAACGATCTTTCGCAAACGGACTTCGTGATTCAGTTCACGAATCCCTTTATATCATAGCAGGGGGCTTCTACACGAAGCAAATCTAAAAAGGATGCTATTTGATATTACAAAATGCTATTTTGAATTATGGGCACCCAACTCGTACTTTTGATATTACAGAATGCTATTTTGAATATAAGCTATTGAAGGCTTCAAGTACTTCAAAAATCTTCAAATAAAGAAGACGATATCCCAATGTAATCATAGCACTAAAGATGTTGCTCTAAGCAACCGTCTTAAAAAAAACTCAATATTACAAAGAAGTTAACTTCAGAAAACAAAGTACGAAAAGGCCTAAAATCCGAAAGACATTTCAGAAAGGCCAAAGAATCTAAGAAAGCACTGTTTTTTTGCTAGGAACAATCGTCTGTGTGAAAAGGATTCTGAAGAGTGGGTAGAATGTGAATCATATTGCCTCTCCTAAAATAGCTATTCAAAGACTTCATAAACACGGATTTATATTAGGTATATGATCATATACCAAATAAAGTCTGGTAAGAAGTGCCTAAGGGCATAGGGTCCCTCCCCTATAATCTAGTAGTGATATATCAAAGTAGACTGAAAAGCCACGAAGAGTGCGTTCTTTGTAGAAGGCTCAGATCTAGCCAACTTGGAACCATGGGTATATCACAAGTGATACAAAACTCGTAAGTTAACACCAATCATATCGTGAGTGATATGAAACTTGTGAGGACGATCAAACCATATAAGAAGAGAGGTGTATTCCTAAAATCTTGGATCAAAGCCCAAGATGTGAAAGGCATCCTTCTGCTATTTTCTTTGATTTTTGCAGGATTAAAGGCTTGTACAAAAGTTAAGCGGCTTCACAAACCCTTGGGATCTTGATAAAGCCGGGAGGTTCTTGTTATGCCCAGGAACTGTGTAAACCTATTTTCAGCCAACTAAGGAAAGAATTGTCAGCCAGAGAAGGTGACAAGTCTGTTAAAGTTTCACATTAATTCGACTAAGCCAAGTTGTTCGGAGAGGTGATACCAAATTCGAGGGGCTATCATTTTGAAGAATTATACTATTTTTAGGAGCTTGTCAATTCGAGGCCCCGTCATATATGAATCAATCTCCAAGATTAAATAATTCAACCAATTTGAAGAGGGGTATCATTTTGAAGAGGTACTTCAGTTCAAAGAATGTAACTTTTCAATAAGTTTTCACCAATGGATATTTATCTTCATGAAGGACGAGTCTTTTTTATTTATTATAAATGAACTCTTTAATTGAAGAGAGTAAAGAGATCATTCAATATCAACCATATTATATTAAAAAAATCACATTTATACAAATATACTCACTAGGTGTTCGGTATAATATTTTCCTTCAGGCTTTATTTAAGTTATTTTTTAGCATTTACATTGAGTTCATAGGGAAGTTCAATCTTGTTTATTTATTTTGAGACAGCTCTTCTTGCAAGCTGATTCATTGGTAAAAAAATCAGACGGCTGATTTGGTTGCCTTTTTTATTATAGTTTCCAATTTCCAACCATTGACCGGCTTAAATTTATTATAAATAAAGTGATATAAAATACAATGCATTAACCTGTACTGTTTTTGTCATTTAATACGCAAAATTAAAATATTCTTGCTTCGTATGGTGTGATTTGTGAGGAGGAATCTTCTTATATTTAACGCGTGCTTTAATTATTTTATTATGTACAGTAAGATATTATCATTAGGTATGATTTATGAGTAGATTTTTTATTTTTTATATAATGCTATGGTTTGTATGAGCAGTAATTAATAATTTTTACAAACGTCGAATATGTACCAGCAGAATGTACTGATCCTTTCATTTTGTCCTTCTTTGCCAAATTATTAATAGAATAATTAGATTTTATGTATTTCCTAGATATATTCATATCTAGGGTTTCCTATCATATCTAGGTTTAGTTTCTCATGCATATCTTGTATCTTTGTTCTTCTATTTAAACAAGTCAATAAAACTTTTACGTTTGTGGAAAACCCTATCATGGTATCAGCCTAAACACGTTCCTCCCTCTCCTCCCTCACGCTCGCGGCCTCACGCCCGCTCGTAGCCCCCCCCCCCCCCCCCGCTCGCGGCATCACGCACGCTCGCAGCCCTACCTCGCTCGCGGCATCACGCACGCTTGCAGCTCTCCTCCGCTCGCGGCCTCACGCTCGCTCGAGCCCTCTCCCGCCCTCTCCCGTGCGCAGCCTCACGCTCGCACGCGGCTTCCTCGCCCGCTGAGCTCGCGGCCTCACGCTCGCTCGAGCTCTCTCCCGCCCCCTCCCGTGCGCAGCCTCACGCTCGCACGCGGCTTCCTCGCCCGCGCTTCCCGATCGCGCACCCTCTCTTCCCCGTGCGCCGTTCGATTGTGAATCATGGCCACCGATCCTCTTTCTCTGTCTACTCTTATTCATAAGGTCACCATCAAACTATCATCGTCAAACTTCCTATTATGGCGATCTCAACTTCAACCTCTCCTCACGTCACAGGATTTGATGAAGTTTGTTGACGGCTCTTTACCACCTCCGCCTGCGGCCCTTGCATCGCCTACTCGTGCTCCGCAGCCGAACCCGGCATATGCTACTTGGGTTGCACAAGACCAGCGTCTCTTGTGGCTCCTTCTTTCCACTCTCACGGAAGAAGCTCTGGCAGAAGTCTTGGGATGTACGACCTCGCGCGCTGTATGGACTTCCCTTGAAGCCGCCTTTGCGAATAAATCTAAGACGCGTGAACTACGTCTGAAGGACGAACTCCAATCCATCAAACGTGGTACACGATCAGTCACAGAATATGGTCGAGATTTCAAATCACTCTGTGATCAGTTAGCCGCTATCGGTCGTCCAGTCGATGATTCAGACAAGGCACATTGGTTTCTTCGGGGCCTTGGACCGGCGTTCACATCCTTCTCCGTCGCCCAGATGGCTCTAACAGCTTTACCTTCCTTTCGCGATCTTTTATCTAAGGCTGAAAACTTTGCTATTTTTCAGGACTCTATAGACTCTCAGTCTACTTCTCAGGTCGCCTTCTATGGGAATTTGCAGCATCAGGGTACCTCATCGAACGGAAATTCAGGGAACAAACAGTGAAACTCCCGCCGGCGCCGTGGTGGTAACGGCAAAAATCGTCGCCCTCCGCACTGCCAAATTTGTCGCAAGGAGGGTCACTATGCCGACAAATGTCCAGACCGCTATTCTCGCACCTCCACGGCAAATCTCGCTGAGGCATTCTCTTCCAGTTGTGCGATTGATTCACCATCGTCCTCTGATTGGTATCTTGATACGGGAGCGTCGGCACATATGACCCCTAACGTCGCCCAGCTCGACGTATCTCGGCCCTATTCTGGTCCTAATCGGGTTGTTGTCGGTAATGGTGCTAATCTTCCTATTTCTCGTATTGGTTTTTCTCGGATTTCTGATTCAGTTAATCTCTTTGATGTTTTGGTGGTGCCTTCTTTGACAAAGAACTAATTATCAGTTAGCAAACTGACGTCTGATTTTCCACTTGATGTCCTCTTTTCTGATCGCTGCTTTAAAATTCAGAATCGCCACACCAAGGAGGTAATCGCCAGCGATCGTCGTAATGGTGGTCTCTACTCTTTGGATCGGACTAGTTCAGCTTTTATTTCTGCTTTGGAGAATAATGCTTTACGAGCTTCTTTTGAACTTTGGCATAGTCGCCTTGGTCATGTTGCTTTTGATTCTATTTCATTATTGAATAAACAAGGTCATATTTCTGTTACTTCTTGTTTACCTAAGCCGACTATCTGTTCTTCATGTCAAAAAGCAAAGAGCACTCGTTTGCCGTTCAAATTAAATGACAAACGTGCCTCTAATGTTCTTGATGTTATTCACTGTGACTTATGGGGTCCTGCCCCTGTAGTATCAACTGCTTCTTTCCGATATTATGCCATATTCATTGATGACTTCAGTCGGTTCACCTGGTTCTTTCCATTGCTAAGAAAGTCGGATTTCTTTATGGTTTTACAAACTTTTACAAGTCTTGTTGAGAATCAGTTCTCTCTCCATATTAAGGTTTTTCAAAGTGATGGTGGTGGTGAGTTCACAGGCAATAATGTCGCCAGTTTCTTCAGTTCGAAGGGGATTCATCACATCATGTCCTGCCCATATACTCCTTCACAGAATGGGCGTGCTGAACGGAAACACAGACATATTACCGAGACTGGTCTTGCTCTACTCTTTCACTCGAATGTTCCTCAGCATATGTGGGTAGATGCATGCCTTCTCAACTGCGACATATATTATTAACCGTCTGCCTTCTACTGTTCTTCGAGGTTTATCGCCCTTTGAAGTTCTATTCGGCACACCGCCTAATTTTGAGAATTTTCATCCGTTTGGCTGTCGGGTTTATCCATGTTTGAGAGATTATGGTGCTAACAAGTTTTCTCCTCGCAGTTTACCTTGTATATTTATAGGTTTTTCATCTCAACACTAAGGATTTCGATGCCTTGATCCTGCTACTTCGCGTGTCTACATCACACGCCATGCTCGATTTGATGAATCATGTTTTCCGATGATCGCATCCTCTTCTGCAGTTCCCCCTGCCACCTTGGATGTCTCGGGTTTTCTGGAACCAGTTGGTTCGATTTCGTCGCCGGCTCTCCCTCAACCACGGTCGACGGCCTCCAAGCCACCTCCTGCTTGTTCTATTTGTGATGACGACTTGCCTGCGCCGCCATTGGCTACTCCTCCGAGTCCGCCGCCTGCAGTCGATCCTGAGCCAGTTCCGGAGCCGCCTCCTGCTGCTCCAGGTCATCATATGATCACTAGAGCTCGTGCCGGTATATTTAAGCCTCGACATCTTGCATATTATGCCTCCACCCAGCTTCATACGACTTTGCTCTCATCTACTGAACCTAAGGGTTTCAAGTCCGCTGTGAAAAATCCTTTATGGCTAGCTGCTATGACCGAAGAAATGGATGCGTTACATCGCAACAATACTTGGGAGCTTGTTCCGCCTCCTCCCGACTCTAATATTGTCGGTTCTAAATAGGTTTTTCGGACGAAATTCCGCTCTGATGGATCCATTGAGCGTCACAAAGCACGTCTAGTTGCTCAAGGTTTCTCTCAAATCTCTGGTATTGATTTTTCTCACACCTTCAGCCCCGTGGTCAAGGCAGCTACTGTGCGTGTCATATTATCTCTTGCAGTGACTCATCGCTGGCCCTTACATCAGCTCGATGTTAAGAATGCCTTTCTAAATGGTCTTCTTTTAGTTCCTGTTTATATGTCTCAGCCGCCTGGATTTGTGGATTCTCAGTTTCCGAACCACGTGTGTTTGCTCAAGAAAGCTTTATACGGCCTTCGACAAGCCCCTCGTGCTTGGTTCCAGCGATTAAGTTCGTTTCTTCTTTCCACGGGTTTCATCTGCAGTAAGGCCGATACGTCCTTATTTATTCTTCATCGCGGCTCCACTATTCTATTTCTGCTTGTGTATGTCGACGATATTATTCTCACCGGCAACGACGCCTCCTTTCTCTCCGCGTTCATCTCTCGCATGCACCGGGAGTTTGCGATCAAAGTCATGGGCTCGTTAAGTTATTTTCTAGGGCTCGAGGTCACTTACACGAATGACAGACTGATTCTCTCACAGGCCAAGTATGCTCGGGATATTCTTGAACGCTCCGACCTGATTGACGCCAAGCCCGTAGCGACGCCGCTAGCTGCCGGTACGAACCTATCTCATGATGGCGAGCCATATGACAATGTTACTCACTATCGCTCCCTCGTCGGTGCTCTACAATATCTCACCATAACTCGGCCGGATATTGCTTTTGCTGTTAATCTTGTCAGCCAATTTCTCAAAGCCCCTACACTCGAACATCTTCAAGCCGTCAAGCGAATTTTGCGCTATGTGAAGGGTACCTTGTCCCACGGTCTGCGCTTCTCATGCCAGTCCTCGTGCGACTTGGTTGCATATTCTGATGCAGATTGGGCTACATGCATCGACACTCGATGTTCGACTTATGGTTATGCTATATTCTTAGCAGGAAATTTGGTCTCTTGGAGTGCGAAGAAACAGCCTACGGTTGCTCGCTCAAGCTGTGAATCTGAGTATCGGGCAATGGCTAACACTGCTGCTGAAGTTGTTTGGATTACGTCTCTTCTTCGCGAGCTGCGTATCTCTCTTGCTCGCCCGCCGACCCTGTTCTGTGATAACAAGAGTTCTATTTTTCTTACTCAAAATCCGATTGTTCACAAGCGTGCTAAACACATCGACATCGATTACCATTTTGTTCGAGAACTCGTTCAAGCTGGTACTTTAAGCACCGAGTTTGTTCCCACTGAGCTCCAAATCGCCGACGTCTTCACCAAGGCTCTGCCTCGTTCGCTATTTGAGTCATTTCGAAGCAAGCTCAGAATCGACACTGTTCCGATGCTTTCGCTTGAGGGGGGATAATAGAATAATTAGATTTTATGTATTTCCTAGATATATTCATATCTAGGGTTTCCTATCATATCTAGGTTTAGTTTCTCATGCATATCTTGTATCTTTGTTCTTCTATTTAAACAAGTCAATAAAACTTTTACGTTTGTGGAAAACCCTATCAATTATGACCTATTTTTTAGATAAATTAAATAAATGTTGCGGAAGAAATGCCCTTTTCTGGGGCAAGCAGGATCATTGGGTAGAAAAGTTGCCCAAATGCATAAATATCCGAGTTGAAACGAGAGTAAATGCTATAAAACTTGGTTTCTCATGTTGACTTAGCAATTATTGTATTATGTACACCCCCTCTGTCTCATAGAAGTAGTCCTATTTTCCTTTTTTATTTATCCCATAGAATTGTCTCATTTTCCTAAAATAACAAACTTTTTCAAACTCATTAATAAAATATGAATTACATTACACTCACAACCCTTAATTCCCGTGCCGAAAAGAAATGAGACTACTTCACCGGGACGAAGGGAATATATAATTATTTATATATCATTATCCCCTTGCTCGGGGTGTAGTGGTGAAAACACCTTGTCTGGACCATGAGGTCACAGGTTCGAGCTTCCCTAGGACATCTGCATGTGTGAGTTTAATAATTGTATTCCTATTAAAAAAAAATTATGTATATATCACAAACTATATCCATACCCTGTGATTTTTTTATTTTTTATTTTTTGTTTTGTTTTGGATTGATATAACTAAGGGTAAGTTGGTTTAATACATCAAAATTAATTAATATTCAGGAAAGTAGAAATTCACCACAATTCCAAAAACTCTTTCCTGATCAATTAATTACTATCATATTTTTATCAATTAAAATCTTTTTCTTATGAATTTTATATCAAATTAAATATATTAAAGATATCTATATTGCATATATTAAATTTAAAAGATTTGCATGAAAATTTAAATTTGTATTCAATTGTTATTTTATTTCATTTCGTTGTATTTACTTATATGATAAAAAAATGTATAAGTTTTGCATAAAAGTTTTTATAGTAGTCCATTGTATTTATATTTACCAATAAAAAAAATGCATCAGTTTCCACATTCAAAATACACGAGCAGTTGCATTTCTAATTTTAAAATATATGCAATCATGAATGCAAGCTCATAATAATAATTAAAAGAATTGCATACAATTGCATTTTAGTCATAGACGGATGTACTTCATTGTAATCCACAATAACAGCTTGCAAGAATATATTTAATGAACCAACTTTGTCCAAAATCATTTTTAATAAACTCTAACGTAATGTTCTCTAAAATGTGCTATTAACAAATCACCTATTCTCTCTTATATTATCATGAATGTGATGTGAATTTTTACCAAAATAGTAGAGCACGCTATATATGAAAAAATTCATTATGTTTGTAGTTGGTCGCTAAATGGTAACCCAAAGTTTTTTGCCATTGTCATTCCATCCCAAAATTGAAATTTTTTGTAGTGGAAGCTGAAGCTCAATTTGAATTCCGCCACTGTTGATCAAATATGAAGATTGGATTAGGGGAGTTGAAAGTGGTGTACACATGCTTCTTACCGCACATTCATCAACAACCAACTATATTTTATTAATAATTAAATTAAATGGTGGTTTAGAAGAAATATTAACTATAATGGGAAGAGACGATTTTAAATAATTAAATGTGATGGGGCAAGTCCCACATCTCCGAATTCCATGCATCGCCACAACCACTCATTGCCCATTTGTAAACAAAACTAAGGTAATAAAACAGCATATATATTTTAAGAAACTTGTTTTAAATTAATTTCCTTGCTTGAAGTCTACGTCTTTTAAGATAATTTTAAATAGAATATTGGCAATTATACTACTAACAGATTAATTAACTATGAAGCTCGACCATTGCGTGACCATTAATTATCATTAAAATATAATGACCATTAATCTGAAAACATGAACCAATCGCCATAAGATGAGTTTTCTTTCTGTATCAAATTAGTAGCAACCATACACTTTGATTTGATGTATTGATCGTTGGAGTGTAGTCTCAATATCTAAACTCCAAATAAGGGTCGAGTTAGATTAGATAGGGCTAGCCCTGAAAATTTTGAGGCCCGGTACAAAGAAAAATTTGGTGCCCAATATTTAAATTAATAGGCGAATTCCTTAGCTATTTATAGGCAAAGATCTGAGATTTGAATCAAAACAGTCGTTAGAGATAGATTGGAAGTTGTCCAATCGAAAGTCTTTGTTCTTTGTAATGAACGGCGGGTCGGTTGGTCCTTTATTCGAAATCCTGCACGGCTGCACCTGCTCCCGTTTTTTCAAACATCGACGGGTAGGTAGGTCCTTGTCGAAACGACAGTATGATCAGTCCAAGGGATCAAGACTGAACTCTTGGGTTTGCAGAATTTAAGGAATCTCCAATCCTAAAGTATGTTCTTGTTTGTACCATTCCTCAGATCATTCTTCTTATCTTTATGCACGGGGATTGGAACTAAGGATCTATGCTGGTGTCGTTAGGCTGGCAAGTCCATGCTGACTGACGTCATCGTTCAGTTTGACATCAATCCCCAGATTGTCAAGTTCAATATTTAAAACTGGTAAACTCCGGACTGGTTGATTAGTCCCATAATAATGAAGTTCCAAACTTGTCTGTCCCAGACTTATCGATTCAAGACTAATAAGTCTCAAGCTAAAAATTTAGTCTCTTTTGCGCATTTAGACTTATTCTTCAGTCTGTCTTCGATTTACTCCAGCTTACAACTCTATAAAACAAAGACCTTATAGGACTTTACATTTTAAAAACAAAACTGGAACTTAACCTAGAGACTTACTAAGATGGCTTTTAAACTTTGAACCCACCAAAGAAAAATAAGATAAGAAAATTTCTAACGAATTTCCTAAACATTTCCCCCGTTTTGGTGTGGTCAAAGCCATATAACCACCTATGACACACTAAGTTGGTCAAGAAGACCGACTGACTTTCCGATTTTTTACAAGTATGATCTTCCAATTTACAAACTCATGGAAAGTTCCTTCTTAGACTCATCCTACTCTACTTAAGATCTTCCCCCTTAAACAGGGAGAGATATTTCTTGATTAAAGATTTTCAAAGTAAAAATAGAGCAAAATCATTAGTAAGAGCGAAAGATGCTGATTACACTAGATTGTGTAAGTTCAGCCAAAATAAATATTTGACTCTTTGTTGGATAAATAGGATTTGTCATCAACAGGTCAATTTTTCCATTAAGATGTGATCATAACAAATATAGGGGAAAACTAACTATTGGGTCTGTACAACAAAAAGAATAAAAAGAGCTAGGTTGCATGTGAAGTAGGCCGGAAAATTTTGCAATTAAGTACAAGCAAGAAGAGAGAATAACATTTCTTTGCAGATGGGCTTGCGAGTTTGGCTATGACTCCAAGGGTAGTAATCAGATTTGCTGGCTTCAACATATGAGCTTCTTGCTTCAACTTGTTTCTACCTCGCGTCTCAGTAGCTCCTCTTCTGCGTTTCTTTTTCTTCATCTTGTTTCCTCCTCTGCTCTTCCCCCTCTTTGACCATCGCAAAAAAAAGAGGTCACCGTAGAGGTCACATTATCCATCTTCTCTTCTATTCTCCTATCCAGCTCCTCCTTGACTTGGAGCTCAGAGAAGTTGTAAACCATTTCGTCTCCATGAATTTTCCTCTTGAACTGGAGGAATGTCCCCTTGGATTTATGCAAATGTGGGAGGCCATAAGTACCTGTCTCTCTTCTGTAAGCTTTGATCTTCTTTAGTCATCTCTTCACCAGCTTCACAGAGAGTTACCTGGAGTTTGGTTTTCTCCGCCCAATCCACTCGTCAGCCAAAACTTCTTCAGATCTCCAGTATGTAAGCCTCAGTCAAGCATATAGAACAACACGTTCCTCATGGTTGAGCTGGTGGGTGCATGATATGTATGTAAATTGGCCTATTATTCGATGTGTGTGCATGCTTGTTTGTATTTATTTTACACCCATATCTTATGTTTTTTGGTTGTTTTTGTCTTGTTTTCGTGCTTTGTGGTGTTTGAGTTGTGTAGGGATAGAATGGAGCATATTTCATCAAGTTTGGCCAATTTTTGTTGAAATATCAACCTGGATGAGTTCCTTGTAATGGAAATATTGACCCGGATGAGCAAAAGATGCATCAGGGAGAATTTCAGAGCCAAATCCCAGTCCAGACATCTCAGGGTTCGGTCGAGGTATACCTCTATTTGGCTCTCTCGACCGAACTTTGCGAAGATCAGCATGTATCGACTCTACAGAGCCAAATATCGGTCGATCCAGAATGGTCTTGGGCGATCCAGACGGGTTATTTTGGCAGTTTTTCAGGTTTAATTGATCTCGATCGGGTTGATTTCATCCAGGATGATCTCTGATGCTGCTAACTTAATATAAAAGGGGGGAAAACACAAATTAGAATGACTTTTGGCATAGATTTGACGGTTATTCACTCAAATTACACCTCCCATCCATTTCTAACATTATTTGAAGAGCTTCAAAGGCAAATCTAATCACATTGGTGTAGGAATGAAGATCTAGAGTGTAGATAAAGAAAAAATCAAGTCAATTGGGGAAAATCTCTTGTTTACCTCTCTTTTGTAATGGCTAAGTATTGTAATTGCTTTCATTTGAGCCAACTAAGAGGTATGTTTGGCTAAACCTTCTTGGATGTTGAATTGAACGAAGTAGTGGATTGATTTGGTTGATGAATTGATTGTTTACCTCTCTCTATATGATTAAGGCATGCTAGATCTTGTTCTATGCAAGTAATCTAGATAAGAGTCAGTTACTTGTTACTTGACACTGAGATTGCAGCCAATAATATGCGGGTTAAAGTATTGTGAATAATGTGTTCTTATGTGTGTTTCGATCCAATCCCTGTGCGGAGCAAGCGCATAGGTTGAGATTTTACGAGCCTTTCGGAGTGTGGTAGAATTTGACAACATAACGGTTCAATAATTCTAGTACATCTAGTATTAGTTCGTTGGTACAAAGGGGATTAATCATTTTCTTGTAAATTGACCATCAATAGAGAGATTAAACTGTGTTTGCAACATTCAATTAACCAAATTGCTTCACTACCTAGTTCTATTCAACATCATACTTTCTCTATATTGTGAACTCCGATTCGTTCTTGTTTCTACCAATTTGGAAGTTTTTGAGGTGTGATTTTGAGAGTTAGAATTATGATGAATGCTTGTTTAGATTTTAGTTTGGTAATTGTTGCTAGTAGTTAGTTTAATCTCATTGCCTAGTTAGTAAAAATACTCAATGTTTGTTCTTCCTAGATATAACTCTTCACACAAGTATTTGGTATTCTAGTGGGCGAACCGAGCAAGGACTTGGATTTATACTTTTATTCTTGTATTACACTAAGAATTCACTTAGACTTTTTAGTTTAGTTTTTGGTGTGATCAAGTTTTGGCGCCGTTGTCGGGGACTTGATTGAGTAGGCTACTAGATATTGGAGAAAATGCGAAGTTTGTAGTCTAGGTGTTTGATATTTTGTTTGTTTGATTGATTTATTGTTGGGAAATCTGGCTAAGTTTCCCTTCTCCAGTTGATAGCTTA
>JAPKLW010000870.1:65826-84540 GCA_026898455.1 Plectranthus barbatus
TACGTATTTTCCGCTGCCAAAGTATACCCTGATATCCGGGACCAACATTTATACTATTTTGTTTAAAATTGTTTAAGTTGTTTGTTTGTTATTGGAGCTGTGGATCTTGTAGGTGTTGCATGATCACGAGGTCCAAGGCTCGCTTGCTTGAAGAACGGAAGTTGCAACGAAGAGTTGAAGGAGTTGAGATAGAAATTGAGATGGAAAATCAGCATGAGGACACGAGGAGGATTGATGAACTTGAGAGGCAACTTGAGGAGATGAGAGTTGTGACGAATGAGAGGAATGAACCAAGGAGGCCTCTCTAAAATCTCTTCTGGCCTCATGGTGACCATGCTTCGGGAGGATTCCATTTGGGGGGTTAATACTACCTAATTTGAATTCAAGCCACAAGTCGTGCAGATGATTCAAGTAATCAATATGGTGGCTATGCTACGGAGGATCCTAATGCCCATATCTCACAATTTCTTGAGATTACTGACACCATCAAGATTAATCAAGTACCTCAAGATCATATCCGAATGAGATTGTTCTCGTTTTCTCTTAGAGATGGGGCGAGGCATTGGTTTGAAGGCCTTGATAAGTCAAGCATCAATACTTGGGGGGGGGGAGCTTCGAGAGAAGTTCTTATTCAAAATCTTTCCTCCAAGTATTACTTTGAAAAGGAGAGCCGATATCACTTCATTCGTGCAAAGGTATGATGAGCCTTTGTATGAGGCTTGGGACCGTTTCCGTTATCTAATCCAAAAATGTCCAAGGCATGGTTTGTCTCAAAGCCAACAAATATACCTGTTTTACAGGGGTCTCAATTTCGAGACCAAGGTGATAATGGATGCTTCCTCAGGGGGTTTATTCCTCGATCAAGAGGAAGATGAGGCTTGGTGAACTACAGAGAAGATGGCGGAAAATAGTTACCAATAGCCCATGAAGAGGGAAGACTATAAAGCCGTGAAGTCGGTGAATGAAATGAATGAGAGTGATGAGTTGAAGGATCAAATAGCATTGATGCAAAAGAAATTTGATTTGTTAACTACCTAGGGAGGAAGAAGGGATGAGGTGGTGATTATGAAACGAGAGGAAATGTATCCGGAGAATGTAAACATTGTCAACCAAAGGATGGGGTACAACAACAATCGTGTCCCCTACAATCAACTGGGTAACATGTATTATCACTCTTCTAATCGGTTCCACCCTAATTTCTCCTATGTCAATCCAAATAATGCCTTGAATCCTCAAATGCAATTGGAGAATGGGGGGAGTAGTGGTCAAGGATGATACATGGGAGGAGGAGGTAGTAGACATGAAAATATGAAGCTAGGAGAAATCCGAATGACAAAATTGACAAGTGATAAGATCATTATTTTACTCGCTTATCTATATTATTTTCTACTATTTTATGTAGTTTTATTGAGTTTATATATATATTCTATGCATGAGTCTATATTAGGTGGTATTATGCGCGTTTTGGTGTTTTTGCAGGTTTTAAGCCTAAGTTCACGAGAAAGTCATTCCGAAAGCAGTGATGTGTAAGATTAGCAGTGAAGAGTTCTTCCACAAGAGAAATTCGGGCTATTAGCGCATGGCAATGGATGAAGCTTTGAGTTAGCTCTCCAACGCAACTAGAATCGGGTCAATCGGAGTTCGGGAGAGGAAGTTATGGCCAAAACTGTGATACCGTGCAGAAGAGGCAGAGACCACGTCGATCGACGCCGAAGAGGAAGCCACGTTGATCGACGCCAATCAGCAATGATCGACGCGGGTCTGCTGATGCGGGAAATTTGATGAAAATTGGATTATTTCATATCTTTAGCCCTAGATTTGATAGGATACACATCCACCACTATAAATACCTAGTAAATTCGACTTTTTCAGTATGCATTATCATATTTTTCAATTTTTAGAGTTTGGAGAATTGGGAAACACGAAACCCTTTATTTTTCTTGTAAGTTCTTTATTTTTATGCAATTTAATATGTTTTCTTTTGGATTTCTATCTGCGATGAGTGGCTAGAAACCCTAGCGGGTTCTAGGTCTTGATATTATTATGGATGCATGTTAGGATTAATTAATTAGGTTCATGATTCCTGTGTTTATTTTACAATTCTAGATTAATTCAAGGACCGAGTGGTGACGATTAATTTAGATGTCTAGCTATTGATAGAAGGACCGAGATGTGAATATTGATAGTGGGATTAGGAATGCATGATACTATCTACACTATCCAAAAAGATGTACTAAACTGTAGGAATTGAACTGATTTACTTATCAGATTGACTAATTTGGTGTACTTTGAGACCGAGCTGAGATAGTCACTAATTAGTAATCTAGGTTATATTTGCCAAACATGGAAATTTAGCATTATTGCAGTATTCCACATGTTAAATTAATTGGTTCTACATGTCACCCATAATAAGAATTCTTCCCTAGAATCTGTGTTCTTTTAAATTTGATTTCAAAACCTCTTTAATTTTCAGTATTGTTTTCTTTATTTTCCAAATAAAACCCTGATTTTGAAATCACTCAAACAATGAATCTTAGGATCATAGCTAGTATATAGGATAGTTTCCCCACACAATTCCCCTGGATTCGATAACCTTAGGGTTTACAAATTTATTTGCCACTGTTATTATAATTAATCTGTTAGAAATAACAGTGATCAACAAGAAGTTTGAGAAATACGATGGAATGCTAGCTGGGAAAAAGAAATTTCCTGGATCGCAAAAACAATTGAGTGTAAATCATCACGCCAGTATGTTTCCGAGTGATAAGAAAATTTCCCAAAAAAATAGTTGTAGTTGGTGATGACTCCAAAGTTTGAGAATGTGGAAGTTGAAATTGAACCAAAGATGGTGAAAGATGAAGTGGTTGAGAAGGTTGAAGTTGGAAAGGTGAAAAAGGAGAGTGAGGTTCAAGAGGAAGAAGTCAAATTCTTTGACTAGATCAAGAAATGTGACATCGACATGCCACTTCCGTAGGAAATTCAACGGTTACCATTGTTAGAAAAATTGATTGAAGATGAGTTGAAACCGGTGAGTGGAGTGCATGAAGAGGAATCAATGGAAGATGAATGTAATGAAGGAAATGAAGCAAGAGGAGTGAGAAAGATAGCAAGTAAGAAAGATGACCAGGGAGCTTTGTGATAAGTTGTATGATTGGGGATACAAAAGTTGACAAAGCCTTATGTGATTCCAGGGCAAGCGTTAATATTATGTCTTGGGTTTTGTTCAAAGAATTTGATGTTGGTGAGTTGAAACCAAAAAGTCATGTCCTCCAAATGGCTAACCATTCATTCTTTTGCCCGAGATGAGTTGTGGAGGATGTTAATGTGGAAGTTGTGGATTTTACCTTCCCGGGGGACTTTTCGATTGTTGACATGAAGAACAAAGGGGGAATCCATTTGATATTTGGGGGACCATTCTTGCATACGGTGGATGCTATATTTGACTTAAAGAATGGGGAGCTTACTGATGGATTTTGTATACTGAAAGTATTTATTACGATGAGTATACAACGTTTCTCCTATCTGTCAAACAATCTTACATGTATGTAACAATGGTATCCTCTTGTCTCACCGATAGGGACGATCATACGGCGTGTAGTAGATCGCGGAAGACATTATGATCACTTGACCTAGTGAGACATAAACCTGATCACAGCCAAGACAGCGTATGAGGATACGTCTGTCCGGATGGCTGCAACATTATCGGAATAAGTAGTCTGTCTTGGTTACTTGACATGCTGGTACGCAAGGGTGGTGTATTGATGGACCGTAGTGAGATGTATTCGACTGTCTGACATCAGCGAATACAAGATCTCTTTATTGTTTGAGTCCAAACCCTAACAAAGGTTCAGGGGTTTGTACGGGTTGACTGTTGCTTTGACTTGCCATGGTGGAGAGCCTGAGTAACGTGCTCGTATATCCGCATCTTGGGTAACAACAGCTCGTGTAGTACCGCCTGAGATTGGGTTTAGGTAATCATATCCGAGTAATAGGATGGGGACATTCCCTGAGGAGCTCAATGACATTCATCGTGCCAAAGTCCTGCAGGCAGATTAAGTTCAGGAACGAGTGATAAAGATTGAGTGGTACAACTCATGAATAATAAGATATTAATTAATTATAGATAGAGCTTGTCAGAAGCTCCGATTAATTAATGAATGTTCGGTAACCTTAAATATGGGGATTCTCAATTAATGCAACTCGTTCTCATAACGTGGTAATAAAGGGGTAGGTCAGTATTAATTATGTGGTGAAAAAGAATTAATATTAATTAATTAATTGTTTCCTCGGTTGTGGACATGAGAATTAATTAATTTATAGGCCCACTTTATTATTTGCATTAGGTCCCAGGATTGGCCCAATTAAATATGCTGATTTGAGCACAATAGCCCATTTGAGATAAAACCCTGGGTCTATAAATAGACCTCTCACTCTCTGAAACCCTAGCCACTTCATAACATTAAAATCAGTTTGAAACCCTGGAGAAAGAGAGATCAGGGGCGGCGCCTGTAGAGGGGAGAAGGAAGGATTTTTCGACTCCGGTCTACATCATAGATCGATAGCAGATCTGAACAACATTGGGATACAGCCCTAAAGATCTAATCTGGAGAACAAGATTCTTCTTTCTTTCTTTTTCTCAGATTTTTGATTTTATCTAGAGATTAGATCTCCAATTTCTGTTTCCGTAGATTTAATCGAATCGCGTGGTTGAATCAAAGGGAATATTCAAATGCGAAAGATCGGATCAGACTCTATGGATTTAAGGTAATCTCTCAATCCACGAATTAAATTAAATTCATAGGAGCATGCTAAGTTTTTTTGTGAATTTTGATTATATGCAATATCCGTAAAACGATCCAGTTCACTTTGGTTTTTGTGATTCGGTTCACTGAAAATCCCTACAATTAGTATCAGAGCCAGGTTTCTGATTTATGGCTCTATTGTCTATAATAAATTCAATTATGCATGTATGAATTTTATTTTATGTCGTGGATGGTTTTTGTTCCTTGTGACAACCCGTTTGATTCATCCCGCGGTGGTTTATCCTTGTAGGGTTGAATCAGTTTTGTAAAATCATGAGAAAATCCGTGATTAGTGTAGATTTGATAAAATTGTAATAGAATAGTTTTTGTAATTTTTGGACGGGTCGGGACGAAGAACGAAGACGGAGCCGACGGAGGGCGGCACAGGGCCGCGCGCGTGCGGCTGCAGCGGGCCACGGCACGCAACAGCGCACGTCGCGGGCGGCAGGTTGCAGGGCAGCGGCGCCGGGAGCGCTGGGCACACAAGGCAAGTGCGCACAGCAGCGGCAGCGGTGGTGCTGTCGTCGGCGGCTGTTGTCCTATCGCGGCGGTTCGTGTTTTGGTGGTTGGTACAATTCTGTGTAAACCCTAGGTTTGCATTAGGGTTTGGAGCCAATCATCAAATCACAAAACCCTAAATCCCGAAAGATATGCTTGAAGATTTGGAGGCCCTAGAAGATTTGAAAATATTTGGATAAATCCAAATAGAATCAAAATTCAAATTGTAATAGATAGGATTTTATTTTCCTATTTTGTGGGGCCACGGGGAATTTTCGTTTGCCTTATTTGTCCTCGTATGATATGTGATTTATTATGTGTGCAATTAAGCATGTGTAGATAATAGGAAAAGCATGATTTACTGCTATTATTATTTACAGTTTTCCAAACATGCTTATGTGATTAATTTTCTTTGTTGGAAATTTTTGGGCTTGTTTAATTACATGAAAAAAATTGAAAAATATAATTACAAAGAAATTATATGTGCGCATATAAGAAACCTTTTAAAAGAAATATACTAAGCAGATTTTTTAATTAAAATCAATAGACCTCCCCAAAGCGGTCCTAGGCTGTAAGTGTATCTCTTTCTTTAGTAAACGTCTACGAGTGTAGCTTGCTAGTTCTTGGAGGCGCATGGGTACGGTCGTTAGGATTTCTAGACAAACAATTTGATGGGTTTTGTATACTGAAAGCATTTATTACAATGTGTATACAACGATTTATTTCTCCTATCTGTTAACAATCGTACATGTATGAACAATGGTATCCTCTTGTCTCACCGATAGGGACGATCATACGGCGTGTTGTAGATCGCAGAAGACAGTATGATCACTTGACCTAGTGAGACATAAACCATGATCACAGCCGAGACAACGTATGAGGATACGTCTGTCCGGATGGCTGCGGCATTGTCGGAATAAGTAGTCTGTCTTGGTTACTTGACATGCTGGTACGCAGAGGTGGCGTATTGATGGACCGCAGTGAGATACATTCGTCTTTCTGACATCAGTGAGTAAAAGATCTCGTTATATTGATTGAGTCCAAACCCTAACGAAGGTTCAGGGGTTTGCACGGGCTGATTGTTGCTTTGACTTGCCATGGTGGAGAGCCAACACAACGCGCTTGTATATCCGCATCTTGGGTAACAGCAGTTCGTGTAGTACCGCCTGAGACTGAACTTAGGTAACCATATCCGAGTAATAGGATGGGGACATTCCCTGAGGAGCTCAATAACATTCATCGTGCCAAAGTCCTGCAGGCTGATTATGTTCAGGCACGAGTGATAAGGTTTGAGTGGTACTACTCAGGAATAATAAGATATTAATTAATTGTAGTGAGAGCTTGTTAGAGGCTCCGATTAATTAATGAATGTCCAGTAACCTTAAATATGGGGATTCTCAATTAATGCAACCCGTTCTCATAACGTGGTAATAAAGGGGTAGGTCAGTATTAATTCTGTGGTGAAAAAGAATTAATATTAATTAATTAATTGTGTCCTGGGTTGTGGACATGAGAATTAATTAATTTATAGGTCCACTTTATTATTTGCATTAGGTCCCAGGTCTGGCCCAAATAAGTGTGCTGAATTGAGCCCAGTAGCCCATTAGGGATAAAACCCTGGGTCTATAAATAGACCACTCTCTCTGGAAACCCTAGCCACCTTTTTGAACACATTCAAATCAGTGAAACCCTAGGGCATCAGAGAGAGGCGCCGTTTTTGACTGGGAGAGGAGGAGAATTTCGATTCTGGTCCTACTCAGATTACAGATCAACGGAGTCCTCACCAGTAGTAGATCTGATCAGCGCCGGGATACAGATCTGAAGATCTAATCTGGAGAACATATTTTCTTTCTTCCCTCTATTGTTATTTTTGAATTAGTTCTTGAAATTAGTGTTGCTAATTTCTGTTTCCGCAGACAAATTCGAATCGCGTGGTTGAATCGAGGTTTGGAATTCAAACGCGAAAGATCGGTTCAGAGACTACGGAATAACGGTAAACCCTAAATCCACAATCTTGTATTAAATTCATAGGAGCATGCTAGGGTTTTGTGAATTTGTATTATGAACAATATCCATAGATCCGATCCGGTTCATTTGGTTTTGGTGATTCGGTTCACGTTAAAACCCTACACAATTTAAATCATGTGAATAGTGGGAGGATTTTTTGTAAACGTCTACGAGTGTAGCTTGCGTAGATCTCTGTCATAAGTATTCTAGGATTGATTTAAATTATAGATAACAAAAGCTTTAAGGGTTGTGCGGTATGGTTACGTGCCATGCTAAACTGTCTCTTTTGGCCAGAGTTAAATTTGTGGTTAATAGCTTAGAAGCATCTTAGAATATAATGCAAGAATTGCATCCCTGTTCTTGAGAGATGGCTTGGTCTAAGGTTTTCACTAATTATTAATTTCTAGTGTCAAAAGGTTCCTGACATGGTAGTGAAATTAAATGAATTGGGGCTTAAAACCCGCAGTTCTGGTTGAGGGTGACATCGTAAACGTCTACAAGTGTAGCTTGCTGTGGGAACTCTTGGGCAATTAGTGGAAAACATTTGTATTTGACTTATTAAAAGGTTTTCAATGCATTTGTTTTTGAAGTTCTACATGTATGTTCTTATTTAAGATTATATTATTGTTTCAGATATATCTATGTCTAATGTCATCAACATTCTCGCACAAAATTCTCTAACTGGTCCAAACTTCATGGAATGGAACGCAATCTCGAATACATCCTGATTGCTCAGAAGAACATATGTTCGTTCTGCAAGTACTTCATCCCGAAGTGCCAACTGCTGAATCCACTCAAATGGATATAGACGTTTATAACAAGTGGGAGAAATCGAACAATGTAGTCAAATGCTACATGATGACCACTATGTCGAAAGTCTTACAGCAGCAGCATCAGCTCCATAGGGACGCCTATGACATCATGGCGAGTCTGGAGGCAACCTATGGGGAAACTGATAGAGCCGTCAGGTTCAATCTCATGAGGGAAATCGTGAGTAAGAAAATGACTGATGACAGCTCAGTGAGAGAGCACGTAGTTACCATGACTCACCTCATGGATGAGCTAACTATGCATGGTGGAGGTATCGACGCTGAGGCTAAGGTCCATATCATATTGAACTATCTACCCAAGTCCTTTGATAGTTTTAGGCTGAATGATGTCATGAACAAGAAAGAGTATACTCTTAACGAGTTGCTCAATGACTTGATGGCAGCGGAATCAGTGATGAACCCTCAGAACGTTGCCTTGGCCACTTCTGGTAATCTCTCTGCTGTACCAAAAGGTATGAAGCGGATAAAGGGGAATAAGAAATGGGCTAAGAAGATACTTGTAAAGGATGGTGGGGCTGTAAAAAAGCTTAAAGTGGCGACTGATAGAGACAGGTGCTTCAGGTGTGGTAAGAAGGGATATCGGATGAAAGACTGTCAAGCCAACAAAGCAAGACAAGGTATGCCATTTGCATGTATAACTGTAAGCATGATTAGAGTCCGTTGTTGCTCTTCTAGGGCTGTAAGCACTGACTTGTTGATCATGTTGTTGTACTTTCCAGGGGACCGTGCCGACAAGGCTGGTGAGTGATGGCAAGAAAATACCAAACTGGATGAAGGCAACGTTTTATGACGGAGCTTCATGGAGTTTTATTTTCTTTATGTTTTGATAAACTTAGTACATTTAAGAGTTTTGTTTTGTGGGCCGTGGTATGCTGGTGTGGGGCACACATTGATAAGGACCTAAGTCGAGATCGATTCTTTTATCTGACATTAAAAGAATCTAGATCTCTATGGCTTGATCAGATCCTAAGCCTATATGAAGGTACAGAAGTATATGCAAATTGTGTATTACTTTGAGTTGTAGTGAAAGGCTCAAGTTGAGCTTGTATATCTGTATCTTGGGTAATAGCAGTTTGTGTATAACTCTCTGGTACTGGAACTAGTAACCACATCCAGTATAGGATGGTGACATTCCCTGAGCAGCTCAAAAGGATCGTTATGCTAAAGTGCTGCAGGCTGATTAAGTTCAAGCATAAGTAAAAACGTTTGAGTGGATTGACTCGGGAATATAAGATGTTAATTAATTAAATAGCTTGTCCGAGCTTAAATTAATTAACAAATGTCTATAACCTTAAATGTGGGGATATACCGAGCCCATGCAACCCGTACCTCAAAACATGGTAGCAAATAGGTAGGACAATATTGATTCTTTGGTGGAATGAATCAATATTGATTAATTAATTATATTCTGGGTTGAATATGGGAATTAAATAATTGATAGGCCTTATTTGCTATTTGCATTCTGGTCCCTGGTCTGGCCCATGAAACTCAAGCCCAATAGAAGTCTAGTATTTTCCTATAAAAAGGCCTCAGTTCCTCAGAGCTCAACACACCATAAGATCATAAGTTGCACACAGCAAACCAGGTTTTGGGAGTTGTGATGATCGACTAGATCTGAGAAACGAGGAGGAAATTCTGCTTCTCTATCGGGCAAGGAATCTGAAGGGAATCTTCACCAGATATTCAGATTGAGTTGGGATACAGATCAGAAGATCCGATCAAGAGGATTTTCTTTCTTCTCTCTATCCTTGTTTTTTTTGAAAATAATTATTTTATTTTCATAGATTTATTTCCTTAATCTGTTAGGAATGATATCTTTGTGCGTGGGAAAAGATTAAGAGGAATCTCCACGCACTCGATCTTCAGGGTTACGCAATCCAGGTATTCCGCATAAACCCCCTTATGCATATTCAATAGGAGCATGCTAGGATTAATCATAGGCATAGCAATTTATTTTTGATATTCCAATTAACGATCCTTGGCAAATGGATATCGTGATTCAGTTCACGAAATCTATTCATTTGGTATCAGAGCCAGGTTTAATTAATTGGCTCTATCGGAAAAAATAATATTGCCTATGATTTGCATGATAATTATTATTGAATGATTGCATGGGTTTTGGATTGTATGTTTATGTTTTTCGTCCTCGTGGTTCTCGGGTTAATTCGCCCTTTTATATGGATTCGTTTTTCACCCTCGAGATAAATTCGTGGTTAGATTTAGATTTTTAGATTTTAATTAGGATCATTCAATGTAATCCTTTTATTTAAAAATTAAATTTGTAAAATGAAGAACGAAGAACACGAAGAACGAAGGACCGCATGATGGCGCACGACAGCACCGACACAACAGAAGGCCGTGCACAGCGGTCGCGCGCGGCAAGGGGCACGACAGCCACAACGGCGGCGCAGCTGCGCGAAAACCCTAGGGTTTTAGCACATGGCACTCGTGCGAGACAGGCAGCAGCCGCGCGGTCAACAACCGGCCAGGTGCGGTGCGGGGGTCTCGGGACAGCGAGGCGGGGAGGTTGGCACCTTCCGGGAAGGCAGGCGAGGGCGGCCTGGGTGCGAGGGGTGCGTGCAGCGCGGCGGAACCCAAGGGTTCGCACATGCGCAGCACCCGTGCAGCCCTGCGCGCGTTCGCCGGTGGCAGGCACACGCTCTCCGGGCGGCAGTGGCGGGACCTGGTGGTGCGGCGGTGGCTCGGCGGCAGGTTCGCAGGCAGGAGACGACGGCGGTTGGCTGGGAGCGCGATGCAGGGCGCGGAAAACCCTAGGGTTTGCACGCAGTTAGTGCGAGACAGCAGTTAGTGCGAGCCTCCTGTCTCGTCTCTTGCACGATTTCGGTGAGTCACGGTACCCGATGGGGGAGAAGATGGTGCACGGAAGTTCGGGTAACGGTCGGGGCAAGCCGGGGCGGCAGCATTGGAAATGGGCAACGACCAGAGGAGGCAGAATCGTGGGCTATAACCATGCACGTACGTGCATAGCTGTTATGCAATTCCGAGAGCCCTTGCGGTGGCAGCGAGTCGCCGGCGGCGGTGGTTCGCCGGTGATGGCTCGTCTGACAGGTTTATATACTGAAAGCATTATGATTGGTATATTATGTACAAGGTCGATTGATGAATATACTGGGAATCATAAATGTTTTATGTTCATCTCCTGTCTGAATTAACAAACAAGTGTCACAAACGCAATTATCCTCTTATCTCGTCGATAGGGAGATCATACGGTGTGTAGAAGATCACAGAAGATCGTATGGATCATTTGACCTGGCGAGATATAAATGGTTATCACAGCTGAGACAGTTCCAAGATAAACTGTCGGTGTAGGCTGCAGCATACGCAGTAATAAGCATCTTATCTTGGATGGCTTGGTATGCTGGTGTGGGGCACACATTGATAAGGACCTAAGTCGAGATCGATTCTTTTATCTGACATTAAAAGAATCTAGATCTCTATGGCTTGATGAGATCCTAAGCCTATACGAAGGTACAAAAGTATATGCAGATTGTGTATTACTTTGAGTTGCAGTGAAAGGCTCTAGTTGAGCTTGTATATCTGTATCTTGGGTAATAGCAGTTTGTGTATGACTGTCTGGTACTAGAACTAGGTAACCACATCGAGTATAATATGGTGACATTCCCTGAGCAGCTCAAAAGGTTCACTATGTTAAAGTCCTGTAGGCTGATTAAGTTCAAGCATAAGTAAAAAGTTTTGAGTGGATTGACTCAGGAATAAAAGATGTTAATTAATTAAATAGCTTGTCAGGGCTTAAATTAATTAACAAATGTATGTAACCTTAAATGTGGGGATATACTGAGCCCATGCGTACCTCAAAACGTGGTAGCAAATAGGTAGGACAATATTGATTATCTGGTGGAATGAATCAATATTAATTAATTAATTATATTCTGGGTTGAATATGGGAATTAATTAATTGAGAGGCCTTATTTGCTATTTGCATTCTGGTCCCTGGTCTGGCCCATGATACTCAAGCCCAATAGAAGTCCAGTATTTTCCTATAAAAAGGCCTCAGTTCCTCAGATCTCAACACACCACAAGATCATAAGTTGCACACAGCAAACCAGGTTTTGGGAGTTGTGGTGATCGACTAGATCTGAGAAACGAGGAGGAAATTATGCTTCTTAACCAGGCAAGTTTAGAGTATGGGGCTGTCCGGCACACGTACTGTCGAAGGAACCTGATAAGTTAGAAAGCAAGTCAAAACTAATGTTGTTTATAGAGTATCCCAGGCAAACGAAAGGTGGTTACTTTTACTGTCTTGAGAGTCAGAGAGTCGTTGTTAGCACCAATGCTAGATTCTTGAAGGACGAGAATGCAATTCCAAGGGAAGGGGAATGTGTAGACGTGGGTGCACCTGTGAGAGGTTCAGCACCACATACACGTTCTTCAGTGCAAGGTGCAGAACCACAAGTTACTGCACCTACTACTGACACGGCATCGATGCCTCGTCGTAGTGGGAGAGTTATTTTCCAACTGGAAAGGTACATGTACGTGGGTGAGTCTTTGGACTTGAGCCCGAAAGACGGACATGAGGACTCTGACCCACTTACTTACGAAGTGGCAGTGCAGGTCAAGAATGTTGAAAAATGGCGTGTCGCCATGGATTCCAAAATTGAATCCATAACTGTTATGGATGTATACCAGAAAACTGATTTGTCGGATGGCTTTAGGGCCATAGGGTGCAAATGGGTATACAAGAGAAAAAAGGGGCGGATGGAAAGGTTACGGCTTTTAAAGCCAGGCTGGTGGCAAAGGGTTATAGTCTGAAAGAGGGCATTGACTATGACGAAACCTTTTCACCCGTAGCCATGCTCAAATCTATTCAGATAATCCTTGCCATAGCTACACATATGGACCTCGAGATTTGGCAGATGGATGTCAAAACTGCTTTTCTAAGCGGTTACCTTGAAGAAGGTAGGGACATCTATATGCAGCAACCCGAGGGTTACATACGCAAGGGTGAAGAACATCTTGTCTGGAAGCTTAGGAAGTCCTTGTATGGACTTAAGCAAGCTTCGAGGTCGTGGATCTTACCTTTCATCAATGTGATTAAATCCTATGGATTTGTGCAATTGGAAAACAAAAGTTGTGTTTACTGACTTTGTGTCAGTGGGAGCGTGGTTTTTCTGGCACTTTACGTTGATGACATACTCCTATTTGGAAACAACGAGGGAGTGATGTTGGAAATCAAGGGTTTGTTATCCGAACAGTTCCAAATGAAGGATTTGGGAGAAGTTGGCTACATCCTTGGGATTAAGGTCTTATGAGATTGTAAGAGAAAATTGTTGAGCTTATCCCAGGCATCCTATGTGGATACTGTGATATCCCGGTTCAGCATGCAACTCGCCAAGAAAGGTATGCTACCTTTCAGACATGGCGTTCGTCTTTCTAGTGGGCAGTGTCCTGAGACACAGCGGGAGAAAGATGAGATGAGTCTTGTACCATACGCTTCGGCGGTGGGTAGCCTCATGTATGCGATGCTGTGTACCTGGCCAGATATCTGTTATGCCATTGGCATGGTAGCAAGATATCAGTCTAACCCTGGACAGGAGCATTGGACTGCGGTAAAGCACATCCTCAAGTATTTGAAGAGAACTAGGAATTACTGCCTAGTTTATCAAAGTGAGGATTTGTGCCCTGTGGGTTATATAGACTCCGATTTCCAAGGGGACCAGGATGAGAAGAAATCGACCTTAGGATATGTGTTTACCTGGGAGGTGGAGCTGTATCTTGGAGAAGCTCAAAGCAGAAATGCATTGCTGACTCCACCATGGAGGCGGAATATGTTGCCGCCTCCGAAGCCTCGAAAGAGGGGGTATGGCTCAGGAACTACCTTTTAGAGTTGGGCATGATTTCGAGTTTGCCGAGGAGCATCACAATTTATTGTGATAACTAAGGTGAAGTGGCGAACTCAAAGGAACCGCGGTCTCACAGGGCAAGCAAACACATAGAGAGAAAATACCATATCATACGAGAAATCGTATCGAGGGGCGATGTGCTCATCAAGAAGATTGACACTAAGGACAACCTTGTTGATCCATTTACAAAGAGCTTGCCGCAGAAAGTTTACGAAATACATATTCGTGAGCTGGGTCTGAGGTGGATGCCGACCACTGACAGTGGTTAAAGAGATAGCAGGCTAGATAGACGGACTGTATACTCTGTAATAGCTTAGTTATGCTTTGAGTATAAGTGGGAGATTAATGGGTTTTGTATACTGAAAGCATTTATTACAATGAGTATACAACGGTTTATTTCTCCTATCTGTCAAACAATCTTACATGTATGTAACAATGGTATCCTCTTGTCTCACCGATAGGGACGATCATACGGCATGTAGTAGATCGTGGATGACAGTATGATCACTTGACCTAGTGAGACATAAACCTGATCACAGCTGAGACAGCGTATGAGGATACGTCTGTCCGGATGGCTGCGGCATTGTCAGAATAAATAGTCTGTCTTGGTTACTTGACATGCTGGTACGCAAGGGTGGCGTATTGATGGACCACAGTGAGATGTATTCGACTGTCTGACATCAGCAAATACAAGATCTCGTTATTTTTTAGTCCAAACCCTAACAAAGGTTTAGGGGTTTGCACGGGTTGACTGTTGCTTTGACTTGCCATGGTGGAGAGCCTGAGTAACGTGCTCGTATATCCGCATCTTGGATAACAACAGTTCGTGTAGTAGCGCCTGAGACTAGGTTTATGTAACCATATCCGAGTAATAGGATGGGGACATTCCCTGAGGAGCTCAATGACATTCATCATGCCAAAGTCCTGCAGGCTGATTAAGTTCAGGCACGAGTGATAAGGATTGAGTGGTACTACTCAGGAATAATAAGATCTTAATTAATTATAGATAGAGCTTGTCGGAAGCTCCGATTAATTAATGAATGTCCGGTAAGCTTAAATATGGGGACTCTCAATTAATGTAGCCTGTTCTCATAACGTGGTAATAAAGGGGTAGGTCAGTGTTAATTTTGTGGTGAAAAAGAATTAATATTAATTAATTAATTGTGTCCTAGGTTGTGGACATGGGAATTAATTAATTTGTAGGCCCACTTTATTATTTGCATTAGGTCCCAGTACTGGCCCAATTAAATATGCTGATTTGAGCCCAATAGCCCATTAGGGATAAAACCCTGGGTCTATAAATAGACCTCTCACTCTCTGAAACCCTAGCCACTTCATAACATTAAAATCAGTTTGAAACCCTAGGGAGAGAGAGATTAGGGGCGACGCCTGTAGAGGGGAGAAGGAAGAATTTTTCGACTTCGGTCTACATCACAAATCTGTGGAATCCTCACCAGTAGCAGATCTGAACAGCATTTGGATACTGCCCTGAAGATCTGATCTGGAGAACAAGATTCTTCTTTCTTTCTTTTTCTCTGATTCTCGATTTTATCTAGAGATTAGATCTCTAATTTCTGTTTCCACAGATTTAATCGAATTGCGTGGTTGAATCAAAGGGAATATTCAAACGCAAAAGATCGGATCAGACTCTACAGATTTACGGTAATCTCTCAATCCACGAATTGAATTAAATTCGTAGGAGCATGCTAAGTTTTTTTTGTGAATTTTGATTATATGCAATACCCATAAATCGATCCGGTTCACTTGAGTTTTTGTGATTCGGTTCACTGAAAATCCCTACAGTTACCTTCGAATGTGAAAGAAAGGAAGTTGTATTCTTGTTACCCCAAAAGGTGACGGAAGATGTGAAGGAAGGACATTGGAAAATAAAAAAGGAAAGCGGATTTGGGTTGAAAAAGGAGTTAAAACGAAGAGATTAAATGATGGTGAAGATCTTAGGGTGGTTGCTATGGATGATGACAATGAGGAGTATGATGATCTGGGGGATTACTTTGAGCACGGAAGAGGAAAAAAGAAAGAAAGCAAGAGTTAAGGATGAACTACCTCAGAGTGCAAGGAGGAAGCTTCTCTTTCCGAAGAAGTCTTGGCCTATGGATCGAAGTATGAGTTCTGGATCTTCCTCTTATGATCATGATTGAAGCTGATGAGGTAAGAAGTCCAGCTAATGACTCTAATGTTAAGGCAACCCAATGTTAATTACTATGGTTGTTTTGTGTTTGAATAAGTGTTTAGGTTGTTAGTTTAGTTGATGTTGGTTGATTGTGATGATTTGGTTGACGGATACTTGATCTATTGATGTTTTTGCAGACTTATATTGTTTTTATGATCGAAGAGTTGAGTTTGGGGAAGTGCAAACTCGAATTTGAGCTAAAATGTTGAAGAAATGAAGCAGTGAAGTTGTGGTACAGAGGAAAATATTGACCCAGCTATAAAATTCTCGCCCCGACTGAACAAGATTGACTGAACCCAATCTTTTGCTTCTGTGGGATCGATCGAACTCGACTGGAATTCAAATTTTCATGGGATAGAGAAGAATACCGACCGAACCCTACCTCTTGCTACTGAGGGTTCTATCGATCTGGGTTAGGCATTTTCAAAATTGGCTGGACAGAGCCATAGATCGACCGATTTGCCTGAAATACCGATCGAACCCTGTGCAATTTTAAAAGGGGATCTAGGGTTCATTTCTCCCAAACTCGATTTATATCGAAATTTCACTTCCCAAATTTTTTCTCTTGCCTAATTAATTTAATTTGTGTGATCCTTACCCTCTATTGTTGATCATGGCTAGCAAAAGAGCTCGTGAAGGCCCTTCTTCATCCGAAATCCGTCGCCCATTAAACTTTGATGATGAGGAGTTTGCACGGTTCAAAAATCTTTTGGATAAGAAAGTTGTGGGGACGGAATATTCGTGCAAGAATACTCTGGAGGCATTGGAGCTAAAGGAGGACGTTTGGAACCTTCTAACCGGTATGGGTTGGAAGAAATAGTTGATGGGAAATTGGTCGGCTTATAAGGAGTTGACAAAGGAGTTCATGGCCTCCATCACAATCACGAAGGGTGCAAACATCAATCCTATCTCTACGCCATTCAAGGTTAGAGTAAAGGAGTAAATTTTGCGTAGGCATGAGGTTGATGAGATTTTTGGTTGTGATGAGGAGTCCATATTTGTGCCTGATGAGATTAACCTTGCTGCATTTTGGGAATCTATTTCGGGGGTGAAATCTGAGGTTGCATTTTATATTAAGTCTTGCAAGACATCATTGATTAGGAATCCTATTATTCGTTACATTTATAAGGGGGGTGATGATGGATGTGTTGAGAAGAGTATATAATTTGAAAACTCCTTCTATTTGTGGTGGTGGTATGCTTACCCCGATCTTTGAGCACTTGGGTATTCAGTTGACGGGTGCATTTGCTTCGGGATTGCCTCTAGATGCTACTTCACTTGTTGCTGGCAAGTTTTTCGCTCCAGGTAGGCGTGGAAAATTTTACTACAAATTTGTGATAGGATGGTTAAGTTGCTTTGTGTGGGGTTTACCACGATTGTTGACTTGGAGGATTTGTCTAACTGGATGATGGACACCGAGGATCATATGGATGTTGTTGGTATCCTATCTCGGGATGGATTCTTTAGTTCTCTAAATAGGTTGGCCAAGTTGCAGCAGCAAGGTGAAGGGGGTGCAGGGTCTTGTACATAGGCACCACCAGTGGATGACTGGCAGCAGCAAATGTTTTTTATGATGCGGCGAGCTACTGACTTGATTGGGTCTTTATCTATTTACATGCAGGGACTTGATGTTTGGATGGCTGCGATGCAGGGGGATTTCACTGCTTACTGATAAACACTCACTTTGTGCATTTTACTGATGTGGATTTGCTCACTTTTGACCTTAGATTGGATTATTACGTGGTGTTTTCATACATTATTCATATTGTTTTAGGAAATATTATGTTTGGCCTGGTTTGTGGTTGTTTATGCAGATTTCATGCACAATTGAGTTGTTTACGAGATTTAACCAAGTATCATGGGAGCTACTCAGTACTAGCTTGCACTGTGAAGAGGAAAAAGTCAGAAAATATTGAAGAGTTCGCCGAAATCATGTTCGAGACGGAATCGGCGACCCAAATGACACAACCGGCGATCGCCGGTCATGTAGATGGGTCGCCGATTATGATTTTTCCAGCCATTCTCATGGCACATGTCCGGAGACCCAAATGACACAACCGACGACCGCCGGGTATGTAGATGGGTCGCTGATTCTGCGAATTTTCACACCAGCTCTTGACACACGATCGGCGACCTACATGCATGACCGGCGGTCGCCGATTGGGTAATCCAAACCGCCGATTTTGTCACGATTTGACGTATTCTGACGAATCTGAAGCTCAAAACCATATCTTTTGGAGATTTGAAAAGCCCCAACTATAAATAGGACGTCCCTGAACCTAAATAGGGTTCCTTTTTCCAATTTCTGAAATTAGAGAGCTTAGAATTCACAGCAAAATCGAGAGGAACTTGAAGAGCACTCCAGGAATTGAAGATTGAAGACACCACGGGTTTTTAATTTCCATGATTTATGTTCTTGTGACTCTTTATCCTTTTGTTTTTCTAGAACTTAGCATTATTGGCTAAGTTTATTCATGGATTCTAGGGTTTGAAACTTTGTAAAT
>JAPKLW010000870.1:84550-167450 GCA_026898455.1 Plectranthus barbatus
AAAAGTCTTTTGTATGTCCGAGAGGAATCACTTGATCTTTTATTTCCGTGTTATGGTTTAGAGTCCGAGAGGATCACCTAATAACACATTTGCGATTAACTCACATCTTTGGGAATTAAATTGGGATTGAATTTCATAAAGAGTTGTTTGATAATTATTCAAAGTGGATTGCCCTGGAATCCTGTTTTCTCATAAGTTTTCTTAAACCAGCTAAATTAGTCATTTACTTTACTTTACTTTTAAATCATTGATGGTTTTAAATAAACCAACCTCATTTTCTAATTCGCCTAGATAGTAGTACGGTGTCTATGCTTTGGTGCTTGATTATACTTCGAGCCTGCAGTCCTTAAGTTCGATAAAATTATTACTTGCCCTCTGCAGTGGTCTGTACACTTGCAGCTATAGCGCGTTGCGAAACGCGCTATCACTTACCAGGCCACTACTGTTGCCCGGTTTGAGAGCATTGATCGGAGGATGGATGAGATCCATGGAGATGTCTGGGAGCTGCATCGTTGTGTGACCGTGTCGTACAGCCGCCGCTGAGACCGCTTTGTGTGGGGTTTACCACGGTTGTTGACTTGGAGGATTGGTATAACTGGTTGATGGACACCGAGGATCATATGGATGTTGTTGGTATCCTATCTCGGGATGAATTCTTTAGTTATCTAAATAGGTTGGCCAAGTTGCAGCAGCAAGGTGAAGGGGGAGCAGGGTCTAGTACATAGGCACCACCAGCGGAGGACTGGCAGCAGCAAATGTTTTTTTATGATGCGGCAGGCTACTGACTTGGTTGGGTCTTTATGTATTTCCATGCAGGTACTTTATGTTTGGATGGCTACTATATTTAGTACATGGAATATAATCGTTGCACTATCCTTGTGGGTTCGACAACCTAATAATTATTATAAATTTATTTGCATGTGCTATAATCTATATGCATATTTTGCATCGATCAATCTATACACTCATTTCATAGAAATCCTTAGATACTTTGTCTTCTCTGAACAAAACTTATTGATCAATTCTCTGGTGTACTTCTACTGGTTGATAAATATTCCTTGGTTGGACTGGTGAACTTGCAATCCAGAGAAATAAGTCATCTTGCCCATCATACTGATTTGAAAATGACTTTACATGAGCTGGGTCCTGTCGATTTAGACAAAAATAATATCTTCTTTTGTCTTTGATAAGGAATAGGGTCCTAACGATCTTCCCTTTTCTGAATTCATTCTTCAGAAGAAACTAGTATAGAGTCTCGTACCAAGCTCGCGGTACTTGCTTTAGTCCATATTATGCCTTCTGCATCTTGTACACTTGAGTGCCTGTTTCAAATCTAAGAGGTTGCTCCATATATACTTCCTCATTCAGTTCTCTATTCAGGAAGACACTCTTCACATCCATCTTATAAACTTAAAAGTTGTGATATGCGTCATAGGCTAGAAAGAGCCTGATTACTTCTAGTCTCGCTACTGGGGCAAAGATTTCATCAAAGTCCTCTTTAATGCATGCTATAGGAATAGAAACTGAGTTTGAAATTTTTACCTTGTTCTGCGACTCAGATTCAGTTCCTTCTTCTTCAGATTCAGATGCTCATTCTTCTTCTCCATGCTTGGCCATCAGCATGAGGAATGCTTCTTGCATGGCCTCGTCGTCTGAAGTGTAATAGCCCTCATCATTATCTGACATGTCTGGTACCTCAGTTCTTGATAGCATGACCTTTGCAATAGCTCTAGAAGCTTTCTTCTCAAATAATCTCTTCAGGTGTTCTCTTTCCTCATTGGATACCATCGGGCAGTCGTACTCGAGGTGATTTGAAGAGTTGCATTCGAAGCATGCCTTGGGAGGTCTCTCGCTGAATTTTTGTTCACTGTGTTGTGAACCTTCATTCTTAGCTTTAGCTTTCTCAAGAAGGTTCGTCAGCTTCCTCATTTGCTCCTCAAGCTCATCGATCGAGCTCTCTTCCGCATTCTTGTGGTTGGAAGGTGTTGGCGCTGACTTTGATGTAGATTTATGGCCGGATGATTGTAAGCTTGGTAAGGCTTCTGAGGCCCTCTCTTGAATTCTCTCTTTGCGAGAAAGGCAACGTCTTCTTCAGGATGAGAGCTGACATTCCGCACAACTTTATTCCAGTTCGACATTATTATATCCCACTTGTGAGCTTATAAATGGGTGAACAAATCCTTAGTCGTCATCTTGGAGAGATCATTTTCTTTCAAGCTGGTGACTTTGATGAACCAGTCATCCTTGGGCATCTTGGAGAGAATCTTTGCGTTCATAACTGCAATCTCATAAGTTTTCCCCAAGATCTTTATCTCACAAATAATGGCATTAAATCTAACTTCCATTATTTTTACATTTTCACCAGGAAGCATTTGGAATAACTCATACTTATCTACATAGTTTTGAAGCTTGTTTCACTTCATCTGATCAGTCTCTTGGCAAAGAGTGCCAAGAAATTCCCATATCTTCTTGGTGTTGTTGTAGGCAAGAGCTTCGACAACCAGCGGCTCAATTAGGGATTGAAGAATGAGCTCCATGGCCACTGAATCCTGCTGAAAAAGAATTAAGTTCTCGTTCATCCACTCAGCATAAGGTGTGTCCACTATTTCTGGGCCTCCTGCTCCTCCGAGTTGAGTGTTTACTTTGGTGATGTTCAGTGGTCCGGTGGATTGAACCTCAACCATCTCTGTATGGACGTTCTTCAGCATTATTAGCGAGCGCTTCTTCCATATATAAAAATTTTCTAATGTATGCTTTGGAAGCTTCGTAATGTGTGATATCTCTGCGTACCTAAGGATCTAAACACACACAAAAAAACAAAGTGCAAGGAACAAAGATCTGGTCCTAAGCAACTCAATACAACCTTGGTCTGTAAGAACCATGCGAGTGATACCAGTTGTTGGTCCCAAAATCAAAGTAGGTAATGTGTAGCGGATGTTATAAGAAGTTTCACTTGTTCTCCTAAACTGACAATAACTTAGTTTAGGATACTTGAAAGTCGTTAAGCTTGGGTCTGATGTTATTAAGTAAGTTTCACAGAATATACACTTCAATTCTTGGACAAGTATTGAAGGTTTAAAAGTCAGTTTTGTGAAACTGAATAAAGACAAAAACTTAAATGAAAGCATTAAATAACACAATATATTTTATAGTGGTTCGGATCTAAAAATCATACATCTACTCTTCAGACCTTTGGTCTGGATAATAACTAAGTAAAATACAAGCCTTCTTACAATCTATATACAGCCCATCGGCACTCCGTCCTTCGGCCTACTGTGGTTACTCGCCAAAGAACTCCTTGTACACTTAGCTTTTAGGTTAAAGTGTGGACGACACCCCGCAGCCTTCTTCCTGGTGGTTGGTTGTTTGTTGTTCTTCCCGAGACTCAGGTGGATGGCAAAAGCCCATGATAATCAGAATCCCACAGTAGAAAACTAACTGCTATGAATATATCTTAGAAAGATATATTCACCAAAGGATAGCTTTAGCTATAAAGCTTCAACCTCGTGCTCAGAGAGAGTAGCACAGAGTAACAACTTGAGTCTGGAACTCAAGTCTCGTGTAAGGAAACACGGAAACTCAGAGAGTTTTAGCAAAGTGATGGCTTAGTTATATGCTCTTTGCTGTGTGGAATTCGTAACCTTTTAAGGTTGGGGGTAGACCTATTTATAGAGAAATCCTTCGAATATTTTGAATTTCTGCTTGTTAGACACATAAATCCAGTCATTAGACTCATGAAAGATGTCGTCCAATCATAGCCCATACTATAGGTCTGCTCTGCTATGTCAGTGTACTTTTCATTAACTTTGCATCAGACTAAGTTTCTGTATGAGGAATCTAAGTTTGGATACCCTCGTACTGACTTTTACTTAAGCATGAATATACTGAATTCTGGCCGAGCTTCGATGCCTTCGATTAGCTCGTGCTTTCAAGGTAGAGGCTCTTATACTGACTTCCCATAGTTAGTATAGTCAGCCCTCATACTGACTTCTCTTAGTCAGTATAGAAAACTCTATACTGAGTACCCAAACTCAGTATTGGTCAAGGCTATACTTGGGGAAAACCAAGTTTCAAGTGCGTACACTTCTTCAATCCTCAAACATTTCCTATACTCGGTCCTCAACCACTAAGTTCTATTACAACTCGATTGATCCTATACAAGGATTACAATTTTAGAACTCTAAACACTGAAAAACTGACTAAGATGACTATTACAACCGTTGACCCACTAAAACATAAAAAGTAATGATTTTTCTAACAAAAATCCTAACAAAACTTATTTATTAAGATTATAAACTTTCAATGAATTCATCATATTTGGGTATAAAAATATAAATATAAAATCTTAGTATTCTCTGAATTGGGAATAAAATATGAATCTTTGTATAGAAAATTAAAGAGTTTACTAAATTGATTTTAGGAACTAAATAAGAAAATAAACAAATCTACATATATATTTTATGGAACCATGACTAGTTAAGTTAGGGGAGCTAACCCAATCTCATCTTTGTCCATCACAAGCCCACTACAATTATTACAATATAAACAATGTGCAATTTTGTGGGAATGAACGAATTAAACCACCTATTTCTTAATGATATTTCACTTAGTATTACAACTAATTTTAGTAATTATTATTAAAAAAAAAATTAGCACGATGTAATATATTTTAATAATTAATCAAACTTTATAAAAATATATTTATTTCAACTCAATCATTAAGATTCCCAAAATGCTTGAATTACTAAAATATTATAATGTACTCTAATTGGACACGAATAAACTTTTAAAATCAATCAAAACTATAATAAAAATAAATTTAACTCAATAAAAGTCAATAATTTCATTAACGGAATAAAGACTGGAGTACTATATATATAATGAACAAAAATAAAAATTAACCTGATCATTCATCATCACCTTCGTTGTCAAGAATCTCTCTCTCTCATCGGATGGCCATGGACATCTCAGAAGCACGAGCCGAAGCCGAAGCTTTGAGATATGCTCACGGCTTCAAAGAGTTGAGCATTGTAAAATTAATGGTTGAGATTGGTGTGCCGGAGGCACTCGAGCAGCGCGGTGGACCGATGACACTCTCGGAGCTGTCGTCGGCCACCGGAACTCCGGAGGCCTCCCTGTACCGCATCATGCGTTTCTTGAGCTGCAGAGGCATCTTCAGGCAACAGATCAGCCCCACCAAGTCCGCCGTCACCTACGCCCCGACTCTCATTTCCCGACGCCTGACCATGGATAAGCTCGGCATCTGCACGCTCCTGCCGTGGAACCCCAACGTAGCTATATCGGTGGCCGATTTGAAGGCCGGAAAAGGCTCCGGATTAGAGCCTGCTTCCACCGCCGACAAGTTTTGGAGGCCGGAGGCGGAAGAGGAGGAGTACCACAAAATACTCTACAAAGCTCTGGAAAATCAATCCCGGGCGATGGCCTCGGCCATGGTGAAATACGCCCCACAAACATTTCAAGAAATTGGCTCGTTGGTAGATGTCGGCGGGCGGGCGGGGACGGCGCTTGGGGTGTTGGTGAAGGCATTCCCGTGGATCCGGGGGATCAACTTTGATCTCCGTCATGTCGTCGCAAAGGCTCCGGCCATCGACGGGGTCGTCCACGTCGGAGGAGACATGTTTAAGGATGCCCTTCCTGAAGCCGACGCTATCATGCTCATGGTATTACAATTATTAATTATATTATAACTAGTTTTATAACCGCGCATGCTCTGTTGATAAATTTGATGTTTTATAAAATTAATGAAAGTGTGATTATATGGAAATGAAAAACTATAAATGTGGTTTTATTAAAATTTATGTATACTATAGATAGATAGTAACTTAAATATATATACTCATCTATAGGGAGTGGATCCTATGCTAAAAAGTTATTTGTGCTAAAATGTTAATGATGCTTGACTAGTTAATGTATTATGCTTGTTTAGTTATTATGCTATACTTCATTGAATTGCATAACCACCCACATCAAAATAAATATCTGTCAATCTAAAAATTTCAATCTTGATCATTCATCCTTCGAAATCAAGTGTCTAAGATTTATTCATATTTAGCATCTTTTCACTTTTTAGCATTTGATATCTTCTCTTATATATATATATATATATATATATATATGGATTAGATCCGGTGATAAAAATTCTCCACGTGATAAAATGATAAAGCCGCTTGATTATCTTTACAATGTTGCTTGATTGCGTTTTAAGTATTGTTTGATTAGATATCAACCATTGATTTAATTAGATCTAATGGATGAGATTCATTCTTATTTACAATATACTTATATATATATATAGGGAGCGGATCCAGTGAGAAAACTTTTAACGTGAGAAAGTGAGAAAGATGCTTGATTGTATTCAGGTTGTTGCTTGATTGTGCTTTAGTTGTTGCTTGATTATTTTGTTGCTTGATTGCATTGTAGTTGTTACTTAATTCAATATCAACCATTTATTTTTTTAGATCTGATGGACACGATTCATTCTTTTTTCTCACAGGGGGATTTTTTTTACATGATCCATCCTATATATATATATATATATACTATTTATCCAGATAATATATTCAGTATTTGTATTTATATAAATTTTAATGTAAGTTAATATTTATAACCTTAGATAAATGAAAAGAAATAATTAAATCCAAAACTTATAAATTTAAAATTTTAATTTACTAAACACTACTAAAATGCTAAATAATAAACTAGACTTCTTGTTTTTATTTTATTTTTGAAAGGATAAGCACATAAAATAAAAATAAAATTAAAATTGGTGAACATGTATTGTATTTAGGAAACTGATATAAATATAATTTTGTTAATTTGTATAATTATTAATTTTTTTATAATATTTGAGGATCAATAAATAAAATAATAAAATATTTAATGATGAGGATAGTGTTTTTGGAGGGAAATAGATATTTTGTAGTTTAGTAAAATATATTACTTTTTTACTAAAAAAAAAAAATCTTACTTTTGATATTATATATAGATATAGATATAGATATATGGTTTGGGAATTTTATGAAAGATTTTTAATTAATAATTAATTTTGTGTAGCGTGTACTGCATGATTGGGGCGACCTAGCGTGTATTGAAATTCTAAAGAAGTGCAAAGAAGCCATACCCATGGATAAGGGGAAGGTAATAATTGTAGATGCTATACTTGATGAAGATGATGAAGAAGAGAGAGACGAGCTCTCCGCGGCTCGCTTGATGCAGGATATGACAATCATGATGGCGTCGGCCCACGGGAAGGAGAGAACGGTGAAGGAGTGGGCGAAGCTGATCGAGATGGCGGGTTTCGGCCGACACACCATCAAGCATATGCAGGGCGCCATTGCATCTGTTATTGAAGCCTATCAATGAATCCTTCCTCATTTCATTGTTTACTTTCTCTACATTTACAACCTGTCTGTGTCATTTGGTTCTTTCTATATGTATAATAATTGTCATCGTATTTGGGTGTAATATGAAAGCACCTTGCTGGCGAAAAAGTCACTGAGCTTCTTAGTGTTATCTAAGTATATTAATTTTAAAAAATATATTTCTATTATAAAATAATTTAATTAATAATCGTCCAATATGGGCTTGCACATATAGTTCCCTTTGGGCATGGACTTATGAGTTCAGTATTTAATTTTATAATTTATGATTTCATAATTTTTTTCCTTTTTTCCTCTGAATAAAACTAAAATCACCATGATATATATATTTAATAATTAACTTTTTAAAATAATCAAAATGCATGATTCTTTCAATAAGCTACGATTTTTTTTTCCTTTTTTGATGCATTTACACGTAGTTTGGGTTAGAAATTCATAGAGCTATACAATCTACCAATATATTCAATAACTATTTTCACCAAATTACATTCTATTTATTTAATTAAATAAAAAATATTTAGAATTTGACATATATTTAAAATTGATAACAACCCAAAATTGTATTGAGTGAGCGTGCAATGTGTGTAACCACAATATGTGAAGTTGGATATATTATTGGGTAATTCTAAATGTAGCCACTTTTTTACTCAACACAACCACTTCTAAAAAAATAAATTAAATTATTATATAATATTACAAATTTATCCTTACAAACCCCAATTTAAAATAACATTTAAAAAAATAACTCAAATGTAAAAACCATTCAACAACCGTTTCCCATCATCGACCACCTAACTACTCCGTCGCCCCTTTCACCGCCTCTCCGATTGAACCAGCCCCATCTTCTCCCTCAAATTAGGCTTCGCCGCTGCGTGGTGGTGACCTCACCAAATCTAGTGGAGGAATCTATACATCGGCTACAACCACATCACCCTATCCGGCGGCACTCCTTATGGGGAGTACTTCCGCAGCCTCCACCGCATCGCCAACCAGAAGGTGCTCTGATACAACCTTCTTGCTCGTATCATGCTCTGTAATTCCTATCTGAACGCGTTCTTGCAAATCCAAAAGGACAAAGTGAATCGCTTGCTCCTCAGCCTCCTTAATGACTCTAATCAAGGAGCTTCCATGGTGGAATTGAGGACGAGTGTCCGAGACAACCATCAACAACATGATGAGGATGCTTGCGGGAAAAAGTTTCTCATTCTAGGACTACGAGGGTAGTGCAGAGGGGCAAAAGTTCCGGAAGTTGATCAACAAGGTTTTCGAGATGGTGCAGCATCCAATCCGCAGGATTTCTGCCTTTTCTGCAGCTAATTGATTACGCCAGTTTTACAAAGAGATTGGCGGCTCTTGCCCATGAATTGAAAAAATGCTGCAGAATTTGGTGGATGAGCATCAGCATAGGACGAGAAAAGGCATGATCGCACTTTTGTAATCTCTGCAATAATCATAAGGAGAAATAGCTTGATGGCCCTTATGCTGTCTCTCTGCAACTATCTGAGCCACAATTTTCATTGTTTTTGTTATAAAATCGTAACAATTGGATTTTGCGGAAAATAATGAAGATGTTATCCATCGATCTTTCCTTATAATCTGTGCTTTTGAGTGTTGATTTTATTTTAGGGGGCTACGGTACGGTTGGGGTTATGTGATTATAATTTACTTTTATAATTAAGAATTTAAATTATGGGCTATAGGGATAAAATTGGAATACTATTATATAATTCAATTTATTTTTTGTAAGGGGCTACATTGAGTAAAAACGTGGCTATGTTTAGAATTCCCCATATTATTTGTTGGTTCTAAAATCAAAGTTAGGCAAAGTGCGACGTAAATTTTTCAAAGTTGGACCCTTAAAGCTGGTGTTTCTGGCAGCAGCTCCGGTTAAAAAAAAATTGATTCCTTAGCAAGCAATACATACATTTATGGCAACAAATATATAGAATCTTGATTTTTTTCACTAATAATTATAACAGAATTAAATGTACACATGATTTGAGTGCACAAGTTATGAAAAAAAACTCCTACAAAATTAAGTATTGGTTAATTTCAAGACTTTGCTGAATCTTGCGGCCCGATCAAAGTATCTGATGGAGATATTTAGATGTAGTCTTCATTGAATTGGCTTCAATTAGAGATAAGAGACTACCACTGCCCCTTTGGCACTTCCGACGACTTGAAGCTGAGATGACATTAGCAAATTTATCAATAATGCAACATAGAAAGCTAAGATTTGGAAAAATAATCACATAAAATGACAAAATGATAAATCAAACATACCAACATACCTCAGTCCATATAATTTTGGAGAAAGTCACACTATTCCGTACGAACTTCATTAGTTTAACTTCGAAGATACATTTCTTCATTAAACTATTAAAAATAGAAGCACAAACACAATAAATAGTTCCAAGTAATGAATACATTAATGAGTTAGAGCTAAAATCAAATTACCGTATCTGTCAACGGAAGATATTGAGGAATGTCATCAAAGATATCTTTAATATAATGCATGACATAATAGCAACAATGGATTTCATCTGGCTATTGTGGCCACAGTATGATCATCATTTTAGAGACAGTTAATGCTTTAATATACAATTTTAACAAGTTATAAGTGAGACACATTTACCTTGACGACTTCCCAATAAAACTTAGTCCCTCTTGTTCATATTGAAGCTTTGAATATTTTCATAGCCCTTTATAATAAAATAAAAAAACTGAAAACAAATATGTCTATCTACTTCATTAATTAAAATGAGAACTTACATCTCAATTATATTTCTCCACTCAGTATAATGAAGTTGGTTTTCCAGATGATCTAGTACATGTTGGGATTGTATGCTAAAAGCATTTATGATTAAGTGTGTTCGTTTGATACACTGATCTTCATAAATGTGTTACATCAACATAGTCGCTATGTGATATAACAAACATTCGATACGAACTATAATATCCTATGATCTCGCTTATAGTGATGATCATATGGTGTGTAGGAGATCATAGAGGATTATATGAATTGTATAACCTAGCGAGGTATAAACAACATCACGGTTGAGACAGTTCCTAGACAGGTTGTCGGTTTAGACTGCGACACATCAGTTAATAAGTGAGCTTATCCTAGAAACTTGATGTGTCGGTACATGTTTATATATTGATGAGATCAACAGTGAGATGCACCATTCTCATTGACATATGAATTAGCCAGATCTCTAAATACTTGTTATGATCTTACACCTAATGGAAGGCTAAGAGCATGCACAAGTTGACTACACTTTGACTTGCTATGGTGGCGAGTCTTACATGTACTCTTTTACCTGCATCTTGGGTGTGGGGGTTTGTGCGTGTCCTGCTTAGGCTGGACATGTAGGTAATCATATCTGCTATAAGATGCGGACATTCCCTGAGGAGCTCACAAGGTTCATTATTCTAAGCCCTTTAGGTTGAATTATTTAATTCAGACATAAGTGAAAAGGAGTGAGTGGTACTACTCAGGAAATAAGAGATTAATTAATAATGACTGATTGTCATAAGCCAAATTAATTAATGAATGCTCAGAACCTTAAATATGTGGATCATTCAAGTTTAATACAACCCATTCCAAATAACGTGGTAATAAAAGAGTGAGTCAGCATTGTTTCCGTGTGTACGTAAAATAATGTTTTATTAATTAATTATGTTCTGGGTTGGATATGGAATTAATTAATAAGGAGGGTCCACTTTATCACGAACTACTCATAACCCATTAGCATTAGGGTTTCCAAACCTAATACTATATAAGCCCCTTCTCTCTATCAGATCACTACACACAACAGTAGAATTAATATTCAACACAGAATATTAAGTGAATCAAGAGAGAGGGCGGCAGCTAGGGCATAAGGAGAAACTGATTGACTTCTCCAGTTTTGATCCAACTCGGTAGCGCATCCTCACCAGATTTTCCAGGAGCAAGGGAACATATCAGAAGATTAGATCTGTTGGAAGACTACATCATTGATCAAGATCACTACATCTGGAATCCATCGCCATCGCCATCTTCGATCCAAATCTGCAATTCAGAAGCTGGAGTTCAGGTATTCCGTAAATTTATCCTTCAAAATTAAATTTTAGGAGCATGCATAGTGTTCGCCTGGTTTATTTAATATATTTATTTTTGATACCCTAAGAACGATCCAAATGGATGAAATAATAAAAGATAATTCGCGTTGTCAGTTCTAGACAGAGTTCCTATAACACATACACCTTGTCACCATGTGCATCAAGCACTAGACGAAACCAATGATAACTAGTTTAAATGTAAAAAAAATTGTGATTCAATTTTTAGAAACAATAATAAACATAACATTGTCAAACAATCAAAATGATTATATTCACGTACCCAACGTTGCATGGCAAAAAATCTAGCTGATTCGGTGATGTCCAAATCGACCTTCGGCCTACGAGATTGGCCTTTTCTACCGAATCAAGATTGGTTGAGGCAACACATAGATCAATAAATCGAATTTTATGTATATGGTTCGTGATCGCACACAACTTATACAAGTGCCTACATATTCTCACATGGATCAAGTTACATTAAAACAATAATGTACTCCCTCCGTCCCATTATATTAGTCCCATATTCCTTTTTGGTCCGTCCCATTTATTAGTCCCATTTCCTAAAAAGGCAACATTTTCCCACTCATCAATAAAATATTAATTATTCTACACTAATGCACATTGGTTTTTGTGCACACTCCTCCGTCCCTAATATAATGGGACGAAGGGAGTATATACCGATACAACAAATAATAAAATAGTTAAAATAGAACTTACAAAATATAAATCGATGTGGATCCTACTATGATAGACTCAAGCTCACGGAAATGGTGGATGTCGTCAAATAAAATAAACATAGTTTTCTCCTTTTGACCAAAGACATCCTCAGCTACCGCTACCTAGATGCTGCTTTCATCTTCAATAGCTTGTTTCGCGGCCGTATACAACAACCTCAGTGAAGTCGGTATATCCTAAGCCTTCAACTTCACTGACTTCTTAGGGCATTCTCGTTTCTTACATATTTTATCATCAAATAAATTTATACTTGAAAATTAATAAGTATAAATAGTTATAATAATTAACTATTTTATATCTATACCTTTTATGGAATAACTTCGATTTTATCATTGTCAAGAGAAACATCATTGTTCTTCACTGAGCAACTGCCCTTCTCTTCCTACAAAGCCCCTCTATTTATCAACTCTTCTTGCCACCTCATCATCTCATGCATGCATGCTTTCACCGTGGCCATCTCTTGTTTCATTATTGTGAACTCCTGACCATTGATTAGTTATTGAGAATATTACAAAATTACCATTTCTTGAAGGATTCCAGCATATCCTTTGCGTGATAAGTGATGTGGATATACATTTTTCGCTCTCAACTCCTTTTGATCAACATTTTCTTTCTATAAAGGCATTTGATTAATCGAATAACCCGCTTGGAAAAATGAATAAAATGTCTATCATACCTTAGCTATTACAGATAAACGACTAATGACAAATTCCTTCTAATCAACCCCTTGGATGCCCTCATGTGGTGGTCGATGAAATAACAAACCAGGATGATCCTCATGTGGAACGATATGTGCAAGATAGAGGGTTGATTTCCATTGACGCCAGTTTGTGTTATCAAAAGTCAAACAATTTTTCTTCCAGTTTTCAGGCAAATTGAACACAAACTATAAAACAAATAACAAATAATAGTTAGTTATCACATAACTATAAAATTATAAAGACATTGAATATTTAACTTACTTTGATATATTCCGAAATTGTTTCTTATGCTCATTAGGCACGTATCCCCATTCAAGATAGCTCTCGAGCAAGTACACCTATGTAGTTCTGCAACTCGGTACCTGTCGGACCAATAGATTGCCCTCATTTATTAAAATCGACATCGATTTTTATTCCGTTTATCCTTTGTATGCCAACTTATCAAGGTACACTTTTCCTTTATTTGCTCTTGATGATTTTGAAACTCCAGTACCTTTACTCGCCAGAAGACATACGTTAAACTAGATAAAATGCACACATTAGTTGAAAAATTATAAGAAATATCTAGAACATCATACTAATTATAACAAGTAATGTAAACAATAACTAAGATGCAAATACAATTAGATTTTTGAAATGATAGTGACGTTACCTAATTACAATTAATCATTATTTACCCAAGTTCCGTCACAATCTCCACGAACACAAGGTATATCAACATCATTTCCCACATCTATGTTTGATATTCCTTTGCTAACATGCTTATGGTGAATGACAAAATCACTCAAATCATCATGATCAACTTCTTCGGTGTATGCTACACTTGGAGTAGCAAGCAATACGAACCATGCCGAATCTTCAGGGTCTTGTACATAAAATATTTGATTTGCTAGATTCGCTAAGATAAAAGAGTCTAACTTGAATCCAGTTCTATAGAGATTCACCAATGTAAATCCGAGTTCATCTACTTTAATGCCATTATTGTTCTCCACCCAACAACATTGTCGAAAACTGACATAATCAAGTTCCCATATTTCATCTATAACTCCATAAAAGGTCATGTCTTAAACTATAAGATGATTGTCCTTCGCGCTAGAAACTTGCATTATTTTTGCAACTACGCTTACTGCGGAGATTTGAATGGCTCGTAAGTCATCACGTGCCCTTGTATGAAATGTCACACCATTTATCATATAAGAATCATACTTCAGAACTAATATATTAGGTCCTCAAGCCAACCATTTCAATCTCTCTGAATCCAGTTTCGTGCCTGCTACCCACATACAATTAATGATTACTAGAGTTTTGAGTTTTTATTAAGAAAATACACAACCTGATTTAGATAAAATTACACTTACTCTCTTTTTAAACCACATGATGAATGTTCTGTTATAATCGTCTTGAATCCATTTTCCAAACCGTGCTTTTCTGGGAAACACATCCTTTAAGTGTGTAATGTGTCCCTATGGTAAAGAGTACGTTATTTTACATAAATTTTAATCAATAAGGAATCACAATATGAATTTCGCATATATATAGAGCATACTTGATGAACAGGATAGCAATATCTTATTTGTCAGCACATATTTATGTGCTTGCTCCCACTCTTTCTCATCCACTTGTGAAATTTTAGGACTAGACCAAGGCCTTGATCTTCTCATGGCGGCGATGTGTAAAGGGCAGTCTTATAGTGTGCCTATCGGATAGGTATTCTGAACATAATTTCAAAGCTTCTCCTGTAATGTAGCTTTCGGCGATGCATCCCTCTGGAAAATTGCGATTTCTCACATAACCTTTCAACACTCGGATGAATCATTCAAACGGATACATCCACCTATACCACACTGATCCACAATATTTGACCTCACGTACAAGATGGACAGTTAGATGGACCATTATATGTTAAAGAATGATGACGAAAAATACTTTTTCAAGCAAGCACAATATAACAGTGATATCTCGTTGAAGACCATCTAGCTTATAGACATCAATCACTAATATCACATCTTACTTGTTTTGGCAACACAACCCGTATAGCCACCAGAAACAGTTGATGAATTAAAGTGTGACAATCATGCGATTTAAGACCTACAAGTTTTGAATCATTTGCAGGTAAGACTCGACACATTTGATGAATAACTTTTTGGCACTTTCCCCCCACTCGAAAAAGAATATACTTTTTGTTTCTCTTCTTTGATAAGAGATTAACATATAAGTGACAAATATGATCTTTTTTCTTTTATCTTTGGTGCCAACTCACTCCTCAAGCCCATGTCTACAAGATCAAGTCTTACTTTCACACCATCTTTGTTTTTTCCCGGTGTTTTAAGCAACCTGCCAAACAAGCTTTCACATACGTTTCAATGTTCATCACATCAAGGGCATGACGAAAGGGCAAGTGCTTCCAATACACCAATTCAAAGAATATTGATTTTTTTTCCAAGGATTATTTTTATCAATTTCTTTAGATTGACCATTTTTGCTCTTTTTGCCCCCACGCTCAATTGAATCTCTCCACCCTTTAAAACTTTTCAATGCCACTCAGTATGGCGGGTGCATGCTTTAATTAATTCTTCCCATTAAATGTTTTCCTCTGTCTTCGACAAGGATGTACATCTGGCAAGAATCTTTGATGCCCCATGTATGATATTTTTTTGCTTTGTTTTAAACGTCGGGTACAAGTTTGGTCGGCATAAATAGGGCATGCATGATAACCTTTAACTTTGTTTCCTGATAAATTCCCATAAGCAAGAAAACAATTGATTGTCCAAAGTAGGACAATTCGGAACATGAATTTCTCTTTACAATATGAATCATACGTCTCAACCCCAAGTTCCCACAATTTCTTCAAATCATCGATTAAAGGTGTGAGATATATATGTACATCATTCTTAGGTTGGCGTGGACCCGACACCAACAAAGTGAGCATCATATGTTTTCATATCATGCATAGCCATGGTGGAAGGTTGTATGTTATAAGAATAAGTTGCCAACATCTATATTTAGACGATTGAACACTATGAGGATTGATACCATCGGCAGAAAGTGCCAATCGAAGATTTCTGGTTTCATTTCTAGACTCTGGCCACTTTTCATCCACAAGTTTCCAAACAGGTGTATATGTCAAACGACGTAGATAGCCATCACTTACTCTCTTATGAGCATGCCATGCTAAGTTGTTGGACATCTCTTTAATATGAAATATTCTCTGAAACCTAGGTATCGGAGGAAAGTACCATAACACCTTGCTAGAACTCCATCGCATATCTTACTCTCCTTTACATGAGCCCCATCAGAAATTTTACATCTCTTAATTAACTTCCACCTTGATGATCCACATGTAAGGTAACTCACCAAATCAATATGTTCATTATGATACAAAATACAATCTTGAGGGCAAGCGTGAATCTTTGCGTACTTCATCCCCGAAGTGGATAAGCTCTTTCTCGCCTAGTACAACGATGAATGCATTACATTATCTTCATGTAGTATTTCTCTTATCATCACAATGAGCTCTTGATCACTGATATTTCTACCAGATTAATTGCAAATATAGTGGTCAAATAAATTTATACTCGAATGTCGAACCCACAGAGAAAAAATCTGCGAAATAGTCCTATGTACAAAAACACAGTTTCGGATTAATTGTTTGAGTAATTCAAAAATCAGATTTTATTTATTAAACTAGGCAGAGAAAATAAAATAAAAACTTAAATCAAATAAAGCAAAACAAAGATCCCAGGATAGAAATCTTATTATGCATAACATGTAAGAACCATTTAAATTAACAGGTGAAATACTGCAATAATGATATATTTCCTTGGTTGGCAAATATATCCTAGATTACTAATTAGTGACTATCTCCTTTCGGTCTCAAGAACACCAAATTAGTCAATCTCATAAGCAAATCAGTTCAATTCCTACAGTCTAATACATCTCAATGGACAGTATAGAGTATATCATTCATTCCTAATCTCACTATCAATATTCACCTTTCGGTCCTTCTATCAATAGCTAGACATCTAAATTAATCGTCACCTTTCGGTCCTTGAATTAAATTAGAATTATAAAATAAACACATGAATCATGAACCTAATTAATTAATCCTAAATATGCACTCAAAATAATATCAAACCCTAGAAATAAAAGACATAATTAAAATAAAATAAACTTGTATTTAAAATAAAAACATAAATTCAAAAGTGCATAAAATAAAATAAAATCCTAACTACAGAAATTGAGGTTGAGAAGAAGATATATAAATTAATATTCATATAGGGAGTGAAGTCCCTAGAATAAACTAGCCTAGAGGGGTATTTATAGTGTTTGTATGGGCTTTACAAGGCTGAATTCTATTAGAGATAGGATTTGATTTGATGCATATCTATCTCTCCATGTCCTACAATGAGTATATCTTTAATCTTGAGTCTTCAAGGCTTTAATTATGATATATCTCTTCAATTTTGACAAAATCTCGCCCAAGATTCGTGAAAACCTTCCAGAAACTCGCCAAAATCGTCCGCGTCGATCGACGTGACTTCATATCGACCGCTGGGACTGTTGCGTCGACTGATTCTGCGCGCTCTCACGGTTTTGGCCATAACTTTTGCTCCCGAACTCTGATTGACCCGATTCCGTTGCGTTGGAAAGCTAACTCAAAGCTCTATCCAATGACATGCTACAATAGCCCGAACTCCTTGTGTGGAGAAATCCTTCACTGCTACTCTTGCACGTCACTGCTTTCGGAACGGATGTTCTGTGAATTCGACCTCAAACCTACAAAAATACACCACTACAAGCGCAATACCCTCCTAGAGTGATTCATGCAATAAAAATAACTAAAACAAATGAAAATGCAACGAAAAACAGAGATAAATCAAACCAATAATGAGTGAAAATACGAACTCACCAGCTCTGTAAACGAAGTATCACTCCATCTGTATTTTGCATTCAAATTATACAGCTTAATAGTTGCTGATAACTTTGTGAATTTAGTACACTCAGGGTACAATGACATCTCCATTTCCTCTAGAATTTTATGCGAATGACTTTGATTCTCAATATTAGAGTCGTGCACCATATTTGTTGGCTCATGTGAATTAAACTTATGATTGATGTTCATCCTTTCATTCCCGTCATCGATGTGAGATCTATCCATCTCTCTATGGTCTTTATTATAGTGGGGTTTTTGTCACATAGGTTTTACCCCTTATCATCCTCGCTAAAAATGTATAACCTAGTTGTTTCCAATTATTTTATGTTTTGATGTTTACTTGCAAAAAAAATTCTTTTTACATCCTTTTCAACCTGAATGCTATTTGAATACATAATTTAAGGCCTTTCTTAACCTCCATCACCTCAAGAACCATGAATTTTCCAACACTAGTTGTGGTAATATTGATGTTATTGGCTACGGGAATCTATTCGAAGCCAAAACAAATGCCTGATTGTTCCACTAGTTGTGAGAATGTGACAATTCCTTATCCATTTGACATGAATTCTGATTGTAGTCTTGATGTTCATGTCATCATCACTTGCAATCACAGTTTCAATCCTCCTAAACCATTCTTAAACCTTGGCAACGCCGAATTTCTCAACATCTCACTAAATGGGTGAGTGATAGTTGCGTCTCTAGTTTCTAGTGATTGCTATGATGATTCAGGTTCAAAAATAAGCCACACCACATCAGAGCTTATCTTGTCTAAGTTTCCTATTTCCAGCACAAGACACAAGTTCACTATCGTAGGTTGTGACAAGTATGCACTCCTCTTGCAACTTCTCCAATTGCAGCGATGAATGCACGTAGTGCTTCCTCCTCTGATTTATCATCTGATAACTCCTATCCATCGTCATGGTCGGGAATATCGGGCACCTCTGTCCTAGAAATCATGGCTTTTGCATTGGCTTTAGAAATATCCTCCTAAGTAAATCTCTCTCCTACGTGTACACTCGAGGGCACTTGATCTTTAGATGGTCGAGAGAGTTGAAGTCTAAACATATGCGTTGGGGGCATTTGAAAAATCTTCTTTCAGCTGATTGAGGAATATAAGCTTGAGATTTTACCTTCAAGCAATCTAGAGATTCTTCTCATCTGTTCTTCAAGTTTCGAGAAGGAACTGTCTCCTTCCTTCACGGTGGATATAGAAGTGGAGGGGGCTTCTATTTTGGTGGCCTCGCTGGTCTCTCCGTGTGAAAGGGCTGCTTTGGTCTCCTTTGACTCTGGAAGTCCCTCTTTACAAAGTGGGCAACATCTTCATTGTGTATGCTCGACGAACTGCTTGTTGCCCTGATGACTTCATTCTTGTTCGCCATTTGGATGTACCATTCATGATCTTGCAACTGAGCAAACAGATCTTTGGTGGACATCCAAGAAAGACAATTCCCCTTTAGAGTGGTCGTTTTCACAAACAAATATTTTATGGGCATCTAGAAAAATATTATAACATTTAGATATGCTATAGAGTATACTCTCTCCAAGGTGTTCAACTCACTGACTATCGAGTTGAACCGAGCCTCCATATTCATGATGCTTTCTTGGGGGAGCATGATGAAGGACTTATACTTGTCCAGATAGACCTGAAGCTTGTTCCTCTTTATTTGGTCCATCTGATGGCTCAAGAAGATCAATTGATCCAAGACCTATTTGGCATTGCTAAAATAATTGACATCTTCGATCATGATCTCTAAGACAGCTGAGAGAATCGGCTCATGAGCAATGGAGTCAAGCTGGACATGCTTCTTATCATGTGTTGTCCACTCGACGTATGACTTCTCTATCACTAGACTAGTTGTAACCCTCCGTGACGAGGATTGACCTTTGTAATTATGATAGGTCCAGTCTCCAGCACATCTATAATCTCTGGATGGATGTTTTTAGCTAGATCAAAGATCTTTTCTTCCATGCTGTGAATTTCTCCACGTTGTATAGTGGAAGCTTCGAGATATTCGTTGTACCTGTCAAGAACAAAAACAGAAAAACAAAACTGCAATCAAATTAATTTGGTTCAAAGGGATAGAACAGGAATTCCTAAAAAACACCCACTCTGATACCACTTGTTGGTCCCAAGATCAGAGTTAGGCAAATGTGCAACGAAACTTTTTCAGTGTTGAGCCCTCTGAGCTAGTGATTCTTGCACCAGCTCAGGTTTAGAAATATGTTGGTTTTCTTGGTCGAATATATTACATAGCCAATTTTAGTAATATAGTCCTACAATTGAGTTATTGGGTTTTAAATCTAGTGTAGAAATTTAAAGAAAGCAGTAAACAACACTAGAGTTTATAGAGGTTCGGACGAAATTATCTTATATCCTCTCTTTAGATGCGCGTTTTGCAATCACTAAGGTATCAATTACAAAGGTGCCAACTATCTATTGCTAGGTGGTGAATGCCCATATCCACCAGTCCAGTAGTGCACTTGCCTAGTCCATTCCAATCAAGAACATCTTTAGGCTTGAAGCGTGGGCACACCACCTTGACCTTCAAACTGGACGTGAGAGTTTGAGTTCTTCTCGAAAACATCAGTTTTTGGTATACACCCGTTATAGTTTGCACTAGAGAAATGATAACTCCAAGATGTTTTCTTACTCGGAAAGTAAGAAAATGCAAATATTCATTTGCTAAAATCACAGAGCCACATATTCAAGAAAAAAACACGGAAAGCTGATAGAATTAGCCTAAAAGCTTTAAGATCAGGAAGTGAAAGATTTTAAGAAATCAGCAGAGATCACAAAAAAATAAGTATATTTCTTAATCAAAATGGTCTCGGTAACCTTCTCTAGGTGAAATACATCTTCTATTTATATGCTTTCCTTGAAAGGTTTGAAATCTCTCACCTTTTGGAGCCGTTGTAAGACAAAAGGAACGCATCTTGTCGTAGTCTCACTTTTTCTGACTTGCAATTTCCTTTTTGTCAGAGTGAGTGGACTTTTACTGCGTTAGTCAGAATGACTCTTTTTAGTCAGTCCGAGGAATTTTTGCTGATTGATTCTTGGGATGAACAATTCATTGAATGTATCAGACTTTAAGTTCTCCAAGCTTAAAGTCTGGTCTTTAGAAAGTACTTGTTTGTTTTGGCTTGGGTGTGTCTTCTAGCTGGTTGGATGGCATCTTCCTCGTGACATCTTGCTGATGAGCTCCATGTTGGTAATCCTCCACGAGGTAATGATGTATCAACCAATTCCTCCAAAGATGCTTTTGATAGTAATAGAGTGTTAGATAGCAACCAGTTCAAGCCAATTTGCTGGTGAAGGTTTTACTAGCAAATCCCCTAAGGATTTTCAATTAGCATCTATTACAACTCGATAATTCTTATACATGACATTACAAGCTTAAGCTAATCTAGCTAGACACATTATTCTAGTGGGATGTTTGACTTATCAAAACAAAATATAAGGTAGGAATTTCTAATAAAAATTCCTAACACATTCAAAATTAAACATTAGAGTGTTATATTCGTACAAAACAAACAATCTAATACTAAACATTGTCATGTGCCATGTTCCATAGAGTCAGCGTTCCTAATAACATCTTGTCTCCATTATATAGCTTGCGACATAAAATTCAGCATGTATTACCTCATCATTCAACATGATCCATGTAAACATTGTTCCTACTAATATCTTCTCCACAATACTTGAGAAATAATGATCGTACATGATAAACATATACTCAATGTTTTGACATTTAGACCTCACTCTTGTGCCTACAGTCTTATAACATGAATTTTTTTTATATATATTCTACCTTAAAGAGAAAGGATATAACACAACTGGTCATGTACAATCAGGAAAGCAAAACTAAATAAAGAAAACTACTAATGTTGATTGACACATTTTTTACAAATCATCAATATTCCACTCCTACAAATTAAAGTAAATCACACATAGCTAGAAATTTTCTCATATGAGAGAATGCCTCAAAATCAAGGGTCTTAGGAAAAATTTTAGTAACTTGATCTTTAGTAGGAATGTAATATAATGAGATAAGATCTTTTACCACTAAATATTGAATAAAATGGTGTCGGATGTCTATGTTCTTAGTTATAGAATGTTGGATAGGATTTCTCAAAATCTCAATATCACTAGAATTGTCATAGGAAGTGTTAAAGTTTCAATAGACATACAAAAGTATTCAAACATTTTTTTCATCCATACCAGTTGTGTGCAACAGCTTGTTGTATCAATGTACTTGGCTATAGCTGTTTACAGAAATATACAATTCTTTTTTTTACTTGACAAAGATACTAGATTTCCTCCATTCAGAAAACAACCCCAACTTGTACTTTTTTGGTCATCAACATCTCCTGCCCAATCAACATCACTAAAACATGCAATGTTAGTACTAGTATCTTTTTCATACCACAATCTCAGGTTCTAGATATATATCGAATGATTCTTTTAATAGCTTTCAATACCTTATACTTGAGTATACCCTTGAGCAACTAACCTAGATTTGTTTTTAATAACATTCCCTTCCTTATAAGTTTTATTCTTAAAGATCCATTTTGTTCCAATTATGTTTTTGTCTTTAGGTCTAGGAACTAAGGTCCACACATCATTAGAAATAAATTTACTTAACTATTCCTGCATAGACAAAATCTAATTTTCATCTTTCAAAGCTTCAAAAATATTCTTAGGTTCAGTCAAAGATAAATAACAACAACAATGAAAGGTGTTAAACTTAGAAGACTTAAAAACCATTTTTACTATCTCTTTGTAATTGACAGGGGCTTTCTTGCAAATTTGTACTTCTTCAAACACAATTCCAATGACCTGAGATAGAGGATGATTCCTTTTGATCTAAAGAGGTTGTTCACTTTTTCCGAGTTCGACACTAGTGTGTCAAAGATTTCCTCATTGTCTGAGTTTGAACCATGAGTACCATGATCATCCTCTTTGTTAGTGTCAGATTTAGGAGATAATGTTGCACTCATGTTTCTCTAACATTTTTACTCGTCTCAGTTATTGATTCTATGTTATTCTCTAAGAGATGAGATTCGTCTTCCTTGTCTTGTTTATCTAGTAAGGTTCCTGTATCATGAAACATAACATTGACAGATTTTTGGTTAGTTTTAGTTTGTAACTTAAACACACAATAAGCCAGACTATTACTGGAATATCCAAGAAAAAGTGTTTCGTTACACCTTAAATCATGTTTGGTTAGATACACTCTATCATATAAAACAAAACATATGCAACCAAAACCATGCAGGTATTTATGATTAAGTTTTTAATCTCTAAGTATCTCATTAGGAGTCATCTTCGTTTCGAGTCTGAGATACACTTTATTGATTAAATGATAAGCATTATTGGCTACTTCAGCCCACAATTTCTTAGAAAGACGCTTACAGTGTAACCGGTTTCCTTTTGCCCTGATCTTTTAATTGAGAAATATCTCTTCTTACAAGATGCACGAATCACTAAAAAGGTCTGGATAGTTTTAATTTTGGGAAAGCGTGTACAACGACTAAAAGGCGAGGAGCACCTAAAAAGGATTTGAATTTGAATAAACCCATAAATACTCCTTGTTATGATTTTTGTTAGAAATATCCTTCCTTACTTTTTGTTGTTTTGGTGGGTCAAAGATTGTAAGCCATCTTAGTCAATTTTTCAAGTTTCTAGAATTCTAAATTGTGATCCTTCTATAAGATTGATCGAGTTGTAATAGAACTTAGGATGAAGACCGAGCAAAGGAGAATGCTCGATAACTTACTACATACACGCCTTGCCTTGACCAAAAACTGAATTGGAGCACTAAGTTTAAGGTCCATCAATACTGAAAAGGAGTAGTCGGTATGAGGGCATTCTTGAACTGACGGAGATGTTAGTATGAGGGTTTTCCATACTGATAAGGAGAAATCAGTATTAGGGCGTTTTCCATACTGACTATGGATAATTTGTATGAGGGTCTGCAATACTGACCTTGGGAAGTCAGTATGAGGGCTAAGATGTACTGACCTTAGAAGTCTGTATAAGAGCCTCTAACTTTAAAGCTTGAGCTATTCGAAAGATATCGCAGCTCAGTCAGACTTAGGCATTTATATATGCCAAAGTAAGTATGAGGTTATCCAAACTGGGATTCCTCGGGCTAAAAAGAAGTCTGGCATAAAGTTAGTGTATAGTACACTGACGCAACATAGCAGAGCATAAAGGAGACCTAAGGCATGGGCTATGATTGGACAATATAATCCATGAGTCTAACGTCTTAATTTATGTGTGTAACGGATATAAATTAAAAATGCCAAAGGTTCTCCCCTATAAAAAGGCCTGCCCTTTAACCTTAAACGGTTACACACACACTAAACTAAAAATCGAAAAGTCTGAAAAGACAAAGGGCATTCTAACAGGCCATCTCTCTGCTAAACTCTCTGAGTTTCCATGTTTTCAAACATGAGACTTGAGTCTCCGACTCAAGTTACCCATCTTGCTAACTTCTCCTAGTACGAGGCTGAAGCTTTAAGCTGAAGCTCTTCTTGGTTAATATATCTTTTTGAGATATATTCATAGCAGCCAGTTTCCTTGTCTGGGATTCTGATTCTCATGGGCGTATGACAACCACATGAAATCTGGAAAGAACAATAAACATCCAACCATCGGGAGGAAGGTTGCGGGGTGCCATCCTTACTTCTACCTGAAGATTGAGTCTGCAACAAGTTCATAGGCGAGTGCCACAGTTGACCGAAGGACGGAGGTGCTGACGGGCCATGTAAAGATCGTTAGGAGGCTTGTATCTACTTGGTGAATTATCCGGACCTTGAGTCTGAAGAGTGGATGTAGGATATTGAGTTCCGAACCACTTTAAATCCTGTTGTTGTTCATTGCTTTATTTACATACTTGCTCTGAATCTCAGTTTCACAAACTGACTTTTGAAACCTTCAATAAACCCAAGCATTGAAGAGTATATTCTATGAAACTGACTTAATTAGAACAGGACAAAGCTTAAGTCTTCTACACACTAAATCGACTTTACTCTATTTTAATCCAATAAGTGAAACCGTCTACATTTAATTCCGTTGCATATTAAATACCTTTCACTGCACAGTTTTGCACACTAATTTTGGGACCAACAAGTGGTATCACGCGCCAAGGTTCTTACAGACTAAGGTTGTGTTGAGTCACTTAGGACCAGATCTCCGTTTTTCTGCACTTGGTTTTGTTTGTGCTTTTTAAGCTTAGGTAAATAGAGATGGCACAAATTTCAAAGCTCCCAAAGTATTCATCAGAAAACTTTAAGATATGGAAGAAGCGTTCGTTGATTATGCTAAAAATGTCCACCCAAAGATGGCAGAGGTTGTAGGATTTTTACGTGAACCGAATCACCAAAACCAAACTGAACCGGATCGATCTATGGATATTGCTCACAATTAAATTTCTCAAACACCTAGCATGCTCCTATGAATTTAAAACATAATTGTGGATTGAGAGATTACCGTAATTCCGTTGTCTCTGTACCGATCTTTTGCGTTTGAATTCCAAAATCCAATTCAACCACGCAATCCAATTTCTCTGCAGAAACAGAAATTAGAATACTAATTTCTAGAGAAAATCGAAAATAAAGAAAAGGGAAGAAGAAATCTGTTCTCCAGATTAGATCTTCAGATCTGTATCCCGGTGCTGGTCAGATCTACTACTGGTGAGGACTCCGTAGATCTGTGGCTTGAGCAGGACCAGAATTCGAAAATTCTCCTCCTTCTCCCTTGAAATCGGCGCCCCCTCTCTCACTCTCTAGATCTAGGGTTTTTCAAATTGTGTTATGAAGTGGCTAGGGTTTCAGAGAGTGAGAGGTCTATTTATAGACCTAGGGTTATAAAACCCTAGTGGGCTCCTGGGCTCAATTCAGCACACTTATTGGGCCAAACCTGGGACCTAATGCAAATAATAAAGTGGGCCTATAAATTAATTAATTCCCATGTCCACAACCCAGGACATAATTAATTAATATTAATTCTTTTTCACCACAGAATTAATACTGACCTACCCCTTTATTACCACGTTATGAGAACGGGTTGCATTAATTGAGAATCCCCATATTTAAGGTTACCGAACATTCATTAATTAATCGGAGCCTCTGACAAGCTCTAACTACAATTAATTAATATCTTATAATTTCCTGAGTAGTACCACTCAAACCTTATCACTCGTGCCTGAACTTAATCAGCCTGCAGGACTTTGGCACGATGAATGTTATTGAGCTCCTCGGGGAATGTCCCCATCCTATTACTCGGATATGGTTACCAAAGTCCAGTCTCAGGCGGTACTACACGAAATGTTGTAACCCAAGATGCGGATATACGAGCACGTTACTTAGGCTCTCCACCATGGCAAATCAAAGCAACAGTCAACCCGTGCAAACCCCTGAACCTTCGTTAGGGTTTGGACTCAATCAATATAACGAGATCTTTTATTTGCTGATGTCAGACAGACGAATATATCTCACTACGGTCCATCAATACGCCACCTCTGCGTACCAGCATGTCAAGTAACCAAGACAGACTACTTATTCCGACAATGCCGCAGCCATCCGGACAGACGTATCCTCATACGCTGTCTCGGCTGTGATCAGGTTTATGTCTCACTAGGTCAAGTGATCATACTGTCTTCTTCGATCTACAACATGCCGTATGATCGTCCCTATCGGTGAGACAAGAGGATACCATTGTTCATACATGTACGATTGTTAACAGATAGGAGAAATAATCCATTGTATACTCATTGTAATAAATGCTTTCAGTATACAAAACCCATCAGAGGTCCTATCTCCAGGACCACTTAAGATCACCAAAGTGAATACTCGGCTTGGAGGAGCTGAAGGTCAGGAGATAGTTGAGAAGCCTTATGCAGAGTGGACGAACGACGACAGAGTTCATTTTCAGCTGGATTCAGTGGCCATGGAGCTCATCTTACAATACTTACCAGAGCCACTAGTTGTTGAAGCTCTCAAGTAAAATAACGCTAAAAAGATGTGGGAATTTCTTGGCACACTCAGTCAAGAAACAGCTCAAATGAAGCGGAACAAGCTTCAAAACTGTGTAGATAACTTTAAATCTTTTCAAATGCTTCATAGTGAAAATGTTAAATCAATGGAAGCTAGATTCAATGATATTATCTGCGAGCTGAAAAACATGGGGAGAACCTATGAAGTTGTTGATATGAATGCAAAAATTCTCTCCAAGATGCCCAAGGATGACTGGTTCGTCAAAGCCACCGGCTTGAAGGAGAAGGATCTCTCCAAGATGACTACCAAGGACGTGTTCGCCCAGCTCCAAGCCCACAAATGGGACATCCAAATGGCGAAGTGTCAGCACAATTTCAGAAGAGATGCTACCTTTTTCGCAAAATGAGAGTTCAAGAGAAGGCCTCAAAAGTCTTACCAAGCTGACAGATCTTTCGGACAGGCGACCACTTCCAAGTAAGCACCCACACGCTCCTACCAGAAAAAGGAGGAAGAGAGCTCAATTGAAGAGCTTGAGGAGCAGATAAGGAAGTGATGCGCAACAAAAACTCATACAAATTCTCACTGCACACTCAAGGTTTAATTATCAATCCAGGTCCTTCTTCTCTTCGCCCGCTAGATTACCAGGATAATATAGCAAAGTCTAATAGCTAGGCAAAATAGAATCCTTGAGTAATTTCTATCAATCTAGACAATCAATTTAAACCTATGCTAACAACATATAACAAGCAACGAATTAAACTAAAAATCAACATTCAATCAATTCTCTCCACACTTTGGTAAACCAAGACAAGCAAATACTCAAATGAGGTAGATAGGATGTTGAAATAAACGTAGATGTAATCCAATTAGGTTAATAATTGATGTAAACAAATTTTAATCCCTAAGAGGTTGAGCAACCGACTCTAATGTCGCTAGTCACTTGCTACGAATAACTAGTGATAGATGACACTAGGAATTGCAAACAGCTACGTTATTAACTCCTAGGCCACTCCCAATCGACCGTCAATTATCGCCCTACAATCCTAGCACCGCACATGGATTGGAACTAGAATTATAAGATTATGCACTTATCACGACGATTCCGTCCGCGTGTTGCCTGCAACATTCACGTCAACTACCTAAAGGCTGGCTATTACCTACACCTAATAGGCAAGAAACAAGCTCAAGTGCAAATCAATCCCTCAAAGGAAAGTAAACAAACAATTATCAAACCTAATCTTCATGCATCCTTATTCAAATCAACATCCACATTGAATTAGAGCAACATACCTCTCAAATGTAACAATACAAAGTTGAAATCAAATAAATCCATTACAATTGATAAGTAGAAAGTGAAATCTTCCCCAATTGGATTTGCAATGTCTTGACTACCCCCTTGGATCTTCAATTCTCCTCCAAGGATTGATGAATTAGCTCCTTGATACCTTGGGTGAGGTTTTGGAAGAGATGGAAATGGAAATCGTAGACAGAATTTAGGAGGTGGTTTTCAAAAAATTATGAAAAGTTATGAAAAATTGTCAAAATAATTGTTTTCCCCTTTTTATAATGAGCAAACAGGGCCTCGGATCGCCCGAGCAAAAAACGGATCACCCGGGATGGCTGGAAAATTAGAAAAACGTGCCAAGACAAATCCTGGTTCGGCTCGGCCGAGCCACCTCTTTGAAGAGCAGTGCTCGACCGAGCTAAAGGTTGCTCGACCGAGCCACCTTCCGGCAGGGCTTGGCTCGACCGAGCAAAGTTTGGCTCGGCCGAGCGAAGTCTCTGAAATCCCCCTGCACCCTTTCTGCACCGCTCGGTCAATTCTGCTTCCTTTGACTCCTAGCTCAGGTGTTTTCATCCAAAACTCATCCAAAAGTGTTGTTTTATGCCCAAAACCTATCCTACACCATACAAAACACCAAAAACACGAAAACACAACAAAAACAAGCAGAATGCATATGATATGGGAGTAAAATGGCCACAAACATGCACGCTCACACATCGAAAAATAGGTCATTTTACGCACATATCAGGAAGCTGAACAGACTTCTTGAAGTTCAGCGAAATACCTCCTAAAGCATGCTTTGAGTGAAAGTCTCCAGACCACGTCAAGTATGAGTGCTCACTGATTTCCAAGGAGGAAAAGAAGCGCTTGAAGAGTGAAGGGATTCGTGAACTAAATCACGAAGTCCGTTTGCCAAGGATCGTTAATTGGAATATCAAAATAAATTGCTATACCTATGAATGATCCTAGCATGCTCCTATATTATTATGCATAAGAAGGTTTATGCGGAATACCTGGATTGATGAACTCTGAAGAACGAGTGCACGGAGATTCCCTTTGATCTTTCCCACGCACAAAGATTTAATTCCAAACATATTGAAGAAATAAATCTTGAGAAAATAAAACTATTATTTTCGAAAACAAGAAGAGAGAGAAGAAGAAAAATCCTCCTGATTTGATCTTCTGATCTGTATCCCAACTCGATCTAAAAATCTGGTGAAGATTCTCTATCAGATCCCTTGCCCGGTTGAGAAGTAGAATTTCCTCTTCGTTCTCAGGTCTTAGTCGATCACCACAACTCCCAAAACCTGGTTTGTTGTGTGCAACTTATGATCTTGTGGTGTGTTGAGATCTGAGGAACTGAGGCCTATTTATAGGAAAATACTGGACTCCTATTGGGCTTGAGTTTCATGGGCCAGACCAGGGACCAGAATGCAAATAGTAAATAAGGCCTATCAATTAATTAATTCCCATATTCAACCCAGAATATAATTAATTAATTAATATTGATTCATTCCACCAGAGAATCAATATTGTCCTACCTATTTTCTACCACGTTTTGAGGTACGGGTTGCATGGGCTCGGTATATCCCCACATTTAAGGTTACAAACATTCGTTAATTAATTTAAGCTCTGACAAGCTATTTAATTAATTAACATCTTATATTCCTGAATCAATCCACTCAAACTTTTTCACTTATGCTTGAACTTAATCAGCCTGAAGGACTTAGCATAACGAACCTTTTGAGTTGTTCAGGGAATATGTTGGGAAATTTGGCTAAGTTTCCTCTCCCCAGTAGCTACTTGTTTAGATTCTAGTTTGGTGTTTTGGTGGATCAAATCCTAAGTCCTACCAGCGTCAGTTTGTCTCTAGAATAGCTCTAGTCTCAAATGTAAAGTCCTGTTTAGGTCTTTTGAGTTGTAAGTCGCAGCTGATCAAGACTCATGCTGGCTACTGTTCACCAGCATGAGATGTACTTACCAGTTGAGAGAAGTCTCACCAGCAAGCGACTGACAAGACTCGTGCTGACACTGTTCACCAGCATGAGAAGAGCTATTGGTTGGTCACTGTTCACCAGTTGGGAAGGTTTTCATCAGCAGGGAGCTGACAAAACTTACCAGCAGAATAAGTGTTCTCACTGACACTGTTCACCAGCGGTGAAGCCACCAGTCATGGGAGATTCCAAGAGTTAACATCAGACAAATTGGTAGACTTAGATTGTGCCAGTGCAAAGTCACCAGCAGAGACTGCCAGCACAAGATCACCAGTATGTTCTACCAGTCGGATGTTACCAGCAGAATTCAAGATTCGCTCTCCCAGAGTCTTAGAGACAAAAAGAAGATTCGTCTGAGGAATAAACTGACAAAGTATGACTTTTAAGGGAGGATACCTTAAAGTCTATCAGTTCAAGACACCAGTTCCGATTCCTCGTACTGACGAATAGTGCCGTTCTGACATAAAGAGATCAATGTCAGATAAAGTGGACAAAAGCATGGCGCTTTCCGGAAATTCCTACCTGCCGCCGTCAGAAGGACATGGGAGGACAGAGACCTTTTCCGGATGAGTCCAAACGGCTAGAAATTTGAATGGGATCCTGCGTCTATAAATAGGTCGGAACTACCAACATTTAAGAAGCTTGCTTCCCAACATTCAATACTCTTCACCAACCGAAAGACTGAAAATTTATTACGCTCAAGCAAGCAAGCAAATCTTTCGAGGCTTTACTTAAAGCTTTTCCGTGTGTTGATTTATTCAAACACGAGACTTCAAGCTTCCAGCTTGTAAGTTACAGATCTCGTTGGTGTTCTTTCTCTTCTGAGGAAGTTCACAGCAGCTCTTGTGCTAGCCAGCACCTGAGTTATTACGGGCTTTTTGCCGTATTGAGAAGACACGTTCTTGGGAGAACTAAACACCCACGCAGTCAGCTAAGGAGGTTGAAGTGACGTGCTCGCACTCCACCAGCTGATCAGAGTTGAAGAAGGACAAGGCCGGGAGCGGTTGATCTAGTGAACTGGTGGACGAGGCATTCACCAGCTAGAGATAGATCGTAGGACGCTTGTACCCGATTACTCTTAGTGAAATTTCCAGTGCTACGACTGGAGAGTGGACGTAGATCAGTTGATCGAACCACTATAAATCCTTTGTCTTTTATCAGCTTTCTGCATTTCATACTGATTTAAAACCCAGCACCCAAGTGCTGGTGTATATCTGAAAACTGATATAACTGTGCAAACAAGGCTAAAAACATTCTAAGTCTTGAGCCACCAGCTGACGAGCCAGTTGCCAGTCAGCTGAGTACTCAGAGTGCCAATTGACTTACCAGCTGACAAGGTCCCAGTCAGCTGAGTAACCAGCAGAGCGCAAGAAACGAATTAACACATTTTCCGCTGCCAAGTTATACCCTGATAATCTGGGACCAACAGAATGTCACCATCCTATACTGGATGTGGTTACCTAGTTCCAGTACCAGACAGTCATACACAAACTGCAATTACCCAAGATACAGATATACAAGCTCAACTAGAGCCTTTCACTGCAACTCAAAGTAATACACAATCTGCATATACTTATGTACCTTCATTTAGGCTTAGGATCTTGTCAAGCCATAGAGATCTAGATTGTTTTCAATGTTAGATAAAAGAATCGATCTCAACTTAGGTCCTTATAAATGTGTGCCCCACACCAGCATACCAAGCCATCCAAGATAAGATGCTTATTACTGCGTATGCTGCAGCCTACACCGACAGTTTATCCTGGAACTGTCTCAGCTGTGATAACTATTTATATCTCGCTAGGTCAAACAATCTATACGTTCTTCCGTGATCTTCTACACACTGAATGATCTCCCTATCGACGAGATAAGAGGATAATTGCGTTTGCGACACATGTTTGTTAATTCAGACAGTAGATGAACATACACTATTTATGATTCTCAGTATATTAACCAATCGACCTTGTACATAAATACCAATCATAATACTTTCAGTATATAAATCCATCAAAGAGGGTGTTCGAGAAGAAAGATTCCAGAGCATTTGCAAAAGTCATGGTCTCTGGAACTGAGATGCATGACATCCCAGACAATGATGATGGCTACTACACATCAGATGATGAGGCAGTGGAGGAAACGTTCCTAGTGCTGATGGCCAAGCTGGCAGAAGAGTAAGAAACTGAAGCGGAGTCTACTATCTAGTTACACGTTCCTAACTCGGTTTCTATTCCTATAGCGTGCATAGAAGACAACTCTGAATCTTATTGCTCAGATACAGATAAAGTTACACTTGAAGCTTTAAATAGGGAATTTGCAAAATTTTATGAGTTAAAACATGTCTTGGCTGGAGAAAATGCTTTACTAAAACTGAAAGTTTCAAAACTGACTTAGGAGATCCAAGGATCGAAGTCAGTAAGTGAAGATCTTGCCAAACATAGAGAAGAGCATTCTACTTTACTTGAATCTTTTAAATCTATTTCTAAAGAATGCGAGACTCAAAAACTGAAAATTGCTAGTGATCAGAAACTTATATGTTCAATTTATTCTAGCACTAGCAAAGTTTCAGAAGCTCTAAGCTTGCAAAGAGATGCCTCTGATAAGTCAGGTAAAGGCTTTTCAGAAAATAATTTGAGCAATCATGCATCTGCTTTTGAAACTAGGAATATCTCGTACCATCACTTTAAAAAGAATTCTAGTTTAGAAGTCAAGCTGTTAGGAAAATGAGTAGTCAGTATGGACAAAAACTCCTTAGTGGCCAATCAGGATTGAAGGGGACAATCAGTTTCAAAACTGACTTCTATGCCCAAGCTTAGAAAAGGTTTGACTTACAAGACAAACAAACCTGAGATGAAGCCCATTATACCTAGGAAGTGGGATAGGTAGAATGTTCATAATGCAAGGAAACCCACATCAACAGCTAAAACTGGACTTTATAGAAAGTCAGTTTCATTTCTGGATTCTAAAAATCTAAGGTTCCCAACTCAAATTTGTATGCGAGGAGAACTTATCCATATAGGAAGAAAAACTATACGAGGTCTGAGTTAAATCATTTTTCCATTTCAAGTACTAGGAAGACTATACACTCCGGACTCAGTTTCTGAGAACCTAACCGAAACTCAGTTTCAAAGAAGTCAGTTTCAAGGAAGTCAGTTCCCAGAAACTCAGTTTCTCACAAGGTTTCACACACTCACTCTTTTCCTTCAAACATGCATAGAAACTGCATCAAATATTTAAAGAAGAAGAGAAAGGTAGAATATTTTGTGACACCTAGGTTTAAGGTGAAGCAAATATGGATTCCCAAAGGCTGGATCCATAAGACTAACCATGCAGGACCCGCAGAAACAAGGGTACCTTCTGTCTAACCTTATCTGTTTTGCAGGTACAAGGTCACCTAGGTCAACTAAAAAGGAAGCAAAGAGCATGGATACTAGACAGTGGATGTTCAAGTTACATGACCGGTGACAGTAATCTTCTTTCAAAACTGAAAATGTCAAGAGGACCACTTGTCAGTTTTGGAGATTATTCAAAAGGCAGAGTAAATGGCAAAGGATCCTTCGAATGCAATGGAAGGATCATCAACAATGTATCCTTAGTCAACTGGCTATGGCATAAGAGATTTAGCCATCTGAATTTCCAGTCAATCAGATATCTTGCCAAACATAAGCTTGTGGAAAGCATACCACAAGTCAGTTTCTAGAAGGAAGAAGGTGTCTGCAGAGCGTGCAAGATGGGAAAGCAAACCAGAGCATCATTCAAGAATCAAACCATCACAGCAAGCACAAACAGGATTTTCGAGCTACTACATATGGATCTGTTTGGACCAGTCAAGCCGTCTACCATTGGAGGAAAAAGATTCACTCTCGTTGTATAGATGACTACTCGAGATACACTTGGGTAAGGCAGCTGAAGAGCAAGGATGAAGTAAAGATTCAACTTCCAGAGCTCATCCTTCAAGTTCAAAACAACAAAGAGGTCACCGTCAAAAGAATCAGATTTGACAACAGGACTGAGTTTTGCAACGGTCCACTGATGGACTTCCGTGCTGATTCTGGTATTGCTCATGAGAAGTTAGCTCCAAGGACACCCCAGCAGAATGTTCTTGCCGAACGAAGAAACAGATAACTCTCGGAGGCAGTCAGGATTGTGCTTGCTTAAGCTGACTTGCAAGACGGTTACTGAGGAGAAGCGTTGATGACAGCGTGCTATATTCAAAACAGAAGCGCAATTAAAAGTTGCCATCACAAAACCCCGTACGAAGTCTTCAATGGTCGTAAGCCTTCTATAGCTCATCTCCGTGCTTTAGGTTCTCCATGTTACATCCATAACAATGGAAAGTCGAAACTGAATACTTTGAGTCCCAAGGCGGATGAAGGTGTGTTCCTTGGATATGGACATCCTTCATACAAGGATAAAGAGTACTGAACAAGACAACCAGACTTGTGGAAGTAACATGCTCTGTTGTTTTTTATGAGTCTATCTTAGTGCGTAGGACTTTGAAAGAACTGGAACTTGGTGATCCTGTTGTTAACAATGGGTGTGAGAAACTTAGTGATGATAAAGAAGATCAAAGTCAAGTTTCTCAGACCAAATCTGTAGATGATCACACAAGCGTTCCAGATGAAGAGGTCAGTAATGCAATCGCCTAGCTAAAGCCTTTGGTTCTCTATCAATGCACCCAGACATCAATCAAGGGGGAACTTCAGGAGATTAAAACAGATCTCAGTTTGAAGGTCAAACTAAAACAGAGTGGCCGATTTAAACTGACCTTCCTGAAGATGAAAATGCTCATCCTGAATATGTCCAACCAATTGTGTCACAAGAAGACCAAGGAAATCATGATATGGAAGTCATCATTGGAGAAGGAGACTCTAGTCAAAATGACTAAGTTCAAGTTCTAATATCGGGAGAAGACGGTACTGAGTATCCTGGAGATTTTGTCCAACCTATCGAAATTACCCAGCTCCAAAAGCCGAAATGGTTTAGCAACCATCCTGAGGAAGTCTTGCTAGACAGTGTTGCCAACTCAGTTTGCACGAGATAAGGAAGTGCTCTACTAACTTGTTTTATATCTCACGAGTCAGAGATAGTGAAGATTGGAGATACTCAGAGTCAACCGACTGGATCAATGCTATGCAAGAGGAGCTTGCAGAGTTCAAAAGAAATGAGGTTTGGTACTTAGTGGATGGACTAACTCATCAGTCAGTTATCAGTACCAAATAGGTCTTCAAGAACCAGAGAGATGAAACTGGGAACATCGTAAGGAATAAGGCAAGGCTGGTAGCAAAAGGATATGCTCAATGTGAAGGAATTGATTTTGAATGAACTTTTGCTCCGGTGGCCAATCTTGAAGCAATCCGCCTATTTCTTACCTATGTCGTGCACAACACTATTTTTAGACAATTTGATAAACTATTTTTAGCAGCAAGCAAATAAATTTTACACCCGAAGGTGGTCGATCTCACAGGGACTATGCGATGAAAAATCCAAAGTACGAACCGTAGTTTAGAACATAAATGTTTGAGGAATTAGAAAAGGGATTTGGTTTTGAAAATTAAAGATAACAATGCAGAAAATAAAGGGTTTTGACAACAATGAAAGAAAGCACAGATCCTATGGCAGATAATCTAATCATCAACATGCAAATTCATCAACTCAACAATAGGGAAAACATCATATTTTAATAGATTAAAGTCCTTGGTTTGGCAATTTGAATCTTAGATTACTAAATAGTGACTTTATCCTCTTGGTCTCAAGAACACCAATTTAATTAATTATTCTCAATAATTATCTAATTAATTCCTATGCAAGTTTCTTCCTTTTGAGACAAAAACCAACATATTTAATTCTCTCTTCCTATTAACAATTTTCACCTCTCGGTCCTTCAATTGATAACTTTAAACCTAGACTCAAATTCACCTCTCAGTCCATCTTTTAATCTAGATTATTAAATTAAATCAGAGAATTAAACCATGTGATACGAGTTGATTTCAATAAACATGCATTAGAAAAGATAAATCATAACCTTAGAACCTGTTAGGGTTCTAGCCACAAAACATGTCTAGAAATAAAGAACACATATTATATATTAACTTACAAATAAAGAGGAACCTTGAATGTCTTGTAAAAACTCCAAAGCTCAATTATTCTAAGTGTAATAATGCATAAGACAGTGCTGAAATTCATGCCCTCATGATTCTTATTTATAGAGGAGAGAAAAAGACCTAATCTAGGTATTGAGCTAAAATAACAAAATTGTCAAAATAGGCCAAAATATCCATGTCAAGCCTCTGTGTCGATCGACAGGGAGCCTGTCGATCTACACAAATGCAAGGTCAAAATCCAGGTCGTTTTTTTTGTCGAGCAGCCTATTTGTTCCCCCTGTCGATCGATAGGGGGGATTTCGATCGACATCCAACCTCTGTGTCGATCAACATGCACCATGTTGATCGATACAGAGGTTCTACTTCAGTTTTTTAGCTTTGTCTTCCAACTTAGTCAACTTCTCGTGCGTCAATCGAAGCGGCAACTCTGTGTAACTCAGCTCTTTCATCATTTCACCTCTTTTTAGCCCTACATACCTGCAAAACCAACCATGAACGGCATAACATCCTCTAAAGTAGTCTCATGCGCAAAAATAACTAAAAACATAATAAAATGCACTTGAAACAATGGAGAAAAATATAGATAAGTGAGTAATAATATGAGCTTATCAAGCAACACTCAGTAGCCACGCCTACAATTGAAGTGGAGTATGTTGCTGCAACAAGCTGTTGTGCTCAAGTGCTTTGGATCAAGCAACAACTGCTTGACTATGATGTCAAAACTGGGTGTGTGCCAATCTATTGTGATAAAAGCAGTGCAATGTGCATCACAAAGAACCCAGTTCATGATTTCGGAACAAAGCACATCGACATAAGACATCACTTCATCGAAGATCATGTCGAGAAAAAGGATATGTTCGTAGAGTACATCCGAACTGAATATCAATTGGTTGATATCTTCACCAAACCACTTCCAGAGACCAAAAGGAGCTTTGTGTATGTCTTGGTCTACTGGAGATTGACGAGGTTCTTGTTGAAAATGAATGATGCTGAATAAAACTGTGTTCAAGCTCTTCGTTTTCCCAAACTTGGTGTGCCATTCAACATAAAGAAGTCATCACCCAAAGCATCCGAAGAAGCAGAAACTTACTTCATTCAAGCTTCGAACTGACTTGCTGAAGAAAAACCAAGTTTTGGTTTTCACACTTAGAAGATTTTCGAGCTGACTCTTAGTTAGTTTGGATTTTGAAAGGTGGGATTTTGAATTCCAAACACGATCGATGCGGTTACATTGCTATTAATGTGTATCTTGCATCGATGAATCAGATTTTAACACGTGGATAATGCTCCTTCCCACGTCGCTCCAGTCAAATCTGAAACATGCATCGCGAGGCAACGTATCTCAATCGTCATCGAATATCAAGAAACCGAAAGGTCACAAGGTACACCTACCTCTTTTAATGACCTTTCTCTCTGCTATAAATAAGGTTCATATGTTTGCTCTGTGAAACACTTTTTCTCCAAACTCCATTGTCGAACCCTTCCTTCCAAGTGTATACTTCATCTTCCACCAAAAACTTCCCTTTGATCTGGAAAAATGGTGATAGAGCCCAAACCTCTAGACATAAGCTCACCACCCTTTTTGGGTGCGATCAAAGAGAGGGAAAAGAAGCATGGAAGATGCGGAAGACATCAGAACCAGTGCGGGAGACATCAGTATCGTGAGCCCGGCAGATCCAACGGCAAGTAGAATCTCAAATCCTTTCTGTCTCGACTAGTTGTTTTGTACTTTGAAAGAACAAAGTATGGACCGCTCTAGGTTCACAGCCTAATAGGAAGCCCGGAGGACACAAGACATTCGTAGGGGATGTTCTTATCACTACTGATGGACTACATGCCAATGTCAGCGCCAGCAGACCTCCAAGGGGGCAAAGCTACTGATAGCCAACATGAGGGAAGTGGAAAACAGGTCAGCATATCAAACCTGCTTCCCTCAAGCGACGTTGAGATGAAAAAAGGGAAGACAATTTTTCTTTCCACAGGGAGCACATCTCATCGGAAGTCTTTCTAGTCCGAGAACTCCTGGAAGATGAAATCCAAGGGACGGGAAAAGCTAGTCAGCTACCCTCCTTGGACTAGGAGATCAAAACGAACCAAAGTAGCAACTAGTTTGAAGAACATCATGAAGACCGGAAGCAGTCTAGTATAGAATTGTAATAGTTCTGTAATAGGTTTCTATTTGTTAGTTTATCCATGTACTTGTAATAAAAATTATTTAAGGATAAACTGACTTGTTGATGACAATCTCATTTTTTGTCCAATAAAGGTCTTCGTTCTTCAAACGCTGAACTTACACACTCCAGTATAATCAACAGGCTTCTAACTCTATCCAACTTAAGATTTAATTTGCTCTGATTTGACTTGAAAAATCAATCGAGCAATATCTCTCGAAGTTTATAAGGAGAAGATCTTAAGAAAAAAGCTGACTTTGAGGGGGAACTTTGCTGAGTTTATGCGACAAATTGTCAAAACTGAAAAAACTCCAAAGTTATCCACACCTCATCAGCTTAGGTTTTAGATGGCTTTGACCACACCAAAAAGGGGAAACTGTTAGGATTTTTGTTAGAGAAATCCTTCTTACTTTTTGTTGTTTAGGTGGGTCAAAGATTGTAAGTCATCTTAGTAAGTTTTTCCAGTTTCTAAAGTTCTAAACTGTAATCCTTGTATATGATCAATCGAGTTGTAATAGAACTTAGGCTGAAGACTGAGCAAAGGGGAATGCTCGAGAACTGACTACATACACGCCTTGCATTGACCAAAAACTGAATTGGAGCACTCAGTTTAAGGTCCATCCATACTGACAAAAAGAAGTCAGTATGAGGGCATTCCCGAACTGACTACGAGATGTCAGTATGAGGGTTTTCCATACTGATAAGGAGAAATCAGTATGAGGGCATATTCCATACTAACTATGGATAGTCGGTATGAGGATCTACCATACTGACCTTAGGTAGTCAATATGAGGGCTAAGCTGTATTAACCTTAGAAAGTCAGTATAAGAGCCTCTACCTTTAAAGCTTGAGCTATTCGAAAGATATCGAAGCTCAGTCAGACTTAGGCATTCATATATGACCAAGTCACTACGAGGTTATCCAAACTGGGATTCCTCGGGCTGAAAAGAAGTCTGACATAAAGTTAGTGTACAGTACACTGATACAGTAGAGCAGGGCAGACAAGAGACCTAAGGCATGGGCTACGATTGAACAATATAATCCATGAGTTTAACGTCTGGATTTATGTGTCTAACAGATAGAAATTAGAAATGCCAAAGGTTCTCCCCTATAAAAAGGCCTGCCCTTCAACCTTAAACGGTTACACACACACCAAATTAAAAATCAAAAATTCTTAAAAGACAAAGGGAATTCTTACATGCCATCTCTCTGCGACCTCTCTGAGTTTCCATGTTTTCTATCACGAGACTTGACTCTCCGACTCAAGTTACCCACCGTGCTAACTTCTCCTAGCACGAGGCTGAAGCTTTAAGCTGAAGGTCTTCATGGTGAATATATCTTTCAAAGATATATTCATAGCAATCTGTTTCCTAGTCTGGGATTCTTATTCTCTCTGGCGTATGACAATCACTTGAGTTGTGGGAAAAACATTAAACATCCAATCACCAAGAAGAAGGCTGCAGGGTGTTGTCCTCACTTCAACCTGAAGACTGAGTCTGCAAAGAGTTCCTAGGCGAGTGCCACAACTGACCGAAGGACGGAGGCGCCGATGGGCTATGTATAGATCATATGGATGCTTGTATTTACTTAGTGAATTGTCCAGACCTTGGTTCTGAAGAGTGGATGTAGTACATTGAGATCTGAACCGCTATAAGTCATGTGTGTTCTTTACTGCTTTATTTACATACTTGCTATATTTCTCTGTTTCACAAACTGACTTTTGAAACCTTCAATACTCCCTAGTATTGAAGAGTATATGTTGTGAAACTGACTTAATCAAAACATGCCAAAGCTTAAGTCTTCTACACACTAAACTGACTTTACTCTGTTTTAATCGAACAAGTGAAATTGTCTACATTTACCTCCGCTGCATAGTAATTACCTTTTGTTGCACAGTTTTGCACTCTGATTTCGGGAGCAACACTTTCCAAGAGTATCAATTATATGAGGTTGATTGCTAAAACTAAGGGTTAAAATAGAGAATATGAAAAACACAAATATTTTGAGATTCTGTGTGTTTAGATTATCTCAGCCTCGTCAGTCAATTTTGTGCATCACAATACACGAGAATGTTAGCACTCGTTGCTAGAGTTATCTTCCCGAGTTCATTCTTCTTTAAAGTTGAATCCAAAACTGGTTTTTGAACTCCTTTCAGAAATTGACACACACAACTATCGACTTCAACAACGTTCAATGAAGAACTAAAACTCACACCACCTTTCAGTGAGAGAGGCCTAGCGATGCTTTAGTGGTAAAACCGATCAACGTGAGAGCTGGCACAAGTGGACTTGTTGGGTGTATATGCAGCCCGGAGGACGTATGAACTTCCCATGACTGCTATAGATAAGTGCCATCACTATGTAAATCTGTTCTAGTTATTCCAATCCATCTGGTAATTGAAAAGTGGACTTAGGATCATCTAGCATTCAAACCACTATATATATTGTGTGTCTTTCACTGCTTTCTATTTCTTTTCTTAATTTGGTGCGTTGATTTTGAAACCCAACAACTCACAACTTGTTGGAGTATATCTCAAAACTAAGTAAATTTTGTGAACTAAAATGTTTTCAGAGTACCAACTAACTTGAGAAAGAGTCAACAGGAACCATCACATAATTCCGAAGACTTCTGTTACGCAACTATACTCGATCATTTTGGTAGCAACAAGTGGTATTAGAGTAGTTGGTCTACACAACTGACTGCTTTGTGTCTAGGAGTGGACTAGATCCAATTTTCTCGTTTTGCTGAACTTATTTTACTTATCTTCACACATAGTTGTGAGCAAAACTAAAAGAGCAACGATTTTGATGAACTAGAAGCAGAAAGATATTTCTAGCTGCTGACATCCAAATTAGAATATCAAAGCAACCAACAGTCGCCACCTCTACGGATGCTGAGGTAAATAGCTCTAATTTTAATAACTTAGAGCATGCATCCGACACAATTAACTCATGTCACTCCGAGTCACGAGAGTATAGTTTTGATAAACTTTTGAAGAAATTTGACATATTGTAAATTACAAAACAATATTTCTTTAGAAAATATTTTTTTGAATGATGAGGTCTAAAGATTAACTGTTCAGCTTAGTAAAGCTCAATCTATTTTAAAGATTTTTAGAATCTTGGAGATGAAAACTCAACAATTAGAAAAATTTTGAAAAACAGTCACAAGAGTTGAAAAACATGAAACGATAAAACATTGAGAAAAATATAATTATTTAATCTTGAGCTTATTTTGAGTGGAAACACTCTCTTTTCAATGCACACACACACGAAGACAGTACCCTCAAAGGTTAAGTATCAATACTTGGCTAAAGTAAAACTAACCAAAGAGAAACACTTCATCTTTTGGCCCAAACTGACCAAGCAGTCTATTGTATTTCCCAATTATTGGAAGGATAATTGGAGGTCTCCGAATCATCAGGTCACGAACGGATGCTACCCAACTATCATCAAAATAGTTGGAGATTACCAAATGTTAAACAATCACATTGGAGGTTATATCTTAAGCAGCAAAAATGTCAGCTCAGAAATGAACATAGATGTCATGATGGAAAGACTGCGTACTGAGGTTGTTGGTCCTGAAATTAGAGATGAATTCTATGCAATGAAAGTTTAAAATGGATTGCACTTCTGAAAACTGAAAGTTAGTTTTCAGTTTTCAGTTTCTGATAACTCAGTTTAGCTCAGAGTATGTTCAAGTTTTAGTTTTCAAGTATACACTTCAATACTTAGAAAGTATTGAAGGTTTCAAGTAAGTACGAAAATTTAAGGGCAAAAATTTAAATAAAATGGTGAATGAATCAGGATATTTATAGTGGTTCGGAGCCTCAAGTCCTACGTCCAATCTTCCGAACTTAATCGGGAATCCACTAAGAAACAAAGTACAAGCATTCTCACGATCTATACTAGCCCATTGGAAACCTCCGTCCTTCGGTCTGCTAGGTCACTTGCCCAGAAACTTGGTTTGCTCCTTCTTAATAACTGAAGTGACAACACACCCCACAACCTTTAATATGGATGGTTGGATGTTTGCGGTTCTTTCCAGAACTTCGGTTAGTTGACAAAGCCCGTTGGAATGAGTATTCAAAAGTAGAATATTGACTGTAGTGTTTATTACTTGAAAAGTAATAAACACCAAGTAGACAACTTAAGCTTGGACAACTTGAGCCTCGTGCACTTAGACAGATACACGAAATGATTAGCTTGAGCAAAGATGCTAAGCCTCATGTTCAGACATGGATGTTAAAAGACTTTTTGAGAGCTTTCGAGATTACACTTTGACAAAGTTTCGACTATGCTTTTTGAGAGTTTTCAGTATTTGTTTCTGTCGAGGTTGTCTCCTATTTATAGCCAAGTTGGACGATCATTTGAATTTTGTTCATAAGAGACAAGAATTCAACCGTTAGAGACAAAGATTGGGTCATCCAATCATAGTCATTTTTCTGTCTACTCTGAGATCTGCTTTTGACTTTTGGCAGTGTACTTTTCACTTGCTCTTGTCAGACTCAGATTCAATCCGAAGAATCTTAATTTTAAGTTCCTCGTACTAATTTGTCGATCGACACTTTAAGGAATGTTCAATATCACTTTGAGCTCCACTCGGATTCCTTTTATCTCCTTGAGTTTCACGTGCTCTTCAACTTTTGAAACTGAAAATTAAAATTCCTAAATTTCAAGTTTTAAGTTTCAGCTTCTCTTCAGTGAAAACTCAGTTTCCAGAAACTGAGTTTCTGGACATTTTATGTTTCAAGTTCCTTAGCATCTTCACTTTAAGTTCTGGAACTTGACTTCACCAACTCGAGCTCTCTTCAACTTTCAAGTTCTGAAATTTGATTCTTGTCTTCCTTCGGAAACTATGTTTCTTGTCAGCTCGATCTTTAGCTTCTGGTTTCTAGTTTCTATTACAACTCGATATATCTTATACTTGAATTACATGAAAAAATATACTAGAAACATAAATCTATAGTAGGTTTTAACATATCAAAATATCAAAATAAAAGGTGAACTGAAACTATGTTTCTAACAATGGTAGAGTAAGATCTCCAAGGAAACTAAGTACTACTGTAAAATGTGCACCGATAAATTTGTTTGTCAGAAATTTTAATATACTAACTTATTTTCCAAATATTTTAACATTATTCTTTATATTATTCTAATAATTAAAAAATCATATATTTTTTTCACAAGTCCAAGAAAATAAATCATTTCATAATACTTCATTTTATTATTATTTAAGAGTTTTTGAAATTATATTTTAATGCTAATTTTAATCATTTTAAATTTTCATTTATGATTATTTATAATTATTTTAAAGTTTTTTATTTATCGTGAATAGTTAAATAAAATAATAATTACATTATAATGTTTATTTCAAGTTTTTTATTTTACTTAAATATTTTAATTCATTTCTAAAAACATAAATTCAACCTAACATATATCAAAATTGAAAAGAATTCTGAAACCCAACTAATAAACCATACAGATAGATTGGATTTACTAAACGCATACTCCATTCCATTATGATATGGATCAGTTTTTAATTTTTGGCCATTTTTGTAAACATGCATGTGTCTCTGTGCCGCACCCAATCACCCACTTTGAAATTCCCCAGTGTTGTAGACTTATTAGGATCATTCCAGTTGAATTTGAGAATTTTATCTTTCGATTCGAAGCCATAGAAAATTTGTGAGCTCGTGTACTCTGTTTCTGCTAAGTTTGTTGAATGTCGAAAACCTTAACTCAGCTGGTCCATATTGACAACTGGTTTTAGCTAGTTCTTTGCATTGGATAAGTAGTCAAAAAGATCTCATTTGCTATTTTTCTCATATTTTATAAGTTTATCCTACGGGATTTTGCTTAAGAAATTGTCCCAACTCCCTACCCGAGTGCCAACAGACTCTCAGTTCCAACTTCCTGTTTTTGGCTCTAAGTTTCTGGATTCTACCTTGTTTCTGATATACGATCAATATAGATCAATACCGACCAACGTCACATATCCCTTGTCTCAAACCATATTATCTCCAACTATAGGACTTAACTTGTGCATAAACTTTAAGACATTAATCATGCACATAAGGATGTTAACCACATATATTTATGCTCGATACTTAGAAGGCTTTCTGAACTAGAAAATTTTCGAATCAATCGCTCTTACAGAGATGTTTACTAGATGAAGGAAATGAAGGAGCTCAATTGTGAAGTACCTAGAAGGGCGAGATGTTCAATACCTACTAAGGTAGGCTTTCTTGTAAAATATAAAATAATAAAATTGTTTGGATTTGGAGCAATGAGTTCATAACATGAGCAAATGCATGTTTTCTTTTGATCTGAATGTCATGGCGTGAATAATTTACAGTTTGCTATATGTCGTCTAAGGCCACCCACAGTGATGCCCATGTGCTCAAGATTATAGCTAAAGGACGAGGACTTTTTAGTTTAAAAGTATTAAAATTTGAAACAGTTGCTTGACAGTTGATTGACCACATTGTCTTCCGCCCACAAATGATATACCTTACATTTGTTATACAATAGACACATGGCTATGTTAGTTTTCCTTATTTTATTATATATAATTATTTAAAAATATTTAAATCTATGTAAAAAGTCTCCTATAAATAGAAACTACAATACACTTTAAAAAAAAATCTTAATTATAGTGCTTGTATTAAAACTTTCATGCATTATATTTATATTTTATTAATTTATATTTTGTTTTTATTAATTAAAGTATTTTTTTTATTGATTAAGTTTCTATGAATTTTTAGAGAATAATATTTTATTTATTATAATTATGTATTTAAATAATTTAATTTATTTATAATATTATATTGAAAGACAAATTAATTAATATAATAAATATATAATTAGAAAGTGAGTTGGGTTAGGTTACCGATGAAGTGAAAAATATTAGGTTATAATTGTATAGTAGATAAAAGAAAAAAAAAATAAAATATTGGGTCACTTTCAATCACGGATGGTGATAGCTTACAACAGAAACATTGAACAACAACACTAAAAAGACAATACTTTTTATTGAAAAATGTTGTCGTAGACTAAAAAATGTTGTTGTAAATAAAAGTGTTGTCTTTTAATAAAATAATACGCTAAAAGACAACGGTTCTATACTAGTGTTGTTGTTTACGTGTTGTCTATTACCAAAAAGACAATAGTTGCTAAAAAATACGCTAAAAGACAACGGTTTTACACTAGTGTTATTGTTTACGTGTTGTCTATTATCGAAAAGACAACACTTGCTAAAAAACATGCTAAAAGACAACACTTTTATACTAGTGTTGTAGTTTACGTGTTGTCTATTATCGAAAAGACAACATTTGCATTTGTGTGTTATTATTTAAGTGTTGTTATTCTATTTATTTTATTTTATTTTATTGATTCTCATTTAATTGATAAAAATACTTTGTAATATTTTTAAGAGTTCAACGATACATTGGGTGTATTTAATAGTTTTTCCTATATTGTATTATACTTAGTTTTTATTTTTGTAAAAATAATAACGAAATTGAGGAAATTGGATAATTAAATATAAAATAAAACACCATTAGAGAGTAGAATATTTTGTCCATATTTTTAACTACAACAATAATAATTGTGCGCAATGGTAAAATCATCTTGTTAGTTACCAAAAGATCATAGGTTTGAAATACTTTTGACACTTCAAAATGTTATACGACAACACTTTTTAACCGTTGTTGTTTAGCTTTTTTCTTGTGGGTACCCAGAAGAATATGTCATGCGATTAGTGTGAATATTAGCTCTACATTAATATGTGAGGTCTTAATTAATAATCGTATATACCCTGCTATTGAAACATATGTTATGGATTAGTGCCCTACTCTAACCGCGGTAGGAGGTTACCTCCCAATCAAACTTATTTGTACATAGTTTACCTATGGTGATATGGAGCGTGCTCATTAATAAATTATTAGGTGCCATACGAGGATCTCAATTAATTAGAACCCCGTGTATAACCCGATTGAAGGCATGGCATCTTCTACTATGTTATGATTTTGAGCATGTGTCCACCAAGTACCTTCAAATAATTAATCCTAAACATTATTTAAAAAATGTGCAGGTTAATGTTGTAATAATAGGTTATGAGGTGCTGGAAGAGCTTCATTGTTGATTTCCACAGCTAACTAAACTAAACTCATGTAGTTGGCTATTACTAACTTGTCCTTTTGTCTAAACTAAACTCATGTATTTGGTTATTAATAACTAATATTGAAAGAAATACATTGACAATTGCTAAAAAATATACAAGAAAACGGTGGATTTTTATTATTGAATTCTCTTTTGGCCAAAGCAATTTAGTATTAATATTATATTTCATATTCCAAGATTGGCTTATTATTTGAATGTGTTATTTAATTACTCAACTAAAATAATACTACTTTTCTTATTTAGTGGAAAATTAATTTAATTATAAAGAAAAATGTTATTTTAACAAAAAATATTAAGGGTTCCATTTTAATTTTTTCCTTATAGGCCATCTAACTATGAGGGCCTGCCCTGATGCACATTCCCAATACATCTCATTCAATTTAACCTTGATGAATAATAATCGGGGCGCGACAAATACAATATGACTTTACGATAGAGCATGCAGGCACATAACATGTAAATTTTAATTTATACTCTTATTTAAGAAATTCGAACATAACAATTCTGATATTAATGAATGACAGAATCTAAAAACGTTGGGATTAGCAGACTCAAATTGTCCCATGTCGGAGAAAGAAAGAAGTAATTCGAATGAGATATGGAAAAGATATAGTTTATCTTGTTTTCTTGTTGAATATTTATTCTTATCAGTATTTGATTTGGATAGTAATTAATTTATTTGAGATACATTAAGATTTGAATATCTCTATCATATAAGGATTAATATTTTTATGTATCTAGGAATCTATCCTTATAAATACCCTTGCTTCCCACCATTGTATACTTGCCCAAACACAATGTAGCTGCTAGGAGAGACCGAGAGACTAGTTAGTCTTGAGGGAGAGCAGGGTTTGTGATCTTTGATAACTTTGTAACCCAGTAATCATGTTCTTCACCTCGAATGATATATATCACATGCGTAGGCTTAGTGAGTGGACATAGAGTTTACGCTCGAACCAATATAAATCATTGTATTCTTTATTTTCTGTTTGTTATCTATGTTTGCAATTGCTTTAATTCACAACAAATTGGTGCGGTGAACAAGGAACAAACACGTGGTCAAACTTTGTAGTTGGTTCAACCAATATTCGAGGTGGATCATTTCACATGATCGAATGACTTCAATTTGTGGTAGATGATGATACGAGCGATGTTGTTCAATAAGGCTTGACATATACCTTGAAGAAGCAAGCTGTGTTGACCAACAAGATGACGGAACAACAACAAAAAGGATGCACTGGAGAGAGCTCATAGTGCTAGAATATTAGGTGTAGGAGACACGGAGATGCGAAAAGTGTGGAGAATCAGCAATTGATGTTTTGGGCCTATTGGGGACCGACCGAATTCGGCCCGCTAAGATGCCCGATTTGGGATCCAATAAGTCTCGATAGAGAGTTAACAACGGCACCGGCCCAGTAAGATCGTGCCAGCCCAGCCCACGTGGGTCAAAGCTCGCCGCCAAGAGCAGTTCGATCAAGGGGAAAAAGCAGTCCGATAAGTCTAACTGAAGTTCGATCAAGGAGAAAAGCAGTCCGATCACCAAAAAGGAAGCCCTATATACAAATATCGACCTACCATGACGGTTCCTAATGGTCAAGAAGGGTGGCGAACGCATAACGGCTAGCTTGCAGAACTTTCGGAGAGCTCAACCACCACGTGGCGAACCACTCCGACCTTCTCGGAGATGCTTCGTAACCGCTGAGAGAAGACTGCGGAAACCCCATATGACAGTCCTCCTTTATAAATACCCCCTGTATGTACGAATGGAGGGACATACACGAATAGAGAGAAAAAGCCTACCCATATACTCTTCTTAACAGGAAAAAGTTGAGAGATCGTTCTTTATTGTTCTTTAGATCAGTCAATCCATTCATATTCCCGTTCAAACCATTTATTTGTAATTTTCATTCATGTTTGTTATGCTATTCTCTGCTGGGCTCCGATTTCTGAACAAACTCACCCTCAACAGGGCCTAACCTTGAATTGGATACTAATTCATGTTTTACATCTCACACTAGGAGCTATATGGTGTGGGGGAGGCTGAGATGGCTCACAACCTGCAAAGAACCATGTTTGATGGTGTAGGGCTCTCATGGTTTGTTAGCGCAGACCGATTTTGATAGAGCAGGGCTCTCGAGGGTCGTTGGAGCGAAGAATCAAGTTTGACGGAGCAGGGCTCTCAAGGTTTACTGGTGCGGAGTGCCTGGTGCGGTCCATTGGGATGTAATCCCATGCTCTGATAAAAACTGCAAGAACTCGTCACTGAGATACTCACCACCACGATCAGATCGTAATGACTTAATGGTCTTGTTTAACTTCTTCTCTACTTCCGCCTTGAATTCCTTGAATTTCTCAAAGCATTCAGACTTATAGTGAAGTAAGTAAACATACCCGTCTCTCGAGTAATCGTCAATAAAAGTGACGAAATATTTGAATCCTCCACGAGCTTGCGTGGACATAGGTCCACATAAATCAGAGTGGATCAGTTCCAACACATCACTTGCTCGAGACTGACTTGCCTTGAAAGGTCTGGTCGTCATCTTTCCCTCTATACAGGATTCACAAACTCGATGTGGAACTACCTGGATTGAATCCAACGTTCCATCATCCACGAGTCTCTTGATCCTCTTTAGATTGATGTGACCTAGTCTCAGATGCCATAGATATGTAAGATCCTCATCAGAAGATGAAAACTTTCTCTTCTTATGATTAAATGAGTTATATGCAGCATTCACGGAAGATTTATGCAAACAAGTTATGATATAAAGAGAGTCTTTCTGTATCCCACGACAGATAACACCGTTGTTGCCATTGATAGTAACATGACTATAAAAAATAACTGAAAATCCATCATTAATTAAACAGGAAACATAAATAAGGTTCCGTCGAAAATCCGGCACATACAAAACATCTCTTAAAATCAAAACATTATCTTGAAAGCATAATGTAACATCTCCAACTGCTACTGTAGACACACGAGCAGCATTACCCATGGAGATCGTCACCTCGTCATCATTCAGCTGCCTTGTCGGCCTGAATCCCTGCAAAGTGTAACAAACATAATCAGTAGCTCCAGTATCCACTACCCACGAATGGGTAGAAACAGATGCTAAACATGTTTTCGTTACAAGTGCTAATGACGTACCTTGTCCAACCCGCTTGGTCAGACAATCCTTTTTCCAGTGACCAGTTTTGCCACAACGGAAACACTTGCCCTTCTTCCCCGGTGTCACAGTCTTCTTTTTCCCAGAATTTTTGCTTCCAAAGGTTGTCTTCTTGAATTTCTTTCCAATCACCCCTTTAGCACCTTTCGATGAAGCAGGGCGACTACCAGAAGAAACTAAGTAACTCATTGAGAGTATACTCCTTTTTACTCATGACAACATTCAGCCTAAAGTTCTCAAAAGACTTCGGAAGTGAGTTGAGTATGATATCAACCTGGGCTTCCCCGTCAATACCTCCTCTATGCAACATCAGTTCATCCATGAGATGAGTCATGGAAACAACGTGCTCCCTCACTGAGCTACCATCAATCATTTTACAACTCACGATTTCCCTCATGAGTTTAAATCTGACAGCTCTATCCGATTCCCCATAAGTAACTGTGAAACTATCCATAATCTCAGCTGCTTTGTCATAGTGCTGATGTTGTTGCTGGAGCACCTTAGACATGGTGGTCATCATGTAGCACTTGACTACATTATTAGACTCTACCCACTTGTTATAGAGGTTCCGCTCCACATCAGTTGACTCTGTAGTAGGGATAGCTGGACACGGAGTGTTAAGAACATATTTATGTTCCTCAGCAACTAGGATATAATCCAAGTTGCGCTTCCATTCCAGGAAATTCGGACCAGTTAATTGATTTTGTGCCAATATATTTATGACATTATTCATAGACATATCTGAAAACAATAATTGATTAAAGTAAGTACATACATGCAGAACATTGAAACAAATATGCATCGTAACCTTTTGATAAACCAATACAATTGTTTCCCCCAATTGCCTAAGTGCATCTACTGGAAGCTCCTTTCGAAGATGTTTACAGCAGACCACCTAACCAGACTGCTCTTTGAAGTTCCAGTCTTTAATTTCAATCCACGCCAGGTATTCGCTGGCAAATGAAATTAATAATCGGAGATAAAACTAAGACCATGTTCAACCTATCTGAGCAGGGACATCATTCATGAGTTAGTACTCAGGCAACATCTAAGCATTTGACCACAATTCTAACTACGGAAGTTAAAAGGACGATTTGTCATACGTACTAGACCCATGACGCATGGCTCTTACAACCTTTGTTATCTCATTTAAAACATTTCTAGAGAACTTATGAACAAATAAAGTAAGCAGGCTACGATCGTGTAGACGTCTACTCACTTCACTGTCCACTTCTCACATGTTTAAATGTTTTATTTAGACATCTCATCTATTAGAACTTATCAACAAATAAAGCAAGCAGGCTACGGTCATGTAGACGTCTACTCACTTCACTGCCCACTTCTAATAAGAGACCACATTGTGGAGGTCTTGTTGATTTTAATTAAAAAATCTTGCTTAGTCTTTTTCTTTCAAAAGGTTCTTATGCGCACAGATTATTTTATGATCCATAAATTATGTCACATCTAAAATTCCATCATATTTCCCAACATGATTCCGGAATTTATAGACATAATTTAATACATAAAATAAATCACATAAAGCATGATTTGAACAGTAAATAATAAAGCAGTAGCATGTTTTCTTATTATTTACTAGTGCGCACATAATAAATCACATCATACGAGAAAACAATTAAATAAACAAATAAAATTTCTCGTGGCCCCTTGATGCAATTACATGGGAAATAAAATTAAATCTATCTATTACAATGATTTATTTAATACAGATCTTCAAATGGGCTCCTAGTCTTTATTTTGAAATCTGCAATTTTGGGCTTGGAAAAATACAGCAGTTTGGGCCAGAAATAAGGGTTTTAGGCCCATTAGGTTGTAAAACCCTAATTTCAGCAGAAACCCTAGTTTCAGCGAATCGGGCCGCAAACCGGGCCGCCGAGCCCGTGCCCAGCCCGTGCCCAGAAACCCTAGCTGCTAGGGTTCAGCCGCCGCCCCTTCCAACACAAACCCTAGCCGCCGCCCCTGACTGCTACAGCCGCGCCGCTGTCTTCCTCAGCTCTAGCAGCCATGACGCCCGCTGCCAGAAACGCACTCTCCGGTCAGCCGCGCGAAGACCCACACCACCTGCCGTAGTCGCAGCGCGCCTGAGAAACCCGACCACACGCAGCAGATGCTGCTGCTATCGCTGGAAAGTGGGGCCTCTGTGCGCAACATCCAAGGCTACGCACTGCACAGCCGCAGTCGTAGGCCACCGCCGCACACTCCTCGACGAGTTCTACCGCCTGCCGTCGCCCCTGCAGATGAAAAACCCGCCGCCCGCAGACGCCTGAAACGCAAGGGAGATGGAGAAAGATAGAAATCGCGACTGCTCGTCGCTGCACCATGCAGAGATCCGCCGCGTGCCACCTGCGCGCGGCCACTGCATTGCTTGCCGGTGGCCGCTGCCACTGGCCACCGCTGCGCGCCGCCTACGTGCGGCTGCTGCTGTCGCCGGAAAACCACTATACTGCCTTGTCATTGCTGTTCTTGTTCTCTCTCTTTTTCGGTTACAGATTGAATAAAAAATATTACAGATCTAGATCTATTACATATTTTTTCTTATCAATCTAATCGCGGATTTTCTCGCGATTTAAAACAAAACCAAAAACAAAGAGGGGCCACGAGAACAAAAAATCATCCACGGTAAAAATAAATTCATCCACAATAAATTAAATAACATGCATAAACTGATTGTCAAATTTATTTTTCGACAGAGCCATAAAATACGAATCTGGCTCTGATACCAATTGTAGGAACTGAGTCTACAATAGGCGATATGAATCGCCATTTATTAAAACTCCGGATTCGATTTATGGATATTAAAATAAATATCATGACAAACAGTAAATGCCCTATGCATGCTCCTATTTAATTTAATTCGTAGATTCAAAGGAATACCTGAGACTCCAACGACTGATCTACAGATCTATATCGATGATGGCAATGAAGATGGTGCAGATCTGGATCTGGAACCGATCAAAGCGATGGTGTACCTATAGATCTGATCTTCTGATCTGTTCCCTTGCTCTATCCGAAAATCTGGTGAGGATATACTACTGGATCTGCATCCGCCCGCTCTCTCTCAATCTCTCTAGGGTTTCTGATTTTAAACTTCAAACTTATGTGGGAAAATGAGAGATTCATCTATTTATATAGATCTGAGAATGGGCTATTAGGGTTTAATAAACCCTAATGGGCTCTGAGCAGTGTTGGGCCAGACCAGGGATCAAATTCAAATAATAAAGTGGGCCTCCTATTAATTAATTTCATGTTCAACCCAGAACATAATCAATTAATAAACATTAATTCATGCCACCAGAGAATTAATGCTGACCTACTCCTTTATTACCACGTTATTAGGAACGGGTTGCATTGACTTGGTTAATCCCCATATTTAAGGTTTCAGACATTCATTAATTAATTCAGCGTATGACAATTAGCTGTAATTAATTAATCTCTTATTATTCCTGAGTAGTACCACTCAACCCTTATTGCTTATGCTTGAATCAATGATTCAGCCTGCAGGACTTAGCATAACGAACCTCGTGAGCTTCCCAGGGAATGTCACCATCCTGAAACGGATATGGTTATCTAAATCCAGCCTGAGGAAACCCCACACAAGCTGCCATCACCCAAGATGCAGATATACGAGTACATGTAAGACTCTCCACCATAGGAATTCAAAGTGACAGTCAACCCATGTCTGCCCCTCAGCTTTCAATAGACTTTAGATCCGACCAAGTTACCGTGATCTTTACTCATTCATATGTCAAGTAGAATGGTTCATCTCACTGTTGATCCTATCAATACATTGAGATGTACCAGTCACACAAAGCAGTCAAGATAAACCACTTATGGACTTGTGTGTCGCAGGCTAAACCGACAGCCAAACCAGAAACTGTCTCAGCTGTGATAACTGTTTATATCTCGTTAGGTAGAATGATCTATACAATCTTCTGTGATCTCTTACACACCGTATGATCTCCATATCGACGAGATAACTGGATGTGTTTGTTCGCATCGTATGATTGTTAATTCAGATAGGAGTTGTTTATTGCAAGTCATTAATGATTACCAGAATATCAAACATAATGTTTCCTAATATACCAATCATAATGCTTTTAAGTATACAATTCCAACATCTACATAATGTCAAATGACCTCGATGAACTACGCGGATATGATCATTGAGCTAGTACTAAGTTTGAGTACTACTGTGGCTGATTAAAACTATTGGATAACTCAAAGTACTGAGGAGGTGCTAATGTTGAGGTGGTATTGAGCATAAGGTGAAGAATTGTTGGAGTGGACTCTGGTGAATGTGGGAAGCCCTCAATTTGAGCGATGATGGTCTCTGGTGCCTTGTGTCGAAAGCTTCCTCATAGGTGGTCAGGCAGTGGGTCCCGTGGGTTGACGGCGGTGCCAGATGAGTTGAGACGGATCAAGGCTCGAGGGGAAGCCACAGATACGTGGGCCATTGGTTTGAGGGGAGGATTGTTGGGATTGAGAAACAAAAATTGTCCCACATTCGACAAGATTTATCATTATCAGTATTTGAGATAAATTAGGATTTAGATATCTTTGCTATATCAGGATTGATACTTATGCATTTAGGAATCTATCCTTATAAATACTCGTGCTTCCTACTATTGTAAATTTGCCCTGACACAATGTAGCTGCTAGTAGACTAGTTAGTCTAGAGAAAGAGTATAATTTGTTTTCCCTGATAACTCTGTAACCCTATAATCATGTTCTTCACCTTGAATAATATATATCATGACCTACGTAGGTTTGTAGAGTGGACGTAGAGTTTACGTTCAAACCACTCTAAATTTTTATATTCTTTGTTTTCTGTTCGTTATATATTTGTAAGCACTTCAATTAAAAAAATATTTTAAAAACTAAATGACTAGGAAAATAAGAACATAACAATGCAAATTAACAATCATATTTGTTTTGATAAAAAAGGAAAATGGAAGTGCGCACAGGGGCTGTAGCATACCCCACCCCTTTGGCCCCATATTGGCTCTTATTCCTCCACTTCTTTCATTTTCTGCTTTTGTGATCCACATCATCAAGTTTTTGTGAACCACATCATCAAATTTTTTTAATTTATTTACCGATGTAAACTATCTTATATTTGTGTATGATTGTTCGGTTTTTCTTAATTCAAAAGTATTAATTTGTTCGATCCTGAAATGTACAAGATTATACGTAATATTCCAGGTTTGTTTGAGATATATTATATGACTTGACAATTCATGTGTGTTGGGTTGTTATCATGTCGACCCATTAAGAACACAAGATTTTATGTCATGTTTGTATCGTGTTCGTATCGGATCTTGTTATATGATAATATATTGTGTTCGTGTTATCCATTATTCATTTTTTAAAAGATTTTCATGTTCGTGTCAATATCGTGTTAACGGGTTATTATCATTTTGTGTTAACTTGTAATTATCGTTTAAACTTGTAATTATCAAGTTCTTAATAGGTAATATTATGTCCATATTTGTGTCGTGTTTTGTTGTGTTTCATGTCATATAGCATCGTATCGTATTTACTTCATTACTATCATGCGGGTTCGTGTCGTATTAAAAATTGTCAGCAATAATTATAAGTGAAGTTGGAATTTTTTACTATTTCTTATTAACCTTTCGATTAAGCAATTCAGCCATATTCGATGCAGTGAGGCATACCCCCCACAAACCCCTTTCACTATCCTTGGCCTATTAGTATTAGCTGTGATTCCTCTACTTTTTCCCTTTTCTGCTTTTATGAGTCACTTCATCAAGTTGTGTGGTGGCCTGGTGGGTGTGGATTGTGGAATATATTCACTCATGATAAATATCTTACAGTTCCCTTTAAAAAAAATCTATATATCTATTTGTAAAGTCATTCAGTTTTTTTTTTTTTTTTTTAATCTAATAGTATAAATCAATCCTGCTATATAGGAGGTGTAATATTCCACGATGGTTTGAATGTTGATTAAAATTTCTAGTTACCCTAATTAATTCTTTCGACTAAACGGGGATGCATGAATGTTGAGTTGTTGCTAGTTGAGCACTTTCATTGTTTTTGTCTTCTTAGAATTAGATGTATGCAATATTAGGAATTCAGTCAGTTGTTAAATATAAGTAGGGTGCAATTTAATCGAGTTGAATTAAATATTTATTTTTGATCAAGTTTAACTCGTTTATGATTGAATTGGTTTTCGAGCTTCATTATTGAATATTTTTTATGTTTACGAACTTAATTTACCATTAGTAGTCAAACCTATATGGATTTAGTAAAAAATAAATCGTTTGTTATTTACAAAATGTCTCCAGATAATGCTACTACTCCAACTTAAGAGCATTGTGTGCACAAGAGCACATGGAAATCATATAATTAAACGACGAAAGTCTAGCATAGATCGAGGAGTTAGATGAAGTGCAAATCGACGAAGTGGATCTAACCAGAAAAATGTTCATAAGATCAGAGTTGGAACATGAACACCGCAGACAAGACAACTTATCACATCTCTGAAAGCAAAACACTATATTTTCTCATGGTCACATCGAGGCATGATTGGAATCGACCTAAAAGTGATGACAACTTGTTTCATGTCTACCAAAACAAGAAACTATTCTAGCAGCAACGGATAAATGCTCGACATCGGATTGGTCGGGGAAGTTAAATACCCGACTTAGCTAGTGGTGGTGGTTAAGGAAAACAACAAAGATCGGGTGTGCATGGATTACACTTATTTGAACAAGGCGTGCCAAAAAGTTTCATATCCAGTACCACATATTGACAGTATAGTGAAAATAGCCGTAGGATATGAACTGGTGAGTATTATAAATGTGTTCTCGTGATACAATCAAATTCCAATGCATCTTGAAAACCATAGAAAAACGGCCTCATGCTAACAAAGGAATCTTTTGCTATAAGGTCATTCCATTTGACATGAACCAACTAGCGCTTGGTGAATAAAAAGTTCGACCCGACCCGCTAATCGGAAAAAAATGAAGGTCTATATCAACAATACGTTGTAAAGGTCAAAGAACACGTCAACACCTCGGTGAAGCCTTCAACATCGTTGAGAAGTATACATATAACTCAACATCACCAAGTTTTTTTTGGGATGTCATCCGAAAAATTTCGGGGATACATAGTCACAAGAAGAGGAATTGAAGTCGGCCCGTTACAAGTAAAAACAATACGATAAATTGCATGCCCACGAATTTGAAAGGAGTTCCAGAGGCTAGTTAGGTGGTTAGCGACAATAAGTACATTTGTATATATCAAATATTTTGGAAAAATGGACACCTTCTTCCAGACTTCGAATTAGAAAGGGAATAAGGCTGAATGAAAGGATGAATGTGCTAAAGCGCTATCTCTTCAATCCACCATTATTGTTGAAACCCGAGAATGATGAAGCACACCTATTATTCCTTTTGGAAACCAAGCATGCGATAGGATCAGTTCCAATAAGGGAAAAAGTAGTAAGCAACACCCAATCTATTATACAAGCAAACCACTAATAGATGTGGAGGTCCTATGATTAATTGGGTCGAAGTGGATACAAGCAACATTGTTTGGCTGAAATGGGAAGATGACAACACCACGACTCATTGGTCCTTGGAAAAATTCCTCTTACGAGCTTCAGTCTTAAAAAGAGATAATGTTAGGAATTTTATTTTAGAAATCCTTCCTTACTTTTTAGTGTTTTGGTGGGTAAAAGATTGTAAGCCATCTTAGTCATTTTTTCAGTTTCTAGAGTTCTAAACTATAATCCTTGTATAGGATCAATCGAGTTGTAATAGAACTTAGGCTGAAGACCGAGCAAAGGATAATGCTCGAGAACAATCTACCAGCACTCCTTGAAACTTGGTTTTCACCAAGTACAGCCTTGACCCTAACTTAGTTGGAGCACTCGGTTTAAGGTACATCCATACTAACCAGGAGAAGTCAGTATTAGGGCTTTCCCGAAACTAGGAGAAGTTAGTGTGAGGGTTTTCCATACTGATAAGGAGAAATCAGTATGATTGCATTTTCCATACTGACAGTGGACAGTCATTATGATAGTCTACCATACTGACCTTGGAAGTCAGTATGAGGGCTTATCTGTACTGACCTTAGAAAGTCAGTATAAGAGCCCCTACCTTTAAAGTTTGATTTGTTCGAAAGATATCGAAGCTCAGTCAGACTTAGGCATTCATATATGCCCAGGTCAGTACGAGGTTATCCAAACTGGGATTCCTCGGGCTGAAAAAAATCTAACATAAATTAGTGTATAGTACACTGACACAGCAGAGCAGAGCAAAAAGGAGACCTGAGGCATGGGCTACGATTGGACAATATAATCCATGAGTCTAACGTCTTCACAAAACAAAGGGTTACAAAATCTGAAAGTCTTCACAAGACAAAAGGCATTCTAACAAGCCATCTCTCTGCAAAATATCTCTGAGTTTCCGTAATTTCTAACACGAGACTTGAGTCTCCGACTCAAGTTACCCACCGTGCTAACTTCTCCTAGCACGAGGCTAAAGCTCTTCTTTGGTGAATATATCTTTTTGAGATATATTCATAGCAGTCAGTTTCCTAGTCTGGGATTTTGATTCTCATGGGCATATTCCAACCACTTTAGTTATTGGAAGAACAGTAAATATCCAACCACCGGGAAGAGGGCTGCGGGGTGATGTCCTCACTTCAACCTGAAGACTAAGTCTGCAAGGAGTTCCTAGGCGAGTGCCCCAACTAACCGAAAGACGAGGCACCGACGGGCAGTGTATAGATCGTAAGGAGGCTTGTATTTACTTAGTGAATTATCTGGACCTTAGGTTTGAAGAGTGGATGTAGGATATTGAGATCCGAACCACTATAAATCTTGTGTGTTCTTTACAGCTTTATTTACATTCTTGCTCTATTTTTCTATTTCACAAGCTGACTTTTGAAACCTTCAATACTTCTAAGTATTGAAGTGTATATGCTGTGAAACTGACTTAACCATAACAGACTTAAGCTTATGTCTTCTACACACAAAACTGACTTTACTCTATTTTATCGAACCACTGCAACTGTCATTATTTACTTTCGCTACATATTTAAACCTCCCGCTGCATAGTTTCGTACTCTAATTTCAGGACCAACAAGTGGTATCACGCGCCAAGGTTCTTACAGACTAAGGTGTTGAGTCACTTTGGACCAGATCTTTTTTTTTCTGCACTTGGTTCTGTTTGTGTGTTTTAAGCTTAGGTACGCAGAGATGGCACAGATTTCAAAGCTTTCAAAGTACTCATCAGAAAACTTTGAGATATGGAAGAAGCGGTCGTTGATTATGCTGAAGAATGTCCACCTAGAGATGGCAGAGGTTCTATCTACCGGACCACTGAAGATCACCAAGGTGAATACTCAGCTCGGAGGAATAGAAGGTTAGGAGATAGTGGAGAAGCCTTATGCAGAGTGGACGAATGACGACAGAGTTCATTTTCAGTTGGATTCAGTGTCCATGGAGCACATCTTACAATCCCTACCAGAGCCACTGGTTGTTGAAGCTCTCGAGCACAACAATGCCAAAAAGATGTTAGAATTTCTTGGAACACTAAGCCAAGAAAAAGCTTAGATGAAGCGGAATAAGCTGTGTAGATAAGTATGAATATTTCCAAATGCTTCTTGGTGAAAATTTTAAATCAATGGAAGCTAGATTCAATGTTATTATCTGCGAGATGAAAAACTTGGGGTGAACCTACGAGATTGCAGATATGAATGCAAAAATTCTCTCCAAGATGCCCAAGGAGGACTCGTTCGTCAAAGCCACCAGCTAGAAGGAGAAGGATCTCTCCAAGATGACGACCAAGGATGTGTTCGCCCAGCTCCAAGCCCACGAATAGGACATCTAAATGGAAAAACAGGAATGAAGCAATGCGAAGTGTCAGCACAAATCCAGAAGAGGATGCTGCCTTTTTCGCAAAAAGGGAGTTCAAGAGAAGGCCTCAAAAGCCTTACCAAGCTGACAAATCTTCCGGGCAGGTGTCCACTTCAAAGTCAGCACCCACACCTTCCTACCAGAAGAAGGAGGAAGAGAGCTCAATTGAAAAGCTTGAGGAGCAAATGAGGAAGCTGACCAGACTTCTTGAGAAAGCCAAAGCCAAGAAGGAAGGTTCACAGTCCAGTGAACTGAAGTTCAGCGAAAAACCTACTAAAGCATGCTTTGAGTGCAACTCTCCAGACCACCTCAAGTATGAGTGCCCACTGGTTTCCAGGGAGGAACGGGAGCGCTTGAAGAGGTTGTTCGAGAAGAAAGCTTTCAGAGCAGTTGCGAAGGCCTCGCTTTCCAGAACTTAGATGCCAGACATCGCAGACAATGATGATGACTACTACACATCAGATGAACAGGCAGTGGAGGAAGCATTCTGATGGGTTTTGTATACTGAAAGCATTTATTATAATGAGTATACAACGATTTATTTCTCATATCTATCTAACAATCTTACATGTATGTAACAATGGTATCCTCTTGTCTCACTGATAGAGACGATCATACGGCATATAGTAGATCGCAGAAGATAGTATGATCACTTGACCTAGTGAGACATAAACCTGATCACAACCGAGATAGCGTATGAGGATACGTCTGTCCGGATGGCTGCGGCATTGTCTGAATAAGTAGTCTGCCTTGGTTACTTGACATGCTGGTATGCAAGTGTGGAGCATTGATGGACCACAGTGAGATGTATTCGACTGTCTGACATCAGCGAATACAAGATCTTGTTATTGATTGAGTACAAACCCTAACGAAAGTTTAGGGGTTTGCACGGATTGACTGTTGCTTTGACTTGCCATGATGGAGAGCCTAAGTAACGTGCTTGTATATCCGCATCCTGGGTAATAGTAGTTCGTGTAGTACTTCCTGAGACTAGGTTTAGGTAACCATATCCGAGTAATAGGATGGGGACATTCCCTGAGGAGCTCAATGACATTCATCGTGTCAAAGTCCTGCAGGCTGATTAAGTTCAGGCACGAGTGATAAGGATTGAGTGGTACTACTCAAGAATAATAAGATATTAATTAATTGTAGATAGAGCTTGTCAGAAGTTCTGATTAATTAATGAATGTCCGGTAACCTTAAATATGGGGATTCTCAATTAATGCAGCCCGTTCTCATAACGTGGTATTAAAGGAGTAGTTCAGTATTAATTCTGTGGTGAAAAAGAATTAATATTAATTAATTAATTATGTCCTGGGTTGTGGACATGGGAATTAATTAATTTATAGGCCCACTTTATTATTTTCATTAGGTCCCAGGACTGGCCCAATTATATATGCTGAAAAAGGGCCGAGTAGCCCATTATGGATAAAACCCTAAGTCTATAAATAGACAGCGCTCTCTCTGAAACCCTAGCCACTTCATAACATTCAAATTAGTTTGAAACCCTAGGGAGAGAGAGAGAGCAGGGGCGGCGCCTGTTGAGAGGAGAAGGAAGATTTTTCGACTCTGGTCTACATCACATATCTGTGGAATCCTAACCAGTAGCAGATCTGAATAGCATTGTCATACAGCCCTGAAGATCTGATCTGGAGAACAAGATTTCCTTTTTTCTTCCTTTCTTAGTTTTCGATTGAATCTAGAAATTAGTGTTCTAATTTCTTCTTCCGCAGATTTAATCAAATCGCGTGGTTGAATCCTAGGGGATATTCAAACGCGAAAGATTGGATTAGACTCTACGGATTTACGGTAATCTCTTTATCCACAAATTCAATAAATTCATAGGAGCATGCTAGGCTTTATTGTGAATTATGATTATATGCAATATCCGTATATCGTTCCTGTTCACTAGGGTTTTTGTTATTCGGTTCACTGAAAATCCCTACACATTCATGGTGCTAATGACCAAGCCGGCAGAAGAGGAAGAAACTGAAACAGAGTCTATTATCCCGGTACACATTCCTAACTCAGTTTCTATTTTTGTAGGATGCATAGAAGATAACTCTGAATCTTATTGCTCAGATGCAGAGGATGTTACACTTGAAGCTTTAAATAAAGAATATGCTAAATTTTATGAGTTAAAAAATGTCTTGGCTGGAGAAAATGCTTTACTGAAACTGAAAGTTTCAAAACTGACTAAGGAGATCCAATGATCGAAATCAGTAAGTGAAGAACTAGCCAAACTTAGAGAAGAGCATTTTACTTTACTAGAATATTTTAAATCTATTTCTGAAGAATGCGAATCTCAAAATCTGAAAATTGCTAGTGATCAAAAATTTATCTGTTCACTTTATTCTAGCACTAGCAAAGTTTCAGAAGCTCTAAGTTTACAAAGATATTCTTTTGATAAGTCAGATTTAGGCCTCTCAGAAAATATTTGAGCAATCATGCATCTACTTCTGAAACTAGGAATGTCTCAAACCATCACTTTAGAACGAATTCTAGTTTGGAAGTCAAACTGATAGGTAAAGGAGTAGTCAGTATGGACAGAGACTCCTTAGTGGCTAATCAGGGTAGAAGCGGATAGTCAGTTTCAAAACTGACTTCGATGCCCAAGCTTAGAAAAGGTTTGACTTATAAGTGAAACAAACATGAGATGAAGCCCATTATACTTAGGAAGTAGGTTAATCTGAATGTTTCTAATGCGAGGAAACCCACTTCAACAGCTAAAGTTGGACTTTATAAGAAGTCAGTTTCATTTCCGGATTCTAGAAATCCGAGGTTCCTAACTCATAATTCATATGAGAGAACTTATTCGTATATGAAGAACAACTATACGAGGTCACAATCCAATCATTTTTCTACTTTACGGACTAAGAAGAGTGTACACTCCGGACTCAATTTTCGAGAACCCAACCAAAACTCAGTTTCAAAGAAGTCAGTTCCTAGAAACTCAGTTTCTTGCAAGGTTTCACACACTCACTCTTTTCCTTCAACCATGCATAGAAACTGCATCAATTATCTAAAGAGGAAGAGAAAGGAAGAAGATGTTGTGACACCTAGGTTTAAGGTGAAGCAAGTATGGATTCTCAAAGGTTGGATCTATAAGACTAACCCTGCAGGACCCGCAGAAACACGGGTACCTTTTGTCTAACCTTATCTTTTTTGCAGGTACAGGGTCACCAAGGTCAACTTAAAAAGAGGAAAAGAGCATGGATATGGATGGGCTCGGTCCTACACTCTACTAGGCCACAAGTGTAATGTTGTATGTATGATAGAGGTGGTGTGGTCATTGACCTCAATGCTAATGGTTATCCCCAAGGGTGGACGAAGTTCAGAAGCTATGATCGTACCCAAAGAGGATGGTCTTCCTCTGATGTCTTCAAGCCGGCCATAATAGAATAGATAGACGAAGCATTCTCGCCTATTGATAGATAGCAGGTTGCTTCCAAGCTCAAACCATTTGAAACCTTCGATGTAGGTTCACGAATCCGAACAAATCAAACTGACTTTGGACAGTGGATGTTCAGCTCACATGACCGGTGACAGTAATCTTCTTTCAAAATTGAGAATGTCTAGAGGACCACTAGTTAGTTTTGTAGATGATTCAAAAGGCAGAGTAATTGTCAAAGGATGCTTGGAATGCAATGGAATCATCATCAACAATGTATCCTTAGTCACCAACCTCAACTACAATCTGCTGAGTGTTAGTCAGCTTCTCCAATCTGGATATGAGGTGACTTTTGCCAAAGAAGAATGTTGGATCAATGACAAAGACTCCAAGGAGACTGTGCTGAAAGGTGTGAAGAAAGGAAGTCTCTACTATGTGGATTGGGAGAGTGGAAAGCCTGACACATGTCTTGTCGCAACAAGCTCATCCCAAGACGGAGTCAACTGGCTATGGCATCTGTCGTTCTCTCTCTGCAAGATAATGGAAGGAGGTGCTTCAGCCGCAATAGAAGTTGTAATTCAAACTCTGGTCAACGTTTCCAAGGAAGAGATCTCTCTAATTCGAGGTCTAGATAAAGAAGTTGAACAGGTAAACAAGAGTCTAGTGATGATTCAAAGTTACTTGATTGATGCAGAGAAGAAATACACCACCCAAGTTGTCAAAGATTGGCTCAAGGAGCTTGAAGAGGTGGCTTTCGATGCGGATAATGTTTTGGATGAGCTCAACTATCATGCTCTCCACAACAAAGTGAAGGCCATGAAATCAATCAAGGACAAGACACTATCATCATTTCATCACATTTCACGTCCTCGCCAAATGGCTCTCAGAATCAAAGACATCAATGCCTCTTTCGACTCCATTAACAAAAGGGCGACCGAGCTCCAACTTCAGAGAATACTTGTGGATGCGCCTGCTGCAGTTCCTGATGCTGTATTTGAGACTAATTCTTTCACTCTTGACCCGATTTTCATTGGTAGAGATGACGATGTGTCAAAATTGGTTGAGGTGATGACGGAGAGCCCAGATGAGCGAGTGTTCTCCATCCTTGCAGTTGTGGGAATTGGTGGAATGGGGAAGACGACGTTGAATCGGAGAGTCTTCAATCATCCAAAGATGAAGGCTCGATTTGGATGTCATAGTTGGGTGCATGTTTCTCAAACTTTTGATTCACTCAATATTTTCAGGAAATTTCTCGCATCGTTGCCTTCACCAACCGAGAGCAGGGAAGTTGTTTCACTAAAGCTTCAAAAATCTTTCAACCCTAAAACTGGTGAAGACGAAACTAAGCAAGGTATTCTCGAAAAGCTTGAGGTAGCTTTGAGATCTAAAACTTATCTTCCTGTTCTTGACGACTTATGGAATCAGGATCGTCCAAAATTGACAGATTTTATAGAATCATTAGCAGGAGTTACTTCTACCAAGGGAAATGGCATTATCATCACTACTAGGAGCACAGAGGTTGATTCGATCGTGAACCCAATGAAAACTCATAGCTTAAATGGTTTAGTAATGGAAGATTGTTGGTCAATAATCAAAGCAAATGCTTTTGAAGTGGGAGATGTGATCCCATCAGATGAATTTGAGAGAATTGGAAGAAATATTGCGAGAAGATGCCAAGGTTTGCCCTTAGCTGCACAAGTAGTTGGGAGAGTGCTGCAACGCAAATCTGAACTAGAGTGGCTCTCAATCCAACAGAAATGGCTTTCAGATGTTGATGGAGAGTACATATCAAGAATCCTCAGATTGAGCTATGATAATTTGTCCTCGCCATCACTCAAGAAGTGCTTTGCTTATTGTTCAGTTTTTCCAAAAGGCCACAGAATGGTGAAGCAAGAGCTAATTGAGTTGTGGATGGCAGAAGGATTTCTTCAACATGATAGAAGACATGATATGGAGTCTGTGGGCGAAAAGTTTGTAAATATTCTTCTATGCAACTCTTTACTGCAACTAGTACCACCTCAATATGGAGAAGATGGAATTTGTGTAATGCACGATCTTGTGCATGATGTAGCAAGTTCAGCTTTAAGTTCGTTTAAAGTCCGATACATGAGGCACGAAGATGAATCAAGTCATATCCCGAAAGAAATAGCAAAAAATTTGCGTACGTTATTCATCCAAGGTAAAATCTCAGAACTCGAGCTATCGGACTTCAAGTGTTTGCATGTTCTTAATTTTGGGACTCATCTTGTTAAAGAGTTGCCGTCGGGTGAGATTGGGAAGTTGATACATTTGAGAAAATTAAATATTTCAAAAACAGAAATTGAATATTTGCCCGATTCGATTGGTGAACTCCATCATTTGCAGACATTAAGAGCATATACAGGGTCTTTGAGGAAATTGCCGAAGACGATGAAGTACTTGATTAGCTTAAGGCATCTTTATATTCGTGATGATGTAAGGTTGCCTCCTAAGATTGGGAGATTAACTTCTCTCCAAACACTAACTCAGTTTACAGTGGGCAAAGAGCGTGGATGCCAAATTGCAGAGCTAGGAAGTTTGAAAAATCTCAAAGGAAAATTAAAGATTTTGAATTTGGAAAATGTGCAAGGTAAAGAAGAGGCGGAAAAAGCTAATATATTCCAGAATCCAAACTTATTGGACTTGAAGTTTGTATGGAGATGGGAAAGAAGAGATGGAATAAATGATGAGAATGTGTTGGAAGGCTTTCAACCTCACAAGAACTTGACGAAGTTAACAATTGATGGATTCAAAGGAAAAAGATTTCCACATTGGGCTCAGAAGATGACAGTACTTGATGGTTGTTGGGTAGGTTTGAATAATTTGGTGGAGATGAAACTCACACTGCAATGAATGTGAAGAAATTCCCACACTAGGGCACTTGCCAAATCTCAAGAATCTTTATATGAGTGGATTGAGAAATGTGAAGTCCATAAACTCTTCATTTTATGGGATTGACAGCATTAGAGTTTGGGAAGAGACAATTAATATAATTCCATCGCTTGAAAGGCTCGAGTTATCCAATATGGATAGTTTGAGAGCGTGGGAAGAAGTAGAAATTCCTGAAAATGGACTTGGTGAAATGAAGGAGTTTCCTCACCTTGAATACTTGGCAATCTGTTACTGCCCTGAATTGAAGACTGCTCCAAATCATTTCTCGACTTGCCTTAAAGAATTGGAAATTCGTGGCATGAACAACTTCAAGTCTCTAGCCAACATTTGTGGAGCCACATTAATGTCGCTGACTTCCCTCGACATAAGTGACGTATCAAGATTGGAATTTCTCCCAGATTGGTTATTCCATAACAATCAGAATCTATCAAAGTTAAAGATATCAGGATGCTCCAAATTGAGAGAATTACCAGATGGTCTTCACACCCTCCATTCTCTTGCCGAGTTGATCATGAAGCGTTGTCAAAATCTGAAGTCGATTGGGAATCCAAGTGGCTGCAGCAAAGAAATATCACAAGGAACCCTCCGCAAGCTTTGGATTGAATACTGTGAGGAACTTGCAGATTTGCCTCATGAAATGGTACAGTTGTGGGCACCGTTGTTAGTGAACGTGTCGCTGTGGAGATTAAGTAGCCTAAACAATCTACCAAAGGTAATTGAGTGCCTCGAAAAATCAGCTCGTCTCATAAAAATGGAGATTGTTGGTGTTCCTAAATTCATGGCTGCTCGTAGAGTTGAGAATTGGCCTTTCCGCAGTATGTGTAGATTAGAGATAGATGCGTGTGAGGTGTGGACGAGAGAGAGCAGTGTTGCTATTAAAGAGACTGTTGATGGTATGTTGCAAGGATGCAGCCAATCACTTGTTTATTTAGAGTTGAGGGGATTGGAGATTTGGGAATGTATGCCGGAATCAATTCAAAATCTCACTGGTCTTCGTCAGTTGTCACTGTATAATTTAGGGATGGAGGAATTGCCTGAGTGGCTGGCGCGTCTCACCGAATTAAAAGAATTATGGATTTACGGTTGTCCGAAATTACAAATAGATTCTAAGTGGCAATGCAAAAATCTTTCCCAACTCGACATATATGTTGAGGGTTGTAAGATCCGTTCTTTGCCAGAGTAAGTATGTTTTGCCAATCAACATCATGTTGAAAATTTCATTTAAATTAATTATACATTTTATAATTCAGTGATTGAATCCTTCATAAGGTGCGTAGACGAAAATCCCCTGCATATGATATGATACATGCATTATTCTACATTTTCTGGTTTGATTTCTTTGTATCTTTCATGTCAAATTTTAGATCTTATATTGTGTTTTTTTACACAAACTTAAAAAAATGGAATATAATTGATGTGGCTTTATGGAGCTGTTGAGATTTTAAGACATCCTCCTGTGAATGTAGTTATAAGCTAGTCACTTATCAACTATTTTTAATCAATTAGTCTATAAATAAAGATTAATCATTCATAAAACACTTAATTGGCGTTATTCATTAAAATTAATTAGGACTTAATAATTTAATACCAAAGCATCATTAGTGGCTTTGTGGTTGATTTCTTTTCATATATATTGGTATAAATAGGTTCTAATTCCCAATAAGGATCGAAACAATTCTTATTTAGCCATTAACAAATTTATAGTTTCATCATATAGTATTTTTATTTTCATATAATAAATTTATTGGATCTTATATATGTTGATGGGATATGAATATGTCGTCTAGTTATATTTATTTATTATGCAATATTATTTAATACTTTTGATTTCATTGTAATATTATTTTATAGTTTCTTAATAGAATTTGTGTTTATTTGTTAAATTCAATATTTCACGTCATTGCATTTTCATTCATATAAAAAAAAATTCTTATGAGTAACATTGAATATTTAATAGTTGGAATTTTATTTTCTTTTAATGAAAGCTTCTATGATTTTTAATTTTTTCTCTACTATTAAATAATATTAAGATTTTGAATGATTTATATCCTTTGAGATTCTTTAACACAGAAATTAAAATCCTCTCAAGTTTTTGGGGCAAATACCCATGTTTTTCTTTTCTTGCTAAAAAAAACTTTACACGGAAAATTTGATTATCATTGAATTACTAATCGTTTAAATACAATAATTTAAATGTGGCAAATGGTAAAATGAAGCAAAAATTTAAAGCTATTAACATTGGACAATAAATGGTTCCAAATATGATAAAAGTTTAAAATAAAGAGTTATTTAATATGTGTTAATTTTGGTGAAAAACATTTTCATTAATCGTCAACTGAGAAAGATATACAACAAATAATAAATTACAAACAAAGAATGGGCCACAGAATTGGGTTGGGCCAACTAATGGACTATACAAATCAACACCCCATCAAACTCAAGGTGGATTAGTAGAAACCAAATTGAGTTTGCTCAAAAGATTCCAGAACCGATGGGAAATTGAAGAAGAGATTTAGTGAAAATATCTGCAGTTTGATAAGTGGAGGAAACAAAAACTAGTTGGACAGTCCGTTGAACAACATGTTGACAGATGAAATGACAGTCAATCTCAATATGTTTCGTGCGTTCATAAAATGTATTATTCTTTGACATCTTCATCGCACTCTCACTATCACAATGGAGAGCTATAGAAGAAGGTTGAGGTGCACCAATATCATCAAGTAACCACCGCAACCATAAAAGCTCAAAAGTAGCATCAACTAGAACACGATACTTAGACTCAGCAGTCGATCTAGACAACAAAGGTTTCTTCTTGCTACGCAAAGAGATTAAAGAATCTCCCAAAAAGAAGCAGAAACCAGTAGTAGATTTGCGATCCGTAGGATCACCTGAAGGGTTTTTCAGTGAACCGAATCACCAAAACCAAACTGAACCGGATCGATCTATGGATATTGCTCATAATTCAAATTCTCAAAACCCTAGCATGCTCCTATGAATTTAATACGAAGAATTGTGGATTTAGGGTTTACCGTGACTCCGTCGAGTCTGAACCGATCTTTCGCGTTTGAATTCCAAAATCCAATTCAACCACGCGATCCGATTTAATCAGCGGAAACAGAAATTAGAACCCTAATTTCTTAGATTAAAATCGAAACAGAAAGAGAAGGAAGAAAGATAATCTATTCTCCAGATTAGATCTTCAGGGTTGTGTCCCAATGCTGTTCGGATCTACTACTGGTGAGGACTCCGTAGATCTGTAATCTGAGCAGGACCAGAATCGAAATTCTCCTCCTTTCTGAACCAAAATCGGCGCCTCCCTCTCTCTCTAGGGTTAGTGTGTTTCAACTGTGTTGTGACTTATGAGAGAGAGCTGTCTATTTATAGACCTAGGGTTTGAAACCCTAATGGGCCATTTTGGGCTCAATTCAGCATATTTAATTGGGCCAGTCCTGGACCTAATGCAAATAATAAAGTGGGCCTGTAATTAATTAATTCCCATGTCCACAACCCAGGACACAATTAATTAATTAATATTATTTCTTTTTCACCACAGAATTAATACTGACCTACCCCTTTATTACCACGTTATGAGAACGGGCTGCATTAATTGAGAATCCCCATATTTAAGGTTACCGGACATCCATTAATTAATCGGAGCCTCTGACAAACTCTAACTACAATTAATTAATATCTTATAATTCCTGAGTAGTACCACTCAAACCTTATCACTCGTGTCTGAACTTAATTAGCCTGCAGGACTTTGGCACGATGAATGTTATTGAGCTCCTCAGGGAATGTCCCCATCCTATTACTCGGATATGGTTACCTAAGTCCAGTCTCAGGCGGTACTACACGAACTGCTGTTACCCAAGATGCGAATATACGAGCACGTTACTTAGGCTCTCCACCATGGCAAGTCAAAGCAACAGTCAACCCGTGCAAACCCCTGAACCTTCGTTAGGGTTTGGACTCAATCAATATAACGAGATCTTTTATTCACTGATGTCAGACAAATGAATATATCTCACTGCGGTCCATCAATACGCCACCTCTGCATACCAGCATGTCAAGTAACCAAGACAGACTACTTATTCCGACAATGCCGCAGCCATCCGGACAGACGTATTCTCATACGTTGTCTCGGCTGTGACCAGGTTTATGTCTCACTAGGTCAAGTAATCATACTGTCTTCTGCGATCTACAACACGCCGTATGATCGTCCCTATCGGTGAGACAAGAGGATACCATTGTTCATACATGTAAGATTGTTAACAGATAGGAGAAATAAATTGTTGTATACTCATTATAATAAATGTTTTCAGTATACAAAACCCATCATCACCAGCCCAATCAGCATCAAAAAAACCAGAGAGAATCAGGGGAGAATGTGTTGAGAAGTGCAAACCATGTAGTAAAGTACCTTTTACGTAGCGAAGAATATGTAAAACAGCTGAATAGTGAGATGTCCTCGGGGCAACCATAAACTGACTAACAATGTGAACAACATGTGCAATGTTAGGGCTAGTAATAGTCAGATAGATCAAACTCCCAACAAGAGTGCGATATCGAGCAGGATCCTCAAGTAGAGAACCATCAAAAGGAGTAAGACGAACATTATAATCAAGAGGTGTAGAATTCGTCTGACAATCAGTGAATCCAGCTCAAGCAATGAGGTCAGATGAATACTTGGCCTGAAATAAATAGTATCCATCAGATGAATCAGAAATCTCAAGTCCAAGAAAGTAGCAAAGATGACCTTAACTTTTCACCTCAAAATATTGTTTGACGGACTGTCCAGTTTGTTTCTATTTCCTCCACTGATCAAAATGCAAATATTTTCACTAAATCTCTTCTTCCTGGTCGGTTCTGGACTCTTTTGAGCAAACTCAAATTAATTTCTACTAAACTACCTTGAGTTTGAGGGGGGTGTTGATATGTATGGTCCATTAGTTGGCCCTACATGTATAGTCCATTAGTTGGCCCAACCCAATTGTGTGGCCCATTCATTGTTTGTAATTTATTATTTGTTGTAAATCTTTCTCAGTTGACGATTAATGAAAATAGTTTTCACCAAAATAAACATGGTATGAGAGCCAGGTTGTTTCCCATGTTTACAATGCAAGACAAGAGAAAGAGTCAAAAGGAACTTGACCTAAAAGACCCTTGTTATGCAATGACTGAACTTTGCTTGAGGTTGCATGACCCAGGCGAACATTTTTGGTCCCGAAATCAGAGGGCAATATGTGCAGCGAAAGGTTTTGTGTATGCAGCAGAAGTATAAATAACACAAGCACTGGTTCGAATAACAGAGTAAAGTCAGTTTTGTGTGTTAGTCAGTTTAAGCTTAAGTCTCTGTTCCGTCTTAAGTCAGTTTCACAGTTTATATACTTCAATACTTGGACAAGTATTGAAGGTTTCTGTAGTCAGTTTGTGAAACAAAAAAACCGAGCAAGTATAAAGAAAGTAGTAAAATAAGACACAAAGATTTATAGTGGTTCGGATTTCGATATCCTACATCCACTCTTCAGACCCAAGGTCTGGATAATTCACTAAGTAAATCCAAGCTTCCTTACGATCTATACACAGTACATGGCTCCTCCGTCCTCCGGTCAGTTGTGGCACTCGGCTAGGAACTCCTTGTAGACTTAGTCTTCAGGTTGAAATGGGAACGCACCCCGCATTCTCCTTCCTGGTGGGTAGATGTTTACTAATTCTTCCCAGAATGGTTGGATGTTTAGAGGTTCTTCCCAGAACACAAGTGGCTGGCATACGCCCGTGAGAATCAGAGTCTCAGACTAGGAAACTGATTGCTGTGAAGATATCTCATAAAGATATAATCACCAGGAAGAGCCTCAACTAAAAGCTTCAGCCTCGTGCTATGAGAAGATAGCACGGTGGGGAACTTGAGTCGGAGACTCAAGTCTTATGTTAGAGAACACGGAAACTCAGAGAGTTTTGGTAGAGAGATGGCTTGAACTTTTGCCCTCGTCTTCTTAAGACTTATCAGATCTTGAATTCTGTTCAGGTAACCTATTAAGGTTGGAGGGGCAGACCTTTATATAGAGGAGGACCTATGGATTTGAATTTCTATCCATTAGACACATAAATCCAGAAGTTAGACTCGTGAATTATATTGTCCAATTGTAGCCCATGCCTTAGGTCTCCTTTCTGCTCTGCAGCGTCAGTGTACGTTACACTAACTTTATGTCAGACTTCTTCTCAGTCCGAGGGATCCCAGTTTTTGGATAACCTCGTACTGACTTGGGCATATGAATGCCTGAGTCCGATTGAGCTTCGATATCTTTCAAAAAGCTCATTCTTTAAAGGTAGAGGCTCTAATACTGACTATTAAAAGTCAGGACCACTTTGCCCTCATACTGACTTCACAGGTTCAGTATGGTAAACCCTCATACTGACTAACCATAGTAGTATGGAAAATGCCCTCATACTGATTTCTCCTTATCAGTATGGAAATCCCTTGAACTAACTTCTCCATAGTCAGTTCGGGAAAGACCTCATACTGACTTCTCCTTGTCAGTATGGTAGGACCCTAAACTGAGTGCACCAACACAGTTTTAGGTCAAGGCTAGGCGTATTGATAGTCAGTTCTCGAGCATTCTCCTTTGCTCGGTCTTCAGCCTAAGTTCTATTACAACTCAATTCGATCCTATACAAGGATTACAAGTTTAGAACTCTAGAAACTGGAAAAACTGACTAAGATGGCTTACAATCTTTGACCCACCAAAACATCAAAAAGTAAGGAAGGAATTCTCGAAAAAGAATCCTAACAATTTCCCCCTTTTTCGTGTGGTCAAAGCCATCTAGAACCTAAGTCGATGAGGTGAGGATAACTTTAGAGTTTTTACAGTTTTGACAATGTGTCTCATAAAATCAGAAAATTTCCCCCTCAATTTGGGTTTTTTCTTAAGATCTTCTCCTTATAAACTTGGAGAGATATTGCTCGATTCATTTTCTTGTCAGTTTAGATCAATTAAATCTTAAGAAGGGGAGAGAGTCAGAATCCTGCTGATTACACTGGATTGTATAAGTTCGGCGTTTGAAGAACGAAGACCTTTATTGGAAAAAAAGAGATTGTCATCAACAAGTCAGTTTACCCTTTGATAATTTTCATTACAAGTACAGGGATAAACTAACAAAAAGAAACATATTACAGATCTAATACAAGAACTATACTAGGTTGCTTCCGATCTTCAAGCTTTTCTTTAAAATGGCTGCTACTTTGGTCCGTTTTAAACTCCTAGTCCAAGGAGGGTAGCTGGCTCTCTTTTACCCTTCCATTGGATTTGTCTTCCACGAGTTTAAAACAAGATGATGAATTAGTCAGTGAGGCTTGGGAAAGATACAAGGAACTGCTGAGGAAGTGTCCACACCATGGGATACCTCATTGCATTCAATTGGAGACTTTCTATAATGGACTGAATCTCAATTCAAGGTTGGTGGTGGATGCCTCTGCAAATGGAGCCATATTGTTGAAGACATACAATGAAGCTTTTGAGATTTTAGAGAGGATTTCTGAGAACAATTGTCAATGGTCAAACGCCATAGCACAAACTGCTAAGAAAGTAATAGGAGCTACTGAATCAAATGTCTTGACTACTATGCAAACTCAGATTGAAGTAATAGGAACCACTGTGAAGAGTATAGAAGCAACCATGGCAGCAAATCATGCTCCACAACCATCACAACCATTACAACAAATAGTAAATCAAGTGTTGGTGGACTCTTCTTGTATATACTGTGGAGAAGCACATTTATTTGATGATTGTCCACACAATCCTATATATTCATCTACTTACAATATAGGGTGGAGAAATCATCCAAGCTTCTCATGGTCAAATCAAGGAAATGCTTTGTTAGATATATTAATATCTTTCCATATAACTTATGTATATTCTGTAGATATTGCATATCTTCCTAGATTAGATTTGATTAGCTCTCTATATATATGTACATTGTAAACCCTATTTGGTGTGTGAGATTAATAAGATTCATATCTTCACATGGTATCAGAGCCACACCTGACTGAAACCCTAGCCGTTTTCTATCTCTCTCGTTCGTCTCCTTGTCCGACGACATGGCTGCCGCTGATTTGGATCTTCCCACCCTCCCTCTGTCGACAATGATCCATATGGTGAACATAAAACTCACCTCTGCTTCGCTATGGCATGCGCAGATCGAGCCCCTTCTCATCACCCAGAATTTTCTTCCGTATGTCAATGGTTCGCGGCCGGCCCCTGCCCGTGAGACTGCCGACGTTGCCGGTCGTATCACAACCAATCCGGCCTACACCAAATGGTATTCTCAAGATCAGCTGAAAAATTGTTCTTGGTATCGACTCTTACTAAAGAATCTATGGCTACGATCATCGAATGCCGAACTTTGCATGACGTCTGTAGCGCCTTATCTCGCACTTATAGTCATGCCTCAAAAGCTCGCGAGTTGAGTCTCAAAGATGATCTCTTGTCTCTCAAGCGCGGTGATGGAACTGTTGCAGAAAAAGGCCAACGCTTCAAGTTACTATGCGATCAACTTGTGGCTATCGGGCGACCTATTGACGCTTCTAACAAGTCCCATTGGTTCTTGCGTGGGCTTGGTTCGGCGTTCAACTCTTTCTCCATGGCTCAACTGGCCATGGAGCCTCTTCCAGTTTTTGATACCCTTCTCGCTCTAGCAGTTAGTCATGAACTATTCATGAAGTCTTCCGATGCCGGCGACTCGTCTGCCAATGTTGCTTTCGCTGCCTCTCACAACAATCGCGACAACTCACAGTCTGGCTATCGTGACAAGCCTAAGAAAAACCACAACAAAGGCCGCTCCAATAATAACCCTCGACGTCCTTGGTGTTATTTTTGTCGCGAGCAGACACATGATGCATTTGATTGCCCTCACCGCTTTGATCGTTCTTATGACAGGTCTTCTCGCTCTCCCCCCACGGCGAATCTTGTTGACGCCTTTTCTGCCGGTTGCTCTATTTCGCAACCATCTGTCTCTGACTAGTACCTCGACACTGGGGCTTTCGCTCACATTACTGCCGATTCTACTCATCTGGATGATGTTTCTGAATATTCGGGTGCTGACAAAGTGACTGTTGGTAATGGTGCTCAGTTACATATTACTGATACTGGTTCTACCTTTTTATCTCATGCTATTCGATTATCTAATATTCTTGTTGTGCCTGGAATTACAAAGAACCTACTCTCCGTCAGCAAACTCTGCAATGATAATTCTGTCGATGTCTTATTTACTAACTCGGGCTTTCGTGTTCAGCATCGGGAAACCGGGCGAATCCTCGCAACAGGTAGCCGTTCTCATGGCCTGTATGCGCTTGACTCCCAGCCATAGGCTCTTGCCGCAGCTCCCTCCTCTAAACCGCCGCATGCTTCCTTCGACCTATGGCACTCACATCTTGGTCATCCGGCTCCAGCAACTATCAGTTTATTAGCAAAGTTACATTTAGTTTATTTTTCATCTGTTTTAAAGACTTCTCTTTGCAATGCTTGTCAGATTGCAAAAAACAGTCATCTTTCCTTTTCTACATCTAATAGACGTGCTTTGCATTTTCTGGATTTAATTCACTGTGATTTATGGGGTCCAGCTCCTGTTACTTCAACCGCTGGTTTTCGCTATTATGCCATATTTATTGATGATTATTCCCGATTTTCTTGGTTCTATCCTATGCGTGCAAAGTCTGAATTTTGTGATATATTTTCTCACTTTCAAGCTCTGGTTGAAAATTTGTTTTCTTGCAAGATCAAGCAATTTCAGAGCGACGAGGGAACAAAATTTACCAACTCTTACCTTCAATCCATTTTCGCCAAATCCGGAATTCACCATCTGAAATCCTGTCCCTATACTCCAGCCCAAAATGGTCGAGCTGAGCGTAAGCATCGTCACATAACCGAAATTAGCCTTACCCTCCTGTTTCACTCGTCCACTCCTCTGTCCTACTGGGTTGAAGCCTTCAGCACTGCTGTCTACATCATAAACCGTCTCCCTTCCCCTATACTAAGACAAAAATCTCCCTTCGAACTCGCCTTCTCCCAGCCTCCATCTTACACGTCCTTTCACCCTTTTGGCTGTTGAGTTTACCCTTGTCTCCGTGATTTTACCAAGCACAAATTCCAACCCCACAGTCTGCCCGACATCTTCTTAGGTTACAGTCCTTCCCCCAAAGGTTTCCGCTGCCTCGAACCGTGTACTTCTCGAGTATACATCACTCGACATGACCGGTTTGATGAATCCTATTTTCCATTTGCCTCAATCGGCACTCCCACTCCGCCCTCTTCTCTAGCTATCTCTGAATACTGGACCTCATGCGTACTACCTCCTTCAGAAAACCCTAGTTCATCTACTCCTCATCCTCCTAACCCTAGCTCGGTAACCAACCCGTGTCGTCTATGTCCTAGCGCAGCCCTCGACGAACAAACCCTGCCTCTTCCTCCTCCACCACCGGCCGATCAGCCTGTCCTTCCGGCTCCCATCGTCGCTCCTCCTGCTCAACACATGGCTGGCCGAACACACCACATGCAGACCCGAGCTCAATCTGGTATTTTCAAAACTCGCTATCCTGTTGATCTATCTTATGTTTCTGCATACTCGGCCTCCACTACTTTATCTGAACCTACTCTCTACCGCTCCCTCGTTGGTGCACTGCAATACCTCACAATCACACGCCCGGATATTGCCTACTCTGCCAATACTGTTTGTCAATTTCAACAAAGTCCGACAGTTGATCACTTTCAAGCAGTCAAAAGGATCTTACGCTATGTCAAAGGCACCATCTCCCACGGTCTGCGGTTTTCTCGCGGTCCGAATCATCTCCTCACCTACTCCGACGCGGATTGGGCTAAATGTCCAGATACCAGACGTTCAACCTATGGTTACGCCATTTTTTTGGGACCAAATCTCGTCTCTTAGAGTGCGAAGAAGCAATCGACCGTTTCACGTTCAAGCTGTGAATCTGAGTATCGCGCTATAGCCAACACTACCACGAAAATTGTTTGGGTATCTAATCTTCTTGGTGAACTTCATATGCTGCCACCATCCGTCCCAAAGTTGTTGTCTGATAATGCGAGCTCCATCTTTCTCACTCAGAATCCTGTCTCCAACAAACGCTCCAAGCACATTGATATTGATTATCACTTTGTTCGAGAGCTAGTGGATTCAAAGCGCTTGTCTACTGGTTTTGTTCCATCTGACTTGCAAGTTGCAGATATTTTCACGAAGAGTCTTGGTCGGCCACTGTTCGAGAAGTTTAAGTACAAGCATCGCGTCTCACCTTCGCCGAATGCTTCGCTTGCAGGGGGGTGTTAGATATATTAATATCTTTCCATATAACATATGTATATTCTGTAGATATTGCATATCTTCCTAGATTAGATTTGATTAGCTCTCTATATATATGTACATTGTAAACCCTATTTGGTGTGTGAGATTAATAAGATTCATATCTTCACATGCTCCAAGCTCACAACAACAAATGCAGCAACTACAAATGCAGCAACAACAGATGCATCCACAACAAATGAAGCAAAATGCTCCTGCTGGATTTCAACAGCCACACCAAATGAATAAAGAACATATGCAAATCCCAGCTCAAGCTTCTATGTCCTTGGAAAATTTGATGAAAGAATTCATGGTGAAAACTGAAGCAAGAAGCCAAAGTCAGGAAGCAACCATTAGAAATCTCGAAGTTCAAATTGGTAAATTGGCTACTCAAATGAAGAACAGACTACAAGGCACTTTGCATGGGGATACAATCAATCCTAGACCTGGAAAAGAGCAGCTGAAGGTAGTAACTCTAAGAAGTGGTACTAAATTAACTAAGATATCTCCAGAGCTGCAAGATACATGAAATACATCTGCAACTCCAAGGGAAGCTGATAAGGAAAATCTTGAGAAAAATCAAAACACTCAGGATGATGCTGGCACAAATGCTGCAGCATGCCTTCAACATCAGACCTCTGCTATTCAGTTTGTTTCCCCATCTCCACCTTTTCCTCAAAGATTCAAAATACAAGCAGAGGATGCACAATTCAAGAAAATTTTGAATGCTCTTGCTGAAGAAAAATTGGAAGCAGTGTGTACTGAATTGGAGGATAAGGATCAATTACCCATGAAAAATTCAAAGCTATCTGATATTTGGTACATCGGTGACGAGTTTATCTCTCTGAATTCTAATGATAAGATATCACTGGAAGAAGGTTGTAATGGTTTTGTTGAGCAACAACAAGTCAAGGATACCAGGAAAAGTGTTGTGGATTTGAAAAAGGATAACCCTGGAAGTGAGTTCAAGGTGAATGGACAGAGAGTTAAGTTGTATCATGGTGGAGTCTTCAACAGGGAGAAGACACCCACCAGCTTGCAAGATGCTTAGGATGAGGTACAACTGGTTCCCTCCTACTTGCAGTAACAAGTTCGAGAGGAATCAGTATTGTTTGTAAATATTCATTTTCTTGTTTTATTCTGCAATAGATTAACTTAACATTTTGTCTAGTTTAATTTTAAATTTAGTTTCAGAGAAGAACAGTCTGAGCTGAATTCTAAGTTTGGGGGTGGTGCGTTAGATGTTGAGATCGAAGCTGGTTAAATGCCACAACATGTTAAATTTTTCCCCTGAAGCTAGTCACTTCAACTTCAAGTTGAGAGCTCTGAAGCGTGCAACTGAGAGGCCGAAGGACTACAAAACTGAAAGGATGACCATGCTCTGCAATTACATGGCTGCTTGGGATGCGGTGCTCCAGCGTTACTGCGATTGGTTGTTTGGCTTTCCTTCCATCCTGCGGGCCTCCTGGAATGTTGATGTTGATCTGAATGCTTGATTCCCCTGCTGGTTATTTCGAACCCCAAACACTCTTCTCTTTTTCATGAACTTTAATTTTACTGTGCTGGATAATTTTACTCATTTGCTTCCGATTGGGTAGTATTTGAATGTTGCCTGCATGGATGTTTGATTCTTTTGTGGATGTTTTTATTAATATCGTATTTTTTGTGTTTGGCTTGAGAATTATTTGTGTTGCCGTGCTGGATCTCATGCTCGATGATGAGAATGTCCCTCGCATTCTTAGCTTGTGGCCATGCTCATTTGCAACACGATACTCATCTCAAAATAATTTAGATGCTTTTGCTTGTTGAATTCCAAAATGTTGAGTAATCCTCCTTGCTATAACATGTGTCAGCATGTTTCGAAAAAAAAAAGAAACATTACTTTGTTCATGATTAAGTTTTTCAAGTTGATTATACTTTCATATGCCTTGCTAAGGATTGTGAGAACTTACCTTTGCATTGGATTCATGTTTACCTTGAGGCGAAATTTTGTGTGATTATTTCCTTTGGATATGATGAAGGTCATCTTTGTTTAATTACATCCTTGGTCGTGTGTGACCTCACTTAAATAACGCATTCCTTTGTCCCTATTTTGCGCCTTATTGCCTGTTCTTTGTTTACCCTCATAATATTATCACCCCTTTTATCCGTTCTTTCTTAATAATTTTTTACCCTTATGAGCATTCTTAGGTTCTTTTGCAATATTGAGGACAATGTTGATTCTAAGTTTGGGGGTGGGGGTGCCCGTAAAAAAAGTGTTTATGACTTGTTATTGATAAAAAACAAAAAAGAGAGAGAAAAAAATCGAGTTATGTTGCTCTAATGAAAAAAAGAAAAAAAAAGAGAAAAAGAAAGAAGGATTACGTGCTGAGATATGCTACAACATGCAACTAGCATTGTTATGTTCAGGGCATTGTATCCTTTGTTAAAAAAAAACAAATAGAATAAAAAAAAGCATAGAAAAGAAAGGCAATAGAGAGCTTGAGAGGAATTCGTGAGGCACCACCCTGGTGAGATCTATGGATAAAAGATAGGTGTAGAAGTCTTGGGAATGCTCGTAAATTAGTCACTTTATCCATATTATCAAACCTTGATCCTAGCTTATCATTACAAGCTGAAAAGTCATTCTGATCATTTGGATTTGAGAACAACATTATTGGAGAGGTCTGCATGTAATCCATTGTGGAGAAAAGAAAAATAGGTTTGATGAGCATGATGGCTTGTGCATTGACATATGTGAGATTCTCGTTTTGCTTATTTCATGTAAATTCTTGAATAATCTCATTAGGGTTGGATTATATGAGCTGGAGGAATTTAGTTGCTAAACTATCATGAAGTATGATGAGATGATGTGTTGTTATGCTTATGGTGTGTGGTTATAACTAATCTTGTCCATTATGTTCAGAGTGAAATGATGTCCATGTCGAAAGCATTAAGCTATTCTTAAGTCTTGTCTTGTTAACTTTGTGTTATTTTGTTAACTATTCTTAAGCCGAGTGAAGATGTTGAATGCATGCTGCAACATCAAGTCAACATGGATACCAGAGTAGAGAGAGAGAAAGTCGGGGAGAGAGAAAAAAGCTGCTCAAATGGGTCACCTGCTCACTGCTGACATGGACAATTTAATGTTGAGCTGAGTTGGGTAAATTAAAGTTGCTAACTAAGATGCCACATCACCGAGGGTAATTTATGGAAAGTTGCATCTAATTTTGGAAGCCTAAAAACTCATTTGTGGAGGAAGAGCCACTTATAAAAGGGCGGAGAATACATTTTGAGAGGAGGTCTGGTATCTGTGTGCTTGGGGACGGTCTGGAGAAGGGAACGCAGTAGGGGTGGAGATAGCTGAGGGAGTGGAGTGTGGAGTGCGGATCTCTTGGGAGAGAAGCAGCCAAATTCACCTTCAATCTTGGCTAACTTCCTTTTATCTTTATTTCTAGTATTTAGATTTCTGTTCTAGAGAGATGTTGAGCTGTAATTGGAAGATTATGTCTTTTTTTCTTACTCTAGCTATGAGCTAAACTTGTTGACTTGGGTAACTTGCTATGCATTGATATTTATATTTCTACACTTTAATCGAGTTGAATCTCTATTTAGTTTAGGTGTTTTGATATGTTTATCTTGTTGTGCTTGATCACCATAGTTTAGATATATTTCTGGAATGAATCTGGATAGATTAATCTCAAGAGAGAGCCTTGATTAAAGCTTGAATCTAGAGCATACAAATATTTCTAGATCTAGTTTGCTAAGTGGAACCCCAAGCTCTAGTTTGGCTGAATATTTTTCTGACTTACATAGGAATAGGGTAGTTAAGATGAATAGAGGCACATCAGCTACTTTTGGAAAACTGAGCTGAGATAGTTGGGTTAGCAACTCAGATTCATGCTAGGTTAATGTTGCAGCATCTTTAGTAGCATAGCACTGTTTGCAACCTGAGTTACTTTTCATTCCCCTGTTTGTGAGTTTATTGATTTTTAATCTGATTTAATTTCCTGTTAATTTCATTCTCCTGCTGATTACTGATTTAGATCTACAAACAATATTGAGTTTATTTACTGCATGTTAATGTGTGCACGATTCTACATATAAGGCACTCCCTGTGGGATTCGACTCTAGAATACTCCTAGATATTACTTGATAGTGTACACTTGCACTAGTGTAATTTACAGACACCAATACACTTCCTTGTGAGTCTTCCGAAGTTGATGGATTTCTTATCTCTTTCAAACTGCTTGTGTGATGTGGATTGACGATCTTTGATTGTGATGAATCTTGTGAGGCATCGCACTTTCAACTACTTGAGATTTCTTTTCTATATTTTCTTTGATTAAGGACAATCAAGTATTCAAGTTTGGGGGTTTGATAAGCTCATATTTATACTCACTTATCTATATTTTTCTCCATTATTTCATGTGAATTTTATTATATTTTTATTTATTTCTATGCATGAGATGTTGGGATTATATACTGAAAGCATATATATGATTAAGTGTTTTGTACACTGGTCTTCATATATGTTGCCGCAACAATGCTCGCTGTCTGATAGAACAAACATACAACGAACCATAATATCCTATTATCTCGTAGATAGGGATGACCATATGGTGTGTAGGAGATCACAGAGGATCATATGGATCGTTTGACCTAGCGAGATATAAACAGTATCACAGCTGAGACGGTCACTGGATAGGCTGTCAGTCTAAGCTGCGGCACATCGATTCATAAGTGGGCTTATCCTAGCTACTTGATGTGTCGGTACATGGTTATGTATTGATGGGATCAACAGTGGGATGCGCCATTCTCATTGACATATGAATGAACCAGATCCCTAACATACTTCCTATGATCTTAAACCTAACTGAAGAATAAGGGGCACACACAGATTGACCGCACTTTGATTTACCATGGTGGCGAGTCTTACATGTACTATTATACCCGTATTTTGGGTGTTGGCAATTTGTGTGTGGCCTGCTTAGTCTGGATGTTTAGGTAAGCATATCCGTTTCAGGATGGTGACATTCCCTGAGGAGCTCACAAGGTTCATTATGCTAAACCCTGCAGGTTGAATTATTTAATTCAGACATAAGTGAAAAGGAGTGAGTGGCATTACTCAGGAAATAAGAGATTAATTAATTGTGGCTGATTGTCATAAGCCAAATTAATTAATGAATGTCTAAAACCTTAAATATGTGGATCATGTTAGTTTGGTGCAACCCGTTCCTAATAACGTGGTAATAAAGGGGCGAGTCAGCATTGTTACTGTGGTGAAGGTTAAAACAATGCTTTATTAATTAATTATGTTCTGGGTTGAACAATGAATGATTAATTAATAAAGAGGGCCCACTTTATTATTTGCATCTGATCCCTGGTCTGGCCCATTAATTGCTCACAGCCCATTAGGGTTAGGGTTTCTCAAAACCCTAGCACTATATATAGGACTTCTCTCTATCAGATCAAGAAGTTGTGAAAAACTAGGGTTTTCAGTATAATTGAGAGAGAGGGCGGCGGCTGATCCTGTAGGGAGAAACTGATCGATTTCGCCAGATCTCGGATCCAACTTGGTAGACAATCCTCACCAGATTTCCAA
>JAPKLW010000870.1:167460-204076 GCA_026898455.1 Plectranthus barbatus
TGTATTCTTATACCCGTATTTTGGGTGTTGGCAATTTGTGTGTGGCCTGCTTAGTCTGGACGTTTAGGTAAGCATATCCGTTTCAGGATGGTGACATTCCCTGAGGAGCTCACAAGGTTCATTATGCTAAACCCTGCAGGTTGAATTATTTAATTCAGGCATAAGTGAAAAGGAGTGAGTGGCATTACTCAGGAAATAAGAGATTAATTAATTGTGGCTGATTGTCATAAGCCAAATTAATTAATGAATGTCTAAAACCTCAAATATGTGGATCATGTTAGTTTGGTGCAACCCGTTCCTAATAACGTGGTAATAAAGGGGCGAGTCAGCATTGTTACCGTGGTGAAGGTTAAAACAATGCTTTATTAATTAACTATGTTCTGGGTTGAACAAGGAAGGATTAATTAATAAAGAGGGCCCACTTTATTATTTGCATCTGATCCCTGGTCTGGCCCATTAATTGCTCACAGCCCATTAGGGTTAGGGTTTCTCAAAACCCTAGCACTATATATAGGCCTTCTCTCTATCAGATCAAGAAGTTGTGAAAAACTAGGGTTTTCAGTATAATTGAGAGAGAGGGCGGCGGCTGATCCTGTAGGGAGAAACTGATCGATTTCTCCAGATCTCGGATCCAACTTGGTAGACAATCCTCACCAGATTTCCAAGGAGCAAGGGAACAGATCAGAAGATCAGATCTGTTGGAACAACCGTCCACGCCGGCGTCCAAGATCCAGATCTAGATCCAAGATCCAGATCTATTTCATCGTTGTTATTCTCCGATCTGTCCTGTAGGTCAAACGGTGAAATCAGGTATTCTCTAGATCCATCCTATGCAATTAATTTTGTAGGAGCATGCATAGGATTCGCATGGTTTATTTAATTAAAGTTTATTCCTGGTATCCTAAGAACGACCTTTGGCAAGAAATTCTTTAATGGCAACTCGTGTTGTCCATCGTAGACTCAAACCCTACATGAGACTACTTTAGAGGGTGTTATGCTTGTCATGGTAAGATTATGCAGGTTTTAGGCCGAATCCATTGGAAACCCGTACCGAAAGTAGATGATGTTCAAAGAACATTATGTATTCTTTTACATGTGGAATCTGACCTAATGGAGCATATAACTAGAAAAATCTTTGAGTTATCTTTCCAACGCAACTGGAATCGGGTCAATCGGAGTTCGGGAGCACAAGTTATGGCCAAAACCGTGAGACTGCGCAAAAGGAGTCGACGGAAGGAATCTCGGGCGACACAGAGGTTTTTGTCTCGACAGACAGGCAGCCCGTCGATCGAGACAGAGGACAAATTTTGGAAAATTCTGATTTGTCACCGTGTCGGCAGACAGGCAGCCCGTCGATCGACACGCGCGCCGGAAAGGCATATTTTTGCCCAATTTGGATATTTTTCCTTCCCAAGCCATTACCTTTTGAAGATTTAATTTCTCCTCTATAAATAGGATCTCATTATGCACGAAATTGATCGATCTTTTCAGCATTATTGCACTTAGAATAATTGAGATTCGGAGTTTTTACAAAACATTCAAGGTTCCTCTTTATTTGTAAGTTAATTTATAGCATGTTTGCTTTAATTCTAGTCATGTTTTGTGGCTAGAACCCTAAACAGGTTCTGGGGTTATGATTTCTTTTCTGATGCATGTTAATTGATATCAACTCTCTAAGCATTGATTAATTCTCTGATTTAATTTTATAATTTAGATTAAAAGAAGGACCGAGAGGTGAATTGAATCTAGGTTTATAGTTAATAATTGATGGATCGAGAGATGAAATTTATTAACAGGAAGAGAGAATTAATTGTGTTTGTTTTATGTCTCAAAAGGAAGAAACCTACATAGGAACAATTAGATAATTATGAGATTGATTAATTTGGTGTTCTTGAGACCGAGAGGAGATAGTCACCAATTAATAATCTAGGATTTAAATTGCCCGACCAAGGAATTAAATCCACAAAAATCTATGTTTCCCCATTGCTGAGTTGATTGATATTTGCATGCTGATGATTAGATAACCAGCCCTAGGATCTGTGCTTTTCTTTAATTGTTTTCAATACCTTTATTTTATTGCACTGTCATATTTAATTTACAAAACAAAACTCCTTTTTCAAAATCCTCAAATTTCTATGTTCTAGAAATTGTGGCTAGTATTTTGGGTAGTTCGTTGTACAGTCCATGTGGGATCGACCACCTTAGGGTGTAAAAATTATTTGCTCGTTTTTTCTACAGTTAACAACTACCTTTAGGTATCTTTATAAATTTATTTGTCACTGTATTTGCAATTAATCTGTGAATTTCACAGTGATCAAATTGGCGTTGTTGCTGGGGAATTGTTAGATTTTATCTTGTTACTAATTTGTTTGAAGATTAATTGGATTGAGTTTTATTTTATTTTATTTGATTTTAGTACGTGTGTGTGCGTGGTGTTACTTTTTGAGTTTTGTTTCGACCGACGCACGTGCCCCGTCGGTCGACGTAGAAAATTTTTGGCGTCGGTCGATGCAGATCTGATCTTTCCATTTTTGTCTATTTTCTCAGGTTTTGCATGAACACGAGGGCCCAAGGGAAACCACTTAAAGTCTTTGATCCAGAAATTGAGGCCACAGTCCGAAGAAGGAAAAACAAGGAGAAGCAAAGCACAATCACTGAGATAGATCCACCGCACAACCGGAATGAGGAAGATGATCATGAGATGCCACCTATGGAGGACCCGGACACCCAGATTTCAACAGAGAGTGCCCTACTGATGGTCCAAGAGATGAATCAGATGCGGGAATTGGTCAAGCAGCTAATGTTGGAAGGAGAAGCAGATCGTGTTGAGGCTTCAAGGAGAGACAGAGAAAGAGAGCAAGAAATGTCGCGCCGAGAGGACCCCAATGCCATGGCAAGGAAGTAAAGACCGCAACCCGGTAATGAGGGATTTGTTATTGGTATCAATGCCAATTACTTTGAACTCAAAACCGGTCTTATTCATATGGTTCAGCAGAACCAATTTGGTGGCCGAGCTGTGGAGGACCCTTACACTCACCTCAGGATGTTCGTGGAGGTTTGTGAGACCATCAAACAGAATGGAGTCAGTCGGGATGTGATCCGTCTGTGCTTGTTCCCCTTCTCACTTCGGGATCAGGCCCAGATGTGGTTTACGGCTCTGGACTGCAGCAGCATCAGGACCTGGGCCGATCTCAGAGCCGAGTTTCTCTCTGCCTTCTTCCCACCTTCAGTCATCATTCAGAAGAAGATGGAGATCCTAAAGTTCCACCAGAAGATGGACGAGTCCTTGTTCGAGGTTTGGAGCAGGTGGAATGAGCTTTTGAGGAGCTGGTCGGGCCATGGCGTTGATACCGAGGAGCAGGCCCACATCTTCTATAGAGGGATGAATGAGAGTACCCAAGTGTCCGTTGAATATGCTGCGGGAGGTTCTCTGATGAGAAAGTCACCTGAAAAGGCACTACAAGAAAAATAGTAAACAACAACAGTGAAAACACAACACTTTTCGTTGAAAAGTGTTGTCGTAGGCCTAAAAAATGTTGTTAAAAATAAAAGTGTTGTCTTTTAGCACAAAATACGCTAAAAAATAGGGGTGTTCGCGGTCCGGTTTGGCCGGTTTGGAAGAAAAATTTCGGCCAAACCGATAGGTACGGTTTGAAAATTTTTCAAACCAAAACGGCCAAATAATTTTTTGAAACCAAACCGGCCAAACCATATAAAAACGGTTTGGTCCGGCCGGTTTGACGGTTTGAAAAGAAATATGTTTCAACTTTCAACAATCTACTATAATTTGTAGAAAACTAGGGCTTAAATACAAATTAATTATTTTATATTATTTGTTACTACTTATAATAATATAATTTTTCTTCTAAAAATCTTATAGTTATAATTTAATGTAAATCAAAAGAAACACATGGGTCAAATGTATTAAAATTATAACCTTAAAATTCAAATGTAAAATTGAAAGAGATGTGTAAAATTATTATTATAAAATTCATGCTTAATTTATCTTAAGGAAATTATATAAAATAATATTATTTAATGTTAATACTTATTAGTTTATTTTTGATAAATAAAAAAATAAAACTAAAACTATAGTATGTTGGCCAATAAATTTGAACATGGGTTAATTGTATGAAAAAGTAGAAACTTAACAAATTGGCTACAAATTATATTAATTAATTATACTATATATATATATATATATACATATATATACGACCGGTCCGGCCCAAACGGCCGGTTTGAGTCTCCAAACCATAACCAAACCAAATTTATCCGGTTTTAAAATTTTCAAACCGCCAGTTTGAAAATTAAATTTCAAACCGGCCAAACTGACCAAATTAATACGGTTTGGCCGGTTTCGGCCAAACCATGAACACCCCTACTAAAAAACAATATTTTTGCGGTGTTATTTACGTGTTATCTAATTATCGAAAAAACAATACTTATATTTATATGTTGTTATTCATGTCTTGTTATTTTATTATTTTTATATTTTAATGTGTTATTAAATTATTTTTACATTTAATTAATTACTTGAACATTATTATTTTGAAATCCCCTTCCACCGTACGTAACCCTCCCACCTCTCCCAAATCGATCGTCCCTGCACCATCGTCGCCTGCCGTGCCTGCGCCACCCCCGTGGCTATGCCATTGCACCCTGCCGGACTGCAGCCCCTGCGCCACTTTCCGTGCAATCGTTGACACTGCAGAACCGTTGCGCCTCACGATGTCTGTGGAACCCTCGTCGTTGCAGAACCACCGCGGCGTGCACCACCGTCGGCTCTGCAGAAATCCATGCACCTGCACCATCGTCGATCCTTCACCACTACCACGTCGGCGCCTACACCACCATTGTGCCCTATTGCTGCGTAGGTTTAATATTATCAGAACAACGACCCAATTTCAAAGAACCTGAGAAGGGTACTCTCTCTATCCAGCCCGTTCAGTGGGCTTCATCAGTTTGAAATAAGTTTCTTTACTCATATACTTATACATATTAGGGATAATTACTCCCTCCGTCCCAAAACAATTGTCTTGTTTTCCTTTTTCGTCTGTCCCAAACAATTGTCTTCTTTCCTAAAATGGAAAGTTTATACACACTCACTAATAAAATACTAATTTTCTCTATCTCTACTCGCATTGGTATCTGTGCCATTTCCAAACAAGACAATTGTTATGGGACGGAGGTAGTATATGAAATTATTATCTGAAAATACGGTACCTCGCATTGCTACATAAGCAATGTTAGTCTTAAGATTTTCAGTTAGTGATATATTAGATCAATTCTCTCCGCTATGCCTATGAAATTGAATTTGTAACGCCTACCTTTTCTTATGTTACATAAACAAATGGGTGTCACATTAATATATCTAAGATAAAATTTAATCCATATTTTCCTTTTCCCATCATTTGTCTGTTTCTTGTCTGAATTGAATGTTGACTCTGCCATTTTAGGTTCTTGTGAGATGAAGATTTTGAATTCGACTTCACTAATTATAGAGCCTATAGAAATTAAAAAATTTGCAAGATTTTCCTTGCAATATACAGAGGCATAAGAGAAGCCCACTGAAGATTAAAACTGGCAATCTAGATTTGCTGGACATCTGAGTCTCCAAGAAAGAGAATAATCTTTTACTTCCCAAGATCAAAAGATTAACTGTGGGTTTGTGAAAGGTCCTAAAGGGTCATCAAGTACAGGATTTGACTTTGCTGAAGATGATGCAATCATGCAAAATATATTAGTAGTTTCCACATTGCTGTTATGTCCTGCATTTTTGGTAACTCTGATCACTTGAGATTACCAATTGGCAAAGCAGTAAGATTCTATAGATCCTTTTTTGCCTTTCTACTTGAGTGTAGTTAAAACCTGATTTCTTTCGGGTATGCCTATTAAATGTGAGCTGGGATACTTAAGGTTATTCGAGGTAAAGGTTATTTTGACCAGCATAGCTGATTTGTAATTTTGTATATGATTCAATGGTTTGAAAGTGGGGGTGCATTAGTAATTTCATGTTTTCCCAAAGGAAGAAGTTGATTTGTGCTCGCTTTCTCATAATTCAATAACATGAAATATGATTCTCTCTTACCTAGAAAGCTATGAGTATGATCACTTTTTTAATAAGTATATCTTAATTCATTATTTGATTTCTTAAATCATTTTTCCGTCAATTCTATGAACCCAAATGCCTAGATATTTGTCTCTGATACTGAAATGACATCTATCTTATGAGTTTCCCTGATATGAATATAATTTCGGCCATTGTAATAGATGTTGGCACTAAGTAACTGGACTTATGAGTTAACTATTTAATAGATCACATGACTTTTATTCTATGTGATGCATATTGTTGATTTAGAATTTCTATTCTTAGTTAGACTAGGGAAGATATCACCACCTTTTTCCTTCGGCAAGGTACAAAAAGTTTTTCAATTGATGACATCTTTAAGCTTATGTTTGCTTGCATGATATTTAAGTTTTATGGAGCTGCTTTCATATTGTTGATTGCCTCTTGTACGTGAATTAGAACCTTTTTATCAACATCTCCATCTGCAGTTTTTTTTTCGGGTACTCAATTTGGTTGGATAGCAAATTTTGTCTCCAACTGTATCTTTTACTTATTTTGGAATGTTTCTTGTGGAGAAAAGGGTACAAGTATACTATTTCAAATCACTATGGCCGCCATTGTTTGTAGGAAGAAGTTGCCCAAAATAAGAAGCTCAACAAGTATAACCACAACGTTATAGATGAAAAGTTTGCATTCTATAAAGCAGATGGAATGACAAGATTCAACACCTCAGATCCTGGCAAACTTCTCCCAAGCAGTATGATTTTTACTATTTCATCTTTACAAATACTTTAGATCCAGTAATTATGTTCTCATTACTGTATATGACACGCAAATCCTTTTGGCAGATGTACCCGAAGGATCATTCATTGTTCGGGCTCACACACCAATGTCAAATTTGTTCTTATGCCTGTGGTTTAATAAGGTTGAGCAGTTTACACCCCGCGACCAGCTAAGTTTTTCATACACATATCACAAACTGAGAAGGACTAATCCCGAGAAGCCCTTTTATCTTAACATGTTCAAGGTACGTTCATGTGGACGAGATCACCTTTAAAATATCTTATACATTTTGATTGCTCAACTCAAACCATTTGCATGTCAGGACTGTGAGAGGCGAAAGATTACTAAATTGATGATGTTCGCATGGAATGGACGGATAGAGTACAAGATTAGATGTATGCGTAGCAAATTCAAAAAATATTAGACGAATCACTTTGTTTTTTGAATTATAATTTTGGGATATAGATTGATTTTGAATATTTATGAGTGTCATTGATGTTGAGATAGGATACTTTTTTTTTCAGGATAATATTAAGATGTTTAGTATTTAGGAATATTGTTTTTGTATATTTTTGAGTTGACTATGGTATGGATTTTGAATAATGTCATTTTTATATTTGATTATGCATTAAGTATTGAAAATATATAAATTAGTTGCAGCAGCTTACGACAACGGTAATAACCTGTTGTCTTATGCGAGAAAAGACGACGATTTTAAACCGTTGTCTTTTCTACAATAGACAACAGTTTTTGTAGTAAAGACAATGGTTTTTAATCGTTGTTTTTTGTAGAAAAGACAACGGTTTAAAACCGTTGTCTATTATGAGAAAATATGGTATATTTTTTTGTTGCACAATTCCTCTGGGTTCGACTACCTTTGGGTATCTTTATAAATTTATTTACCACTGTATTTGCAATTAATCTGTGAATTTCATAGTGATCATCAATCACAACCAATATACACAATTTCATTGAACAGAAACAAAGGTTGTACAAAAAATTCGATAAAGCAAAAGAGAAACCCAGCAAAAAAGTTAGATCCAAAACCTAATAAAAAATGAATAAGAGTATAATAAGGAAGAAGTCGGAGGCTGCGGCGACGTCTCGAGATGGATCCTCAAAGGCGACGGGCGGCTTCTCAATGAGTGATTGGAGGGCAAGGGCGGAGTAGGTGTGGATGGCGCAACGACATCGGAGGAGGAGACGACAGCGTCATAGTGGTGAGGCTATGAACGACGGTGTCATGGTGGCAGAGAGAAATTGTGGAGAAGAATTGCAGAGAGAAAAATTAACGTGAATGAAATAATGAATTGAAAATGGGATAATTTCCCAATAAATACAAAAGAAATTGGAACGATATGTTTAATATTTGATTTAGCATGAAATTAGGTAACTGTCTATTATATAAAATCTACCAAAAAATGAAAAAAATTATCTTCCCATAACATCCTTTCAATTAAATTAAAAAATAAATTATCTAACACATGTCATTATTGTAGTCATCGGATCAAAAAAATGAACGTTTAAATCATAGATCATAGTTCATTCAGGACATATAATTCAGAAATAAGCGCAACTATATATATGTGTGTATTTTGTGTGCATATGTATATATAAGTTGGGGGATGGAATTTCAATGTAAAATGATGATTAATTTTTGGGGGATTATTGAAGGGGATTAGCTTATAATAATAAATAAAACCTGCTCCTTCAAATTCTTTAATTTTAGTTATTTATTTATTGTTATATTATGTAGAAATATAAAATTATGGCAATTAAGTCATAAACCTTTAGAAAATTTTTAAGCATTTGCAAAACTTTGTTCCTTGAAAATGGAGGAGTTCAAGGCGACTTTAATGTGAAATGAAAGCATGATCTTTAAGGCATTCTCGAGCTTACCATATCTTTTGTTTTCGACTATTTACGAGAAGGGATCTGGATGAGAATAAACTCCGAATAATATGTCTAATGTCTGCTTAGTTGGCAAATTGTTAGTCATAGCTCAAACATAAGTTTTATTTTTTTCGAATCCTTGCTAATTGAAAGATTCGTTGTGATAAAGGAAACACAAGGAACGTGAATTAGAAGATCAAAGGTTTTTTGGCGTAAATCTTTTGACTAAGTATTAAATGGGCTTTCCTATGACACTATAAAATGTGATTTATAGTTTTTCCAATCATTCGCATTTACTTTTGATTTTGCATCGTACTAACTATGTTCCAGGGCTACGATTCTAATCAACACAGATAGGATCATACCATTTGGCACCATAACATATGTTCATTTTTCTTTCTTACTATTTTTTTTTATTTTCATTATATTTGTTTTTATATATGTCACTCATATTTATTTTTATCTATCCATATATATCTCATTCATATATAATCATATATATCTCAAAATTATATCGTTTTCATAACCATACCTATTTAATAGAGGGATCAAGTGATCAAATTTTATGAGTGATACTCAAGAGCCAGTGACATGGTGAAGCCTGAAATATATCTTGATTTTATCTTTTAAAATCATTACTATTCCTTGCATAAATAGATAATAATTGTATTATAATAAAAATAAAATATAATATTGATAAATAAAATAAAATATATTTCGAACAATTATAAAAATGAATACTAAAATATAATTCTTGTAGTTACAGTTTGATAATATAAATATTATATTAAACGTTTAATTTATCTAACACACCAATATAAAACTAGCAATAATAATAATAATAAATTTATCACTTTTATATAATAGCTTTGCACTAGTTGTCAATGTTAGGTGTGAATGGTGTGATGTTGACCTATATTTTATTATTTTCATATGATGCATTTCTAACTCATAAATGTGGTTGGTGACTTTTGGTTGGCATATCTTTTCAGACATACAATTATGTCATATCTTCATTTGATTAATTAATTTTTTTTTCTTTCATTCACACTTCAATGCACGGTGCTAACTAATATGCAATCTTTTTGTTAGATTTTTCATGATAAACTAGTCATTCATTATTCCTCACTTTACTCAACTCAAGATAATGGAAGGAGGTGCGGCCGCTGCTGCAATGGAAGTTCTAGTTCAACATCTGATCAACATTTCCAAGGAAGAGATCTCTCTAATCCGAGGTCTTGATAAGGAATCTGAACAGCTGAAGACGAGTCTGGAAATGATTCAAAGTTACTTGAATGATGCCGACAAGAAATACGTCACCCAAGATGCTGTCAAAGCATGGCTCAAGAAGCTCGAAGAGGTGGCTTTCGACGCTGATAATGTTTTGGATGAACTCAGTTATCATGCTCTCCACAAGAAAGTGAAGTCCATGAAAACAATGGTGGACAAGGCTCTATCATGCTTTTCATCATTTCACCACACTGTGCGCCCTTATCGAATGGCTCATAGAATCAAAGAAATCAACGCCTCTTTCAACTCTATTAACAAAAGGGCCACCGATCTCCAACTTCAGAGAATACTTGTGGATGCACCTGCTGCTGTTCCTGATGCTTCCTTTGAAACTGATTGTTTCACTGTTGATCCAGTTTTCATTGGAAGAGATGATGGTGTGCCAAAGTTGGTTGAGGTGATGATGAACTGCCCCGAAGAGCAGATGTTCTCTATTGTTGCAGTTGTGGGAATGGGTGGAATTGGAAAGACAACTTTGACTCGGAAACTCTTCCATCATCAAAAGATAAAGAATCAATTTGGATATCGTATTTGGGTACATGTCTCTCAAACTTTTGATCCTTTCATTATTTTCAAGAAAATCCTAGAATCATTGTCTTCAAAAACTAATGAATCTGAGAGTAGGCAAGCTATTATGAAAAATCTTGAGGAGACTTTGAAAGCTAAAACTTATCTTCTTGTTCTTGATGACATCTGGAATGAAGATGTTTCGAAATGGACAGATTTTATAGAATCATTATCTGGAGTAACTTATACTAAGGGAAATGGCATTATCATCACTACTAGGAGTACAAGAGTTGCTTCAGTCGTGAACCCACTGGAAACTCACCTCTTAAAGGGTTTATCAATGGAGGACTGTTGGTCAATAATCAAAGCAAAAGCTTTTGAAATGGGAAATGTGATTCCATCTAAATTTGAAAACACTGGAAGAAAGATTGCTAGAAAATGTCAGGGTTTGCCCTTGGCTGCCAAAGTAGTTGGGGGAGTGCTGCGATGCAAATCCGAACTAGAGTGGCTTTCAATCGAACAAAAATGGCTCTCGGATGGCGAAGGAGATAACATCTCAAGAATCTTGAAATTGAGCTATGATAATTTGTCTTCATCATCACTTAAGAAGTGTTTTGCTTACTGCTCCATATTTCCGAAAGGGGGTAGAATGGGGAAGCAGGAGCTGATTGAGCTGTGGATGGCAGAAGGATTTCTTCAACCTGATGGAAGAAATGATATGGAGTCTCTGGGCGAAAAGTTTGTAAATGTTCTTCTACACAACTCTTTGCTGCAACTAGTTCCAAGAACTGATGAAGATGAAGATAAGGAAATCTGTGTAATGCACGATCTTGTGCATGATGTTGGAAGCTCAGTTTTGAGTTCTCTGAAAGTTCGATACATGAGGCATGAAGACGGATCAATTCATATCCTGAAAAAGAATGCAAAACATGTGCGTACATTATTCATTCAAGGTAACATCTCGGAATTCAAGTTGTCAAACTTCAAGTATTTACATGCTCTTAATATTGGGAGTCATCTAGTTAAAGACTTGAAGTCAAGTGAGATTGGCAAGTTGATACATTTGAGAAAATTAAATGTTTCAAAGACAAGAATTGAATATTTGCCGGATTCAATTGGTGAACTCCATCACTTGCAAACATTAAGAGCAAATACAAAGTCTTTAAAGGAATTGCCAAGGAAAATGAAGTACTTGATTAGCTTAAGGCATCTTTATATTCAAGATGATGTAACGTTACCTCCTAAGATTGGGAGATTAACTTCTCTCCAAACACTTAGTCACTTCACAGTTGGCAGAGAGAGTGGATGCAAAATTGAAGAGCTTGGATGTCTAAAAAATCTCAAAGGAAAGCTAAAGATATTGAATTTAGAAATGGTGGAAGGGAAAGAGGAGGCTGAGAAAGCTTATTTATCTCATAATCCAAACATGTTGGACTTGACGTTTGAATGGGGCAGGAACAGAGGAGATGAAATAAATGATGAGAATGTGTTGGAAGGCCTTCAACCTCACCCAAACTTAAAGAAGCTGGAGATTTATGGATTCAAAGGAAAAAAATTTCCATTGTGGACTCTAAAAATGGCAATATGTGATGATCCTCAAGGTTGTTGGGTAGGACTTAACAGGTTGGTGGAGATAACACTCTCGGAGTGCGACGAATGTGAAGAAATCCCGATGCTAGGGAACTTGCCGAATCTCAAGAATCTTAGTTTGAGTGGATTGAGAAATGTGAAGTCTATAAATTCTTCATTCTATGGGATTCAAAATAGAGTTTTGGAAGAGACAATTATTGTATTTCCAGTGCTTGAAAGGCTCAAGTTGTCTTCTATGGATAAACTGAGAGAGTGGGCAGAACTAGAATTTCGTGAAAATCGAGTGCATGAAGTGAAGGTGTTTCCTCGCCTTGAATACTTGGGAATTAGTAACTGCCCTGAATTGAAGAGTGCTCCATGTCACTTCTCGACTTGCCTTAAAAATTTGGTAATTAATGGCATGGACAACTACAAGTCTTTGGCCAACATTTGTGGGGTTGCAGTGATGTCGCTTACTTACCTTGACTTGGACACACTATCAAGTTTGGAATGCCTTCCAGATTGGTTTTTCAATAACAATCAGAATCTAAAGAAGTTAAGCATATCACGATGCTCCAAGTTGAGAGAATTACCAGATGGCCTAAACACCCTCAATTCTCTGGAGGAGTTGAGGATAAAAAATTGTCCAAATCTGAAGTCGATTGGGAATCCAAGTGGCAGCAGAGGAGAATCACAAGGAACCCTCCGTGAGCTGTTGATTGTGCATTGTGAGGAACTGGTGGATTTGCCTCATGAAATGGTAGAGTCGTGGGCGCTGTCATTAGACAAAGTGTGGTTGTACAATTTGAATAGCCTAAAGAATCTACCAAAGGTAATCGAGAGCCTCGCAAAATCATCTCGTCTCAGAGAATTGAGTGTTGTTGGTGTCCCTAACTTCATGGTTACTAAAAGTGTTGAGAGTTGGCCTTTCCGCAGCATGTGCTATTTAACAATAGATGGTAGTGTGGAGTGGTCAAGGGAGAGTAGTAGTGTTGCCATCAAAGAAACTGTTGACGGCATGTTGCGAGGATGCAGCCAGTCACTTGTTTACTTAGAGTTGAAGGGACTGGAGATTTGGGAATGTTTGCCTGAATCTATTCAAAATCTCACTGGCCTTTATGAGTTAGAGTTGGATAATTTAGGGATAGAGGAATTGCCCGAGTGGTTGGGAAACCTCTCATCACTGCATTACTTAACTCTAAAGAGATTCAAAAAGTTGAGGAGTGTAGATGCATTGGGGCGCCTCCCCAAATTGGAGTATTTATGGATTGATGAAAGTCCAGAATTATGCATTGATATTCCCCATCATCAACTCGACGTATACGTTGATGGTCGCAGGATTACAGTTAGTATGTTTTGCCTATCAGCATCGATCATGTATGTTTTAGAATAATTATATATTTTGTAATTCTGTGGTTGAATTCTTCAGAATGTGCGTCCCCTGCATATGAAATGAATTCTTGATCAAGAGCTGCCACTGGTGGATGGATACTTACATATTTAGGTTTGATTTCTTTCCACCAACCCTTTTCAATTGTTTCCTAAAATTGATTTAACGATGTGAGGTGTGACTGCATGAAATATGGAGGTGCAGATGTGAGGAAGAAAAGGAAATTGTTTTTGAAAGTCGGCAGAGTGAGTTTCTATTAAAAGCGTGCTTTCACTTATTCAAGTGCTGCTTTTATTTTGTCTAAGTTCGAGCGTGGAGAATTAGTTAATTAGTTGGGGCCGTTTTTTTTTGTTTTCTTCTGCTCATTTTTGCTGCAGAGTGAGATTTTCTGGTTTTGTGAGTGTTTTTTTTATCAAGTTCTCCCTTGTATTTTCTGCTACACACAGTAATAAAATCTCTAAGCCACCCTCAATGGATGTAGCCCATTTATGGGAGAACCACGTAAAAATAATGTGTGTTGTTTGGTTGATTCTCTCATTTAGTTTGCTGCATACAATGTTGTAAAACTCGCTAGGCGGTGTCTGGGCGCCGAAAGGGGCCTAGCGCCTAGGCGGGGAGTAGTCGGGGCCTAGGCGGATTTAGATAATTGAACCATTTTTATTATTTTTTTCTTTTATTTCGAATATTCAAGCATTTTATCAAAATAAAAAGTAGTTAATATGTACCAGAACGACCAAGTAAGGGATACTCGCCTCGGTAAGGGCCGCCCAGCGCCTAGGCGCCGAATACTCGGCCGCCTAGGCCGAGTTTTACAACAATGGCTGCATATGCTTACAAGATTTAACAAACAAATTCAAAGATTGTATAAATTAAATACTTAAATGCATAATATACGGTGTCATTGGTAAATATGGTCTTAGAGGCTTTCACAAGACACGCTCAAGTAAATTTATCCCCCAAAAATTATCCTCCACTTTTGTGGGCGCTAGTTAATTGATTTATATATGATTAATTAATTATGAGTTTGATTTTGAACAGCCTCTCATAATTTAAATAGTGTATTCGATATCTTTTTTAAGATTATGGCCCAATAATTATAGTGTGTGGAATGAGTTTTGAGTTCAAGTTACATTAGAGATATATAATCAGGATAAAATTTAAATTCATGCATTCTTTTTTCAAAGAAACTGACTCGACTATTACCAACTTAGCTTTTAATTGGTAAAGAGACTTGGAGTGGAACCCTTCTCAACCCGAATTCAATATTATAACTCAATTTTTTTAAAAAAAGAAAATCTAAATTAATCTTTTAAAAATTATGTATATTTATCTCACACTTAACAAAATTATGAAATTCTATCCAAATTTTATGAAAATCTATTCTACATTATTATGTATAATACAATTTCATCCCAACATTTAACATTGTTACAATTTGTCACATCAACCGTTAAAAATGTTGACATGACTTTATTATTTTTTTAATCTTGCACAAATGTAAAATAGTATATAAAAAAAAAATCAAAACAAAAATAGAAAGGAAAAAAAAAGTTTAGGGTATTAGATTTTGGGTGAATGGATCACAAGAAATCAGAACTCAAATATCTCACACACGAGTAACCACAAGTAGAGTTGGCCACAGTTCCAGATCCGGTTCGGAACCCCCAATTCTGAAAATGTGAAACCTTAACTGACTTGCTATATGGCAGTTCCAGTTACGGTCCGAACCAAAATCGACAGTTTAGCCATTTTCTTTAAAAAAAAAAATTAAATTAATAATTATTTAACTTCGTAAATAACAATTGAAAATTAAAGGACAAGCGTGCTTTACATCTAATATACATTGTGTTATATAAACATCAAAAACTTTGTTGTGCTTTAGAATATTATTGAATATTTTATTTTCAAGCTTTAATATGAGTTGGAAATCTTGCTCTAATAAAAAATATGATAATTAGATGGAAATAAAAAGTTTCATCTATTTCTCTTGTTGTTTATAAGAGCAAGATTTGCAACTCGAATCAAGAACTCGAATATTTAATATTCTACAACTTAGAAAATTTTTGATGATATATTACAAATTTGATGAGAGAAATTAAGCACGACCATATTTTAAATTTTCATAGTATTTAAGTTATTTTTTTAAAATTTAAGAAAATTATTACTTAGAATTTTATATAGTTGTATTAAGTTTGAAAATATTAGATTAAGTTATTTTAATAAAAAATTTAAATTTATTCTTGAAATATTAGTTTTTTAAAATTTGAAATAGTAATTAAATAATAAGTAGGGGGCGGAGAGGGGTTAATTAAAAGGGTTTGCACTTAATTTTTTACCATAAAATAAAGTTGCTTATGTATCCCTTAATTAACGAATCAAAGCACTTGTAATTCTCTTACCTTACTTACCTTTAATCGGACTTGAAAAAATATTTTAACAATTCATGCATAATAGTGTTGGCTCTCTTGATCCGAAAATATGGAGGACTTTTAGAGTTTAAATTCTTGAAAACAACTGTTACAAAATTCTATGGAAAACTGAAATTTCTACTCTCTAAACAATGAAAACCTACCCCTATTTATAAGAAAACTAGGATAGACAATAAGGAAAATAAGATAATTTAGGATATATTTATATCATTCTAATTGAATTATATTCCTATCCAAACTAGATAAGGAAATCAAAGCTTTCCAAAATCAAGGAGTAAATCTTCAACATTCTCCCCTTACTCCTTGAGTGGTTCGAGGTCTCTAACTCCGAGCAAATGTCGCATCACTGCCAACTTCGGTGCTGGTAATGCTTTTGTTAGTGTGTCGACCTTTTGCTCATCAATTCGAACAAGCACTGCCTCTATTTGACCTGCTTCGACACATTTTTGAATGAAGTGATACTTCGTGTTGATGTGCTTACTTCGACCATGGCACACTGGATTTTTCATTAGTGCGAATGCAGACTTGCTTTTAACGAAGAGCTTCATTGTCTTCGATTTCAAACCAGTTAGTTCAAACAAAAATGCTTTCAACCTTAGCGTTTGAGATGTCGTCGTTGCTGCTGCCATGAATTCTATTTCGCAAGTCAAAAGTGAAACTTTCTTATACTTTTGTGAGTTCCACGAGATAAGACAGTCATTGATGTAGAATGTCATGCTTCCTGTGCTTTTTCGATCATCTAGGTCACCTACAAGATCACTGTCTGAATAACCTACTATCTCTTCATCACCTCCTTCTCCTTTTCGAAACACTAGTCCGAAGTGCATAGTGCATCGAAGGTATTACAAAACCTACTTCACTACCTTGTGATGCATCTCCATAGGCCACTCAATAAATCTGCTGGAAACTTCGACTGCGTAGGATAGATATGGCTTCATGTGAAGAAGATAGTTGTTGGTCCTGAAATTAGAGTAGTTCTGTATGCAGCGGAAGTATTAATATATTTGCACTTCTCAAAACTGAAACTCAGTTTTCAATTTTTGAAAACTTAATTTAGCTCGAACTTAGTTGTAAGTTTTAGTTTCAAGTATACACTTCAGTACATAGAAAGTATTGAAGGATTCAAATAAGTATGAAAACTTAATCGAGCAATATCTGCTTGATCCACAAGACTTGAGCATAGCAACTTGCAGCGGCTACATACTCAGCTTCGGTTGTTGATGTTGCTACAGAGTGTTGCTTCTTGCTAAACCAATTTATTAGCTTGTGTCCTAACACTACAAGAAAAACAGCTTGTAGCGACGATAAAGCTAGTGATAATTAAAATTTTGTCACTAAAAATACCTCTACAGTAACAATTATTTATTTTGTCAAAAAAAATATAATTTGTGACAATTTTATATGTTGTCGATATTTTTTATCACTAAAGTTAGCGACAATAATAATTTTGTGACTAAAGATGCATCTACAGCTATAATTATTTTTTTCGTCACAAAAAATATAATTTGTGATAATTTTACATGTTGTCACTATTTTTTATCACTAAAGTTAGCGACAATAATATTTTTGTGACTAAAAATGCATTTACAGCAACAATAATTTTTGTCATCACAAAAATATATAATTTGTGACAATCTCATAAATTGTTAGTATTTTTTGTCACTGTAATTAGTGACAATAATATATTGTGACTAAAAATACCTATTTTGTGATAATTTCTTAAATTGTTAGTATTTATTGTCACTATAGTTAGTGACAATAATATTTTTCTGACTGAAAATACCTTAATTTGTGACAGTTTCATAAATAATATTAGTATTTATTGTCACTATAGTTAGTGAAAATAATATTTTTACGATCAAAAATACTTTTATAACGTTAATTACTTTCACAACAAAAGACACAATTTATGATAATTTTAAATAATGTCACTAATATATAAGAATAATAATATTTTATGATTAAAAAATATCTAAGTTATATTTGATATTAACTCGACTATTTTCCTCGAGTTTTAAAATTATTAATCATATTTGAAATCTCAATCATACCTAATTAAAAATTATAAATACTTTAAAGCATTTCAATTTTTAATTATTCATTATTCTGATTAATAAAATTAATTATTTATTTTTTAATCGTTTAATTTTTCAAATACTTAATTTTAGGAAAATTGTCGATTCAGGACCCAAAAGATAGTTTAATTATCGATTCAGGACCCGAAAGATGATTTGTCAATCCAGGACCCGAAAATCATTCAATTCTCAATCCAGGACCTCAATATCAGGTCTTGGATTGAGAATTGTATGATCTTTCGGGTCCTGGATTGAGAATTTTTTTGATCTTTCAGTTCCTGGATTGAGAATTAATCTTTCGGGTCCTAAATCGATAATTAAACTATCTTTCGGGTCCTGAATTGATAAAACTCCTTAATTATACTACATGCAATTTAATAAATTGTATTGTACTTTTTATACAATATTGAATGTGTAATAAAATATAAATATTTATATTTGAATGGAATTAATTATAATATTTTATTATTATAATATTTAATTATAGTATAAATATGTGTGAAGTGAATTGATATTTGAATATATAATTTTGTGGAATTAAGAGACATTTAATTTTTAATCAACAAATATTTATATAAACTCAAAATTATAACATAACAAACACTCCAAATATAAATTAATAATGAAAAATAGAGAAACTCGATTTTGCCTAATTTTAAAATTAAGAAGTTTGATTAAGTCAAAATTTATTTTAAAATAGTGGAATAAGTAGATTAACATTTATGCATATTAATTGTCATTTTTCAACAACAAATTGATTTGTGGTGTAATGGTTTGAGGTAATGGATAATTACTGTAAGGTACTGTGTTCAATTTCTCTTACTTACATGTTTATTCATTTATTTTTGATTGATCCCTGCAGGAGGCGGCTCAGATATTGTGCAGGAAGACCAGGGCAGGTTCGACTTCATGATGGACCAGGCGCGAGGTGTGGTGTGACCTGGCTGGGTTGGGGGCCGACTTGGTGTGTGTGGCGGTGGAGTCCGTGCCTGGTGCAATCAGGCATTGCAGGACACGGTGTGCTCGGGTTTGGCTTGTGGTGGTCCGGGTGCGAGGCGGCAAGTTCAGAGACGGGCAGGGTGGCTTGTGGTGGTTAGTCCAGGTGCGAGGGTCGGTGCGACCTGACCAGATAGGGGGCGGATTCGGCTTTGTGCGACCAAGCGCGAGCCCGAACCATGCAACGTGGTCTCGGGTTCGTGCAGTGCGACCGGGCCACCATGTTTCGGATTCCGGCGGGTTACTAATTAAAAATATTTATTTTTTAAAATAAGATTTTGTGAAATAAATAATTTATCACTATATGTATAAATAATAGTGATAATAATTTTGGTAGCTATAAATCAGAAAAAATAGTGACAATAATAATTGAGTTACTATAAAATTAAAAAATAGTGATAATATCTTTTTGTTGTTAAAACAATATATTCCAGTGACAAACACAAGTGTCACTATAACATAAATTATAGTGACTATTATTTACTGTTGTTACCAAAACTTTTAGCCACTATCAAGTAGCCACGACATAGTGACGAACACAAAAATTGCCACTACCTTGATTTAGTGACAATTTTTATATATATAGCAACAACTATTGTCTTGGCTATACATCATTTTTTTTGTAGTGTAAGAACCGAAAAGTTGCACTTGTGCTATTTTGATCGATCCTGCATCCTTCAAAATCTGAATCTGAGTAAGCATTGAGAGTCAGTTCGTCAGTTTTGGGGTACCAAATACCTAAGGACTCAGTTCCTTTCAGGTGTTTCATGATCTTTTTTGCAACATCCATGTGTGATTTCTTGGGATTTTTTTGATATCTCGCACACACTCCACCTAAGTAGGAAATATATGGCCTGCTTGCCGTCAGATATAAGAGTGATCCAATAATTCCTCTGTAACTCGTCGGATTGACTGCTTCTCTTTCTTCATCAAGATTGATCTTAGCACTGGGGTTCATCGGAATCCTCAAGGGCTTGGTCTTCTCTGTACAACTTATTTATCAAGTCCTTGGTGTACTTCTTTTGATTGATGAAGATTCCCACTTTAGATTGAATGACTTGAAGACCGAGGAAATAAGTCAGTTTACCCATCATACTCATCTGAAAATTATTTTGCATAAGTTGGGCAAACCTCTCGCATAACTTCAAGTTCTTGCATCCATAATATCATCGACATATATCAGAACTAACAAGGTGGTGTCGATCTTCCCTTTCTGGAAATCATTTTTTGAGAAGAAATTGATATAAAGTCTCATACCAAGCTCTTGGTGCATTTTTTAACCCATAAAGAGCCTTTCTCAACTTATAAACTTGGTTTCCCTCTTCGAAGTCTGGGGTTTGTTCAACATATACTTCTTCTTTGAGTTCCCCATTCGGAAATGCACTTTTCACATCCATGTGAAAAACCGTGAAGTTTTGGTGTGCAACATAAGCTAAGAATAATCTGATGGCTTCTAATCTAGCAATTGGAGCAAAAGTCTCATCAAAATTTGTTCCTTCGCACTAAGCATACCCTTTTGCTACCAGTCTTGCTTTGTTCCTCACGATGTTTCCTATTTCATCTCTCTTGTTCTTGTTCTTCAATTTTAATATGGTACCAGAGCGGTACTCGATCAAACAAATACATCTTCCGCATTTTTCCTTGTTTTCTTTTCATCTGATCTTCATGGCAAAGACCGGTGACAAGGTGGAAATCGCCAACTACCTTATGTCACCCTACTACATAGGGCTCTCTGACAATCCCATCCACATATATGCCACATATATGTTACAGATGTTCTCAACAATGGCAACTATGGTGATTGGTTGGAAGAAATGATCAATTGTTTGCTCGTGAAGAAAAAATATGGATTTGTATATAGATCTATACCCATACCTGACGAAAAATTTAATGATCTTCTTGTTTGGAAATGATGCAACATCATGGTAAAAGGGTGGTTAGTTGTAGCCATGGAAAAAGAGATCAGAAACAACGTGAAACACACAAGAACCGCACACGAGATATGGACGGATTTGCAGGAGATATTTGGAAAGGAAATGCTCTGAAAGCCTATGAACTAAAAAGAAACCTCACTCAACCCAACAAGAGAAAATGTAAGTTTCTGCTTACTACACTGATGAGTTCATATTTTCACTCATTATTGATTTGATTTATCTTTGTTTTTAGTTGCATTTTAGTTAATTTTGTTGCATGAATCACTCTAGAAGGGTATTGTGCTTGTAGTGGTGTATTGTTGCAGGTTTTAGGACGAATTCACCGAAATTTCGTACCGAAAGCAGTGATGTGCAAGAGTAGCAGTGAAGAGTTTCTCCACACAAGGAATTTGGGCTATTGGCGCATGTTATTGGATAGATCTTTGAATTAGCTTTCCAACGCAACTGGAATCGGGTCAATCAGAGTTTGGGAGTGAGAGTTATGGCAAAAACCGTGAGACCCCGCAGACCGACTTCGACCGACGAGTGGAAACACGCGCGTCAATCAACGCAAACGATTTTGACGAGTTTTGGAAGGTTTTCACAAATCTTGGGCGAGATTTGGTCAAAATTGAAGAGATTTATCATATTGGAAGCCCTGAAGACTCAAGATTAAATATATACTCATTGTAGGGCATGGAGATATAAATAGACATCAAATCTACTCCTATCTCCTATAGAATTCAGTCTTGTAAAGCCCATACAAATACTATATATACCCCTCTAGGCTAGTTTCTTCAGTGGATTTCACTCCTAATATGAATATTAATTCATATATCCTTCTCAACCTCAATTTCTGTAGTTAGGATTTTATTTTATTTTATGCACTTTTGAATTTATGTTTTTATCTTTAATGCAAGTTTATTTCAGTTTAATTATCTATTTTATTTCTAGGGTGTTGGGGCCAGGCCCAATGGATAAGTCGGCCCACGCAAACAAGCCCAACTCGTAGAGCTAGTCCACCAACGACAGCAACGACAGCAAGGCCTCGCCATCGAGGAGAATTACGGATCGATATCGAGGCGTTCCAGGAAGAGAAACCCTAGCTTGCTGGCGGCGCCCGAACGTTGGAGCCCTAACCACCTCCGAAAATCTCGCAATCACCCCGATATTCAAGGCGAACCGTTGCTGCTCGATGCCTAGGGTTAGCTGTTGCCTACCAACCCCTATCCTGTCTATAAATAGGGGCTGGAGGCTCATTTTTTGTATCGATTCTCTGATAGCAAAATATAGCCGTAACTCTGCCGAATTCTCTACAGATTCTTTTCATCATTGACAGCAGTTATATTCGCACCATTTCATTCGCCGCATATTTGATTTTCATCTTTAATTCTCGTTTGTCATTCCCGATTTTCGTTATTATTTGTGATGTTCTCATAAAGTTCTAAGGGCTCCATTTTCTCGTGAAATCGAACCTCAACATTTGGCGCCCACCGTGGGGCCCTTGGAACTATTTTCCTTGTTCTCTTCATTGATTTCATGACAGGTAATAGTGGGAAAACGGGAAATCAGGCGGGGAAGACGGTTGGCACTCGCCCACCGAGCTCCTCGGCACCGAAGGACCTCGTCCCTGTCGACGAGCTAGTGCGGCAAACTCTGCAGACCAGCGGCGCTCAAGCCGTACCTCCGGAACTGCTGAATACAATCCTGGCCCGACTGGCTGAGGAGGCCGAGGAAAACCGACGCCGTGCAAAGGAGACGGACTCCAGAATCATGGAATTGCACGCCACCAACCATGCCTTGCGTAGGGAGAACGAGCAACTCCGCAAGGAGAAGGCGCTCCAGAAGCAACCCTTCATCGAGGAGCCCCTCACTGGCGAGAAACCGACCAACCCCCGCAAGAACTTGGCCCATGACCTGGAGGAGGTGGTTGACCATGACACGCCAGCGGCATCGGACCCAGGGAGCAGACCTGCGGGAGCGACAACCTACCACCCGACTGAGAGCCTCGCTACCGAACCGCTTCGGGGCGAGTACGAGAAGCATCTCGAGGCGTGCATGGCTGGGTTGGAAAAGCTCATCTGCCGTATCTCGGGGATCATTCCCCCGGATTCACTGATACCGCGCGACAGCTACGCTGACTCGCCTTTCACACCCGACATCACTAACACCGATGTCCCGGCGAGATTTGTGCCGCCTTCGTTCCAGCTTTATGATGGGACGACTGATCCGGAGGATCACATAGCCCTCTATAAGCAGAAGATGCTGACCACCTCGATCCCAGGCGAGATGCGCGAAGCCTGCATGTGCAAAAGCTTCGGGGCGAGTCTAACCGGACCAGCACTTCAGTGGTTCGTCAACTTACCGAGGAGCTCCTTCTTGACGTTTTCGGAGCTCCACATGGCATTCAGGAAGCAATACTCCAGCTGCCGACGTATAGCCAAGCATCCAGATGCGCTAAACAGCATACGCATCAAGAAGGGAGAATCGCTAAGGTCGTATGTGGGACGCTTCAACCAAGAGCTCGCCTCTATACCGAAGTGCCCTCCTCTCACTGCGGTCTTCGCCTTCAAGAATGGCCTAGACGTGTCCTCTAAGCTCTACCGGGACCTGACCAGTCACCCTTGCTACGATATGGATTCGGTCCTCTCACAAGCCTGGGCCGAAATCAATTGGGAGGAGGACAAGCCGAACCGCATCGCACGCCTGAACGAGCAGAAGGCCTACGAGCTTGCTAACCAACACTGGGAGCCTCGATATAGAGGTGGCCCCTCTATGTCGAGGTATGTGGATCGTAAGGACCTTTGCGACGAGCGACGCTCCCATCGAGATCATCCTTATAGTCGCACGTCACGTGCGGGTGAGGTTTCATATAGCCTTTGCATCGACCAGAACTACCTGGTCAACAACGTGCTCAAGGGGCTCGGTGGCATTGTGAAGTGACCCGCCAAGATGAAATCCGACCCCAAGACACGGGACACGAAGAAGTTTTGTGGCTTCCACAATGACCATGGTCACAAAACGGAGGAGTGCCAGGCTCTACGCCTGGAAGTACTCGAACTCTTGAAAAATGGCTTCCTTACCGAGTACCTGACCAACAAGGGAAAAAACACATGGACCAGGGGAAGGCAAGCCAACCCTACTGGAAACCCGGAACCTCAGAACAAGCCACCACCCGCCGAGCGAACGATCCACGTGATCGTTGGGGGGTCGGAGATCAGTGGAAGGTTGCGCTCTGCAGCCAAGAGAGCCCGCAGGATTCTCAATCAGGAGATCCATCACATCAGCCCCGCACAAAAGCACGAGGCAATTGAATTTAACGCTGATGATACGCCGGGGCTTATCCATCCGCACCATGACGCACTCGTGATATCACTCCTGATATCGAATTGCCAAGTGAAGAGGTTGCTCGTGGACAACGGCAGCTTCGCGAACATCATGTTCCTTCAGACGTTGAAAGAAATGCAGATCCCCATGAGCAAGATAGAGCCGATAACCATGACCCTCTACGGCTTCAATGGGGGTCAACAGCAAACAGTCGGAGAAATCACTCTACCTATGTACTGCGGAGGCCTGAACCTGGATGTGAAGTTCCAAGTTGTAGACGCAACCTCCGTGCACAATGCCATCCTAGGGAGGCCCTGGATCCACGAACTCAAGGCAGTTCCCTCGTCGTATCACCAAGCGCTTAAGTTTCCCACTCCCTGGGGAATCCGGACCATCCAAGGAGAACAAAAAGCATCCAGGGACTGTTACTACGCAAGCTTTCGAGCCATTTGTTCGCAACAACACAGCTCGGTATCGACCCTCGCGGGTCGACCAGAAGCCGAGGAATTGGAGGAGGTAACTCTCGACGAATCTGATCCGACTCGCACCACCTTCGTAGGGGCGGAACTTCCCCCCGACGTCAGAAGTGCCCTTCTAGGGTTCCTCCGAAGGAAAGTCCACGTATTTGCCTGGTCACATCGCGAAATGACCGGGATCAACCCGTCCATCATCACACACTGCGTCCAAGTGGACCCAAGCTGCAGGCCAGTACATTAGCGACGGCAAAAATTCTCCGCGGAGAAGAATCAGGCCATCAACGAGGAAATACAGAAACTCATTGATATTGGGTCGGTACGAGAAGTACACTACCCCACTTGGCTTGCCAACGTGGTAGTCATCAAGAAGAAGAATGGAAAAAACCGAGTCTGCATTGACTTCACTGACCTAAACAAGGCCTGCCCAAAGGATCCCTATTCTCTACCGCACATTGTCGCCATAGTCAATGCGACCGCAGGACATGAACTCCTGAGCTTCATGGACGCATTCTCGGGGTACAATCAGATCCAGATGCACCCCGACGATCAGGAAAAGACAGCCTTTATCACCAGTCAAGGCATTTACTGCTACAGGTTCGGATTAAAGAACGCATGCTCAACATACCAGCGCCTCGTCAACTCTATGTTCAAAGAGAAACTTGGCAAGACAATGGAGGTCTACATTGACGACATGCTCGTCAAATTGCTTAACTCCCAGGATCATGTAACCCATCTGGAGGAAGCCTTCCAAACCTTGGAGAGGTACAACATGAAGCTGAATCCAGCGAAATGTTCGTTCGGGGTAGCATCCGGCAAATTCCTCGGCCACATAGTGACCCAAAGGGGAATCGAGGCGGACCCCACGCAGATCAAGGCCGTTCAGGGCATAGAACATCCAAGATCTCCGAAAGAAGTGCAAAAGCTAACCGGGCGCCTCGCCTCCCTTAGCCGTTTTATATCACGCTACTCCGAGAGGACCCATTCCTTCTTTAGCACATTACGAAAAGGAAAGCGGTTCGAATGGACTGAGGAATGCGCAAAGGCACTCGAAGAACTGAAAGCCTATCTGGCTAGCCCACCTCTGTTGTCAAAACCGGTCGACGGTGAGCCATTGCTACTCTACCTGTCCGTGTCGGACCATGCGGTTGGAGCCGTTCTAGTACGCGAAGAAGACGGCAAACAGCACCAGGTCCATTATGCCAGTAAATCCTTATTAGACGCCGAAACACGGTATACCGCCTTGGAAAAGCTCGCTTTGGCACTCGTAAATGCCGCTCGAAAGCTGCGGCCCTACTTTGAGGCGCACTCCATCAAAGTGATTACGGCTTACCCTATAAGAGCCGTACTGTCGAAACCGGACCTGTCAGGACGTCTGCTCAAATGGGCCGTTGAAGTAGGGGGTTACGGAATTCAGTACGAACCAAGAACTGCAATCAAGTCACAAGTACTGGCTGACTTCGTCGTGAATTTCTCAACAAATCTGCAGCTGAAAGCGGAGCGCGAAATAGCTCACATGACAAAAGCCAATGAAGATGCCGGCGTCTGGTCATTGAAGACCGACGGAGGTAGTAATATGCACGGCAACGGGGCCGGGATGGTCCTGACAGATCCGCACGGAGAGAATTACGAACGAGCTATCCGGCTTGATTTTCCAGCAACAAACAACGAGGCCGAGTATGAGGCGCTCATCCAAGGTATGCAGCTATGTTGGTCCCGGATTATCAGGGTGTAACTTGGCAGCGGAAAATGTGGTTAATCGTTTCTTGCACTCTGCTGGTTACTCAGCTGACTGGGACCTTGTCAGCTGGTAAGTCAACTTGCACTCTGCGTACACAGCTGACTGGCGACTGGCTCGTCAGCTGGTAGCTCGAGACTTGGAATATTTTTAGCCTTGTTTACACAGTTATCAGTTTTCAGAGTATACACCAGCACTTGGGTGCTGGGTTTTAAATCAGTATGAAATGCAGAAAGCTGATAAAAGACAAAGGATTTATAGTGGTTCGATCAACTGATCTACGTCCACTCTCCAGTCGTAGCACTGAAAATTTACTATAGAGTAATCGGGTACAAGCGTCCTACGATCTATCTCTAGCTGGTGAATGCCTCGTCCACCACTTCACTAGATCAACCGCTCCCGGCCTTGTCCTTCTTCAACTCTCTTCTCGGCTGGTGGAGTGCGAGCACGTCACTTCAACCTCCACAACTTCACTGGGTGTTTAGTTCTCCCAAGAACGTATCTTCTCAAATACGGCAAACTGCCCGTGATAACTCAAGTGCTGGCTGGCACAAGAGCTGCTGTGAACTTCCTCGGAAGAGAAAGAACACCAAAGAGATCAGCAACTTACAAGCTGGAAGCTTGAAGTCTCGTGTTTGATAAATCAACACACGGATAGCCTTTAGAAAGGCCTCAAAGTGTCTTGCTTCTACTTGCTTGAGCGTAATAAATTTTCAGACTTTCGGTAGGTGAAGAGTATTGAATGTTGGGAAGCAAGCTAGCGAGCATCTTAAATGTTGGTGGTTCTGACCTATTTATAGACGCGGGATCCCATTCAAATCTTCTAGCCGTTTGGACACATCCGGAAAGGTCTCTGTCCTCGCATGTCCTTCTGACGGCGGCAGGTAGGAATTTCCGGAAAGCGCCATGCTTTTGTCCACTTTATCTGACATTGATCTCTTTATGTCAGAACGGCACTATTCGTCAGTACGAGGAATCGGAACTGGTGTCTTGAACTGATAGACTTTAAGGTATCCTCCCTTAAAGTCATACTTTGTCAGTTTATTCCTCAGACGAATCTTCTTTTTGTCTCTAAGACTCTGGGAGAGCGAATCTGGAATTCTGCTGGTAACATCCGACTGGCAGAACATACTGGTGATCTTGTGCTGGCAGTCTCTGCTGGTGACTTGCGTTGGCACAATCTAAGTCTACCCATTTGTCTGGATGTTAACTCTTGGAATCTCCCATGACTGGTGATTTCACCGCTGATGAACAGTGTCAGTGAGAACATCTATTCTGCTGGTAAGGTTTGTCAGCCGCCTGCTGATGAAAACCTTCCCAACTGGTGAACAGTAGCCAGTCGATAGCTCTTCTCATGCTGGTGAACAGTGTCAGCACGAGTCTTGTCAGTCGCTTGCTGGTGAGACTTTTCTCAACTGGTAAGTACATCTCATGCTGGTGAATAGTAGCCAGCATGAGTCTTGATCAGCTGCGACTTACAACTCAAAAGACCTAAACAGGACTTTACATTTGAGACTATAGCTATTCTAGAGACAAACTGACGCTGGTAGGACTTAGGATTTGATCCACCAAAACACCAAAACTAGAATCTAAACAAGTAGCTACTGGGGAAAGGAAACTTAGCCAAATTTTCCAACAAGCTAGCACTAGAACTCGGGGCTCGTAGAATACGCGCCGAAAGCGACTCCCAACTAGTGGTCAATCAACTAGATGGCACTTACGCCATAAAGGAGGAGCGTCTAAAATTGTACCACTCCGCGATCGAGAGGCTCAAAGAAAGAATCGAGGAGTGGGATCTCCGCCACATCCCCAGAGAATCAAACGCCCGAGCAGACGCTTTAGCAAGCTTAGCTGCCACGAATTCCTTCCAAAGTACCCGACCAATCCCCGAGGTTTGGTTGCTAGCACCGTCCGTCTCCACCCAAAATAGTGTTGCGCCCGTCGATCAAAACGGGAACGACTGGAGGATCCCAATCACTCGATACTTATCCGGGGAATCTCCGGTCGGCGATAAGAACGACGTGACAAAAATCGAGAGAGCAGTCGCTCGCTTTACCCTCATTAACGGTAAGCTATATAGGCGTTCGCTCGGAGGACCCCTCCTTCGGTGTATCGCCTCTCCCGAGACAGAGGAAGTACTCTCAGAAGTACATGAAGGTGACTGTGGAAACCACGCCGGGACTCGATCATTATATCACAAAATAATCACGGCCGATTTCTACTGGCCTACCCTAAAGCAGGACGCGACTGATCACGTAAAAAGGTGTGACAGCTGCCAACGCTTCGAGGCATCCACCCACAAGAATGCGGAGCCGCTCCACGCTTCAATTACCCCGTGGCCCTTCATGGTATGGGGAATGGACCTAGTAGGACCCCTCCCAAAGGGGACCGGGCAGAAGGATCACATCCTCATGGTCACTGATTACTTCACTAAATGGGTAGAAGGCGAAGCCCTAGGGAGAACGCGCGATTTGGAAATCATCAAGTTTCTATGGAAGCATGTCCTGTGCCGCTTCGGAATCCCTAAAGAAATACGAACCGACAATGGACGACAATTTGCCAGCGAAAGGATGCAAGCCTTTTGTGACACTTACGGGATAAGGCTGGTGTTCTCCACGCCCCGATACCCCGAAGCAAATGGCCTAGCGGAGTCAACCAACAAAATCATCATGGCGACACTGAAGAAGAAGCTAAGCCCACACGGATCCAGGTGGGTAGAAGAACTTCCCGCAGTCCTTTGGTCCTACCGAACCACCCCAAGGACCGCCACCGGAGCTACGCCATTCTCACTGGCATACGAGGTCGAGGCTGTGGCACCCGTCGAGATCACTGCTTGCAGTCCCAGGGTGGAATTCGCAGATGAGATAAGAAACACCGGCCTACTCGAGAAAAACCTCGAACTCATAGATGAGATACGTGAAGACGCCGCAATCAGAACCTCCCGAAGGCGGCGTCAGGTAGAAAGGTTCTAAAATAAGAAGTTGAAGCTCAGGAGCTTCCAAGAGGGAGATCTAGTCCTAAGAAGGGTGTTTCAAAACACGAAAGAATCTGGAGCAGGAAAGTTAGCCCCTAACTGGGAAGGTCCCTACAAAGTATCTAAAGTGGTGGGGCACGGGGCTTACCAGCTAGAAACATCAGAAGGAAGAAGGGTACATAATAGCTGGAACGTCAAACATATGAAGAAATACTATCATTAGTATGCAGATACGCGTATTCCTATCTTATTCTTTCTTTTCATTTTTATCGTTATTTATTCACAACACCTTTACTAACTTGAGCGTCGGAGGGGCGATGCCAACCTGACCCTACATCACTCGTTTCGCAGCTAAGTCAGGGGCTCGATGTTGACAAGCCAAGCTACTCGGCATCGACCCCCTAAGGCCCTCTAAGTCGAGCTGACTACTTCAACAATGAAGCTCCATTTCGGTAAACAAGAAATAAAGCGCGAAACAGGCATACGACAAATTGCAACGCGGAAGAAGTATAATACGATAGTCGCAAAAAGATTACAGCAGATGTTCAATTCAAAAATAACGGAACAGTAAAGGTGCACATGTACAGCAAAATGAATTACAAAACGAATTGCAAACAGGAGATGAACGCCTAGAGAACTAATCATCAAGCGGCAGGGTCCTCATCCACCTTCTTCTGAGCTCCTCCGCAACCGTCTTCATTAATGAAGTTGTCAGCTTCCTTCTCCTCAGCGCTTCTCTCTACGTCGGCCTCGGGGATCGGTTCGAGGCGGGTCGGTTCCTTATTAATTCCCTGCATCTCAGCGTCGAGGAGCTCCCCCTCGGTGGCAATTGGAGGAGAGGAAGGAGGCGTAGCAGGGCGCGTAATATTGCCCAAGTCGAAGTCTGGACACCTCCGACCAACTACTGCACAGATAGAACCGGTGACCATCTGCACAAGAAGATCGAAGGTCGACTTGAATTTTGGATTCGCTATGACCTCCTGGTAGTCGACCCCACAACCCTTTTTCATCGCCTCGACCTCCTCCTCGTGTGCCTTCTGCTCTTTGAGCCTCTCCTCTTGACTCTTGTGGAACCGACCCTTGAAGGATTCGAGCTCCATTTCAATCTTCCGTTTCGACTCCTCGAACCTCTCGGCCGAGGCCCTCAAATCACCTTCCAGGCCCTTACACCATCTCGACAGCTCATGTCTTTCCTTCTTCAAGTCATCGTATTTTTCCTTCCATTTCTGACTCTCCAGCCTTGAGTCCTTCAACTCCTCCGAGACCGACGCGAGTTTATCGGCCAAGTCGACCCGCTTATCCCTTTCAGTCTGCAGCTCCTTTCGGGACCGACTTAGCCCCTCGCTAGCTGAGTCCAGCGACTTGATAAGTTGTTCGGAGTAAACAACAAACTTCTGAGTAGTCTGCAAGAGATCAGCGGGAAAAGTTAGACAAACGCAAAATTAGAATCAAAATCCTCTAGAAGTACGAAAGCCCATACCTCTAGGAGATCCTTCGCCATGATGAAGTTCTCGCGGGCGTACTCGCTGTCAAAATCCTTGGCATGAATCTCCCCATCAAGCACCTTCTTCACGTGAAGAGCATACGCAGCAGTGGAAGAAGCAATACTCGCTGAGCCGGAGCCGACCAGCACCAGATCCAGCTCTTTAGACTGGCCCGTCGATCCCGACCGAGCCCTGGAGTCCGCACTCGCGTCGCGGGCCCTCTTCCTCCTCCTCTCATTGCGAATTGTTCGAGGAGGGGGAGTCGTGGCCCTTGTTGGCTTGACCGGAGGAGCAGGAGCAGGGGTGGACCCTGAAACAGCCTTCTCAGTCTGCTCGACCACGACCCGCTCCTCGGTCAGCATAATCGGAGACTCGCGCGGCATCTCGACAGCGACCCTCTTCAACGGAGGAACCTCAGCAGTAGGAGTCGAGGACGAGACCTCCCTTGGGCATTTTTGGGCCTTCATCGCCGCAAGCAAATCCATTGGAGACAAACCTGCCATGTCGGCGGGAAGTTTCTCCTTTATACCACACTCGTTCACCCAAAACTCGGCAACGACGCTCCTCTTGCCCTTGATCGAGGAGAACTTGCGATCCTCCCTCGAGTAAGCAATGTCGACCCGATTCTCCTCCTCGTCAGTAAGGACCGTCTGCTTGTATCCTGCAAAATAGAGACATCGGTGAGTAACCACAAGACGTCGATATCGAGGCTCTTACTTAACATATTCACAAGACCGCACTTATTGGGACACCTCCCTCGGATAAATACTCCGGGTCAGAATGACTCATAGGCACCCACACCCACTGGTTCTTCCAACCCGGGGTGTTCTGCCTGCAATCCGTGATCATCGCCTCAGCCAGAGAGTCCCTCTTTGACAAGAAGTAGTAACCAGTCTCATACCTCGCTAACCTATATAAATAGTGCCACTCCCTAAGAGTCGGGTACCCAAGCCCGGCATCATAAAAAACAAGGAGTGTCCCCAGCATGTGGCACCAGCTGATCGGTGCGATCTGGAATGGAGCCAGTCCATACGAAAATAGGATGGCTTGGAACCACGCATGGAGTGGCCATCCAACCCCATACTTAAGCACGGGAAGAAAAAATGCCACTTCATCGATGCGAGGCGGTCGGCAACACCTATCCTCACGCTTCGGTATCGTATAGGCCATTTTGTGACAGGCCACTCCTACCGCACTCCTCTTCATAGACTCCTCGGTAACTAGGGATATGGCGGTGCGCACCGGATCGTCAGGATTGGTTTGATCCTTCTTCACGAAGGACTTATCAACCACCATGGGCACAAAGGAGTCGCTGCTACCCTCGCTAGCCTCAACGGAACCCTCCTCCTCCGAAATCTCCTTAGGGTCTATATCGAGGACCGGCTGCTCGACATGATGCCGACCCTCTCCGGTACCTGAAGATGCATCCTCTCGGTGCGGCGAACCCCTTATCGCCGACTCCTTAGAGCTCGACGAGGAGGAAGGTTCCTCCCAAATCTCAACCGGTGAACTCGTTATGAAAGTTGTAACTACGCAAGATTCAAAATAAAAAATTGGCAAAGAAAGAGGTCCCCCAAAAGGCAAAGAAAACGGACAAACACAGTCGGAAACTACGCACGCGAGAAACGAAAGGAAAAAGACCTCTTAAGCAAAAATCTAACACCGACCCACACACCACCGACCCATCCATGCACCCAATCGATGTCAGTTTCAGGCAAAACAAAGGAAAAGCGCATATGCATGAATGCAAAACCTTAGTAAAAATGCTACTCAAACCCCAATAACCAAGTCAGAAGTGCACTCAAGGTTAACTTCACCAAACCAACGACAAAACTAACCCCGTACCCCAGAGTCCGATACATCCCATGACGCGTGCATATAACCCAGAAAACAAATCAGACTAACACCCATCAAAATTGGCCAATCTGGGCGAAGAATTAAGGGCAAACAAGCGGTTTACGCACGAAACATTCACGGCAATCTCTCAACAGACAAGCAATTGACGAAATTCACAAAACCTTAACCCGAAGACCTCAAATTAAAGCACATACAAATCCGACGGAAAAAGCAAACACGGTCAACGTAATACATGCAAAAGAGAGAGAGAGATTTACCTGATTAATCGCAGAGAATGAACGAGCGGGAACGAGCGCCGAAGCTGTCAAAAGAAAGCAGAAAAAGGCGCGATTGCCGGAATCGCAGTTGCCGGAGTGATCGCCGGGGTATGAACACTTGCCGTCGCCGGAGCAGTAGCAGTTGAGAGAGCAGAAGGGAGGTTCGTGAGCATGAAAGTGACGAAGTGGGTAGAAAATCGCATATATATACGAAATAGAAAGAAAAACCGTTCACGTTCCAGAATTAACCCCGAAGTTGATCGAAATTACAAATACGCCACTCTGAAGGCGGCAAAGTCAAAATGAGAGGCTCAATATCGAGGCGCCCCGAGCCTCGACCTCAAGGTACTTACCTCCTCCTCATCGACCCGTCCAGGGGAGCCCTGAGCAGCGTCGCTCCCCAGCGGGGAGAACTATAACGCGATCGACGCCCTTTACGGGAACGTGAGGCCTCCTCACAGGAGCTCACCAGGCGTTCTACGATCCGCTATAACTCACCCTGCTAGCGCTCTACGGAGCCAAAACAGAGTGCGCGCACGAGAACCCTGCTCCGTGCAAGAGAACATTCCCCGGAATAGTTCTAACTCGTGTGACCCCCGGACTCACGCCTTAGCCCGCAGGACAATACCCCGGTATTCCCTGCATGGTCACACGCTTGCGTTCCCTCGGAACCTTCGTATCGACCAGGAGTAGTATCCCGGATACTCCCAAGCGGAGTTACTCTCTCTAGAAGTATCTTCCGGGCCCGAGGATAGTCTCTTGGATACCTCGAACTTCCGCACTCTGTACCGAGTCCCGACTCGAGTTCTGCTTCCACGGCCTGCCCCGAACAGACCCCACAACCAAAAGGGGCTATTGTTGGGGCCAGGCCCACGAGCCCAGGCCCAATGGATAAGTCGGCCCACGCAAACGAGCCCAACTCGTAGAGCTAGTCCACCAACGACAGCAACGACAGCAAGGCCTCGCCATCGAGGAGCAAAGAGCCTCGCCATCGAGGAGAATTACGGGTCGATATCGAGGCATTCCAGGAAGAGAAACCCTAGCTTGCTGGCGGCGCCCGAACATTGGAGCCCTAACCACCTCCAAAAATCTCGCAATCACCCCGATATTCAAGGCGAACCGTTGCTGCTCGACGCCTAGGGTTAGCTGCTGTCTGCCAACCCCTATCCTGTCTATAAATAGGGGCTGGAGGCTCATTTTTTGTATCGATTCTCTGATAGCAAAATACAGTCGTAACTCTGCCGAATTCTCTACAAATTCTTTTCATCATTGATAGCAGTTATATTCGCACCATTTCATTCGCCGCATATTTGATTTTCATCTTTAATCCTCGTTTGTTATTCCCGGTTTTCGTTAATATTTGTGATGTTCTCATAAAGTTCTAAGGGCTCCATTTTCTCGTGAAATCGAACCTCAACATAGGGTTTGATATTATTTTGGATGCATGTTTAGGATTAATTCTAATTTAATTCAAGGACCGAAAGGTGACGATTGGTTTAGATGTCTAGCTATTGATAGAAGGACCGAAAAGTGAATATTGATAGTGAGATTAGGAATGCATAATATACTATATACTGTCCAATGAGATGTATTAGACCGTATGAATTGAACTAATTTGCTTATCAGATTCACTAATTTGGTGTTCTTGAGACCGAAAGGAGATAGTCACTAATTAGTAATCTAGGTTATATTTGCCCGCCCCAGGAAATATAGGATTATTGCAGTATTCCACCTGTTAATTTAATTGGTTCTTATATGTTATCCATAATAAGATTTCTTCCCTAGGATTTGTGTTTCATTTTATTTAATTTAAGTTTTTATTTTATTTTATCTGCCTAGTTTAATAAACCAAACCTGATTTTGAATTACTCAAACAATTAATCTGAAACTGTGTTTTGGTACATGAGACTATTTCGCATATCTTTTCTCTGTGGGTTCGAATTCGAGTATAAATTTATTTGACCACTATATTTGCAATTAATCAGGTAGAAATATCAGTGATCATACACCAAGATGAAATGATTGTGGGATGTGATCAATGTTGTTTCATCCAAGCTAAATTGCTCTTGTCGAAAGTGTACATGTGATATGCCCAAGTTATTTGCTGAAAAGGTCAAGAGAGAACGTGTGTATGAATTCCTAATGGGGCTTGACGATGCCTTTAACACCATCCAAAGCCAGATCTTAAGCATGACGCCATCATCGAGTCTTGGAGTTGCCTATCATCTTGTTGCTGAGGATGAAAGGCAACGCTAGATTGTGAATTCTAGAAATTTGACGGTGGATGGCGTAGCATTCCAAGTGCAGAGACAAGAAGGAAATTCAACCCGGCTTGATGGTAACTGTTGATGCGCGAAATTTTACGGATTCCCTTTAAGATAGAATACTCGAAAAGAATGGAGAAGTTTATTGAGAATAATTTAGAAAAGCCAACCCCCTTTGCTATTATTTTCACTCATTTTATAAGGATCTAATATCTCTTACAAGTAAGAGCTGATAATTTGGAGTTAATCACTAATTTCCCTTTCTAGTTCAAATTACATGTATTATGCCTCGTAGTGTGCCTTGCGATGCGCTTTCCTTGATTCTTTGGGCACCGATTGTGGACTTAATTGATCCTTTGTATTTTATCAATTATGTTGAGAGATTTGCATCTTGAACCGCCACTCGAACTATCGACAAACTCTGGGTCTCTCAATTTCTTCTTAGCAATCGAACTGCTATCTTCTTGAGTGTGTAGATACTGGTTGAACCATCTTCATCTAGGTACCCTAGATGAGAGTCGAACCGCTTCCCCTCGGCTCGAGTTGCATTCTAGCTCTTGATGAAATTGATCATGACATTTGGGGTACAACAACAGCCCCCCAGCTTTATTGAGGCTAGAATTAGTATTAATAAAGTTGTTGCCTTGGTTTGAGTGCTTTATCGAGTTTCATCGTCGCTCGAGCTTGGTTGCGATTCAATCTTGGTGCGAATTTAAGCTCGATCATGATATGGTCTTGGAGCAGTTCGAGCTCAATCAAGACATGGTCTTGGAGCGAATTTGGGCTCAATCAAGACATGGTCTTGAGCGGTTCGAGCTCAATCAAGACGTGGTCTTGGAGCGGTTCCAGCTCAATCAAGACATGGTCTTGGATCGGTTCGACATCAATCAAGACATGGTCTTCGAGCGAATTTGGGCTCAATCAACGCCTCCATCTCCTTGATGGTTTCTCCGGTCAGCATCTGGAAGGACTCGTACTTGTCCACCGCAACCTGCAATTTGTTGCGTTTCATTTGATCAGTTTCTTGATTTAGACTGTCAAGATAGTCCCATACTCCCTTGGCATTGTCAAACTGAAGGGCTTCCTCCATCAGTGACTCTGGAAGACATGCCAGGATCAGTTCATGAGCAATGGAATCCAACTGATTCCGCTTCCTGTCCTCAGCATTCCATTCGTCTTGGGGCTTTGGGATCACAGCAGCTGGACGATCTCCTTGCTGGTGCTGAATCTTGGTGATCTCGATCGGCCCTTTCTCCAACACGTCTTTCATGTCTGGATGAATGCTCTTCAGAGAAATAAGCGTCCTCTTTCGCCATGTAGAGTGCTT
>JAPKLW010000870.1:204086-229238 GCA_026898455.1 Plectranthus barbatus
TCCAGTCGAAGCACTGGAAATTCACTAGAGTAATCCGGTACAAGATTTTCCTACGATCTATTTCCAGCTGGTAGATGCCCCGTCCACCAGTCCACTGGATCAACCGCTCCCGGGTCTTGTCCTTCTTCAACTCTTGTCAGCTGGATGGAGTGCGAGCACGTCACTTAAACCTCCACCGGTACCACTGACGACGTGGGTGTTTAGTTCTCCCAAGAACGAACAGGTTACTACGGCAAGAAGCCCGAGATAACTCAAGTGCTGGCTGGCACAAGAGCTGCTATGTTCTTCCTCGGAATGAGAAAGAACACCAAATGAGATCAATAACTTACAAGCTGGAAGCTTGAAGTCTCGTGTTCGAAGGAATCGACACACGGAATCTGTAACTCACAAGCTGGAAGCTCGGAGTCTCGTGTTCGACGAATAATCGACACACGGAATAGCTTTAAGAAAAGCCTCGAAAGTGTTCTGCTGGCTTGTTCGCGCGTAAGAACTTTCGGAAAGAGAGAATGATCTTGAATGTTTGGAAGCCAGCCTAGCGTGAAAGCCTGCGAGCCTTTTAAATGTTGGTGGTTCCAACCTATTTATAGACGCGGAATCTCATTCAAATCTCCTAGCCGTTTGGACTCATCCAGAAAGGTGTCAGACCTCGGATGTCCTTTTGATGGCGGCAGGTATGCTTTTCTGGAAAGAGCCATACCTTGACCGCTTTTATCTGACACAGATCTCTTTGTGTCAGAACGGCTCTATTCGTCAGTACGAGGAATTGCAACTGGTGTCTTGAACTGATAGACTTTAAGGTATCCTCCCTTAAAGTCATACTTTGTCAGTTTATTCCTCAGACGAATCATCTTCTGTCTCTCTGGCGCTGGGAGTCTCTAACTGGTGACATCTTGACTGGCAGATCGTGCTGGTGATCTTGTGCTGGCAGTCCCTGCAGGTGACTGGTGCTGGCACAATCTAAGTCTACCAAATATCAGGATGTTTTCTTTCTCGGACTCTCCCACGACTGGTGAGGTCACCGCTGGTGAATAGTGTCAGCAGGACACGTATTCCGCTGGTGAAGTTTGTCAGCCGCCTGCTGATGAAAACCTACCCAACTGGTGAACAGTGCCAGTCGTTAGCTCTACTCATGCTGATGAACAGTGTCAGCATGAGTCTTTGTCAGCCGCTTGCTGGTGAGACTTCTCTCAACTGGTAAGCACATCTCATGCTGGTGAACAGTAGCCAGCATGAGTCTTGATCAGCTGCGACTTACAACTCAAAAGACCTAAACAGGACTTTACATTTGAGACTAGAGCTATTCTAGAGACAAACTGACGCTGGTAGGACTTAGGTTTTGATCCACCAAAACTATAATCTATACAATTAGCTACTGGGGAAGGGAAACTTAGCCAAATTTCCCAACAGTTGTGCTATATAGGACTTAGCCTCGAGGGGCCTGATTGGAGCGAGTAAGCAGTGTGATGGTCTATAACCTCATGGAGCCGGTAGGCAACACTCATCGAGCCTTCTTTATTGCTGTTGACGATGATACTTGGCATAGAAGGTTGGGCAATGCCTCTTTAGTGAAGCTTTAAGTCATTTGTGAGGTGACCAATGAAGTTTGTGAGATTTGCATGAAAGCTAAACAAACTAGATTACTTTTCAGTTCTAGTTCTATTCGAACCAACAGTTATTTTGAACTTATTCATTGTGACGTTTAAGGTAGTTACAAGACCCCCTCTTTTTGTGGAGCATATTATTTTCTTGCTATAGTCGATGATTTTAGTAGATGTGTTTTGGTTTATCTAATGAAGTTTAAAACTAAGGTTAACAAATACATCAAATTGTTTTGCAATATGACTAGAACTCAGTTTGGAAAGAGCGTTAAATACAATAGAGAAGATAATGTTGGAGAATTTCATACCAATGAGATGGTAAATTATTATGCCAAATTTGGAATTATGTTGGATACTTCGTGTGTGTACACGCCTTAGTAGAATGGAGTTGTTGAGCGAAAAACATAGACACATGCTTGAGATAGCCACGACCTTAAGATTTCAAGCTAACCTTCCTATCATCTTTTGGGGACAGTGTGTTCTAAGTGCAACCTACATTATAAATAGGCTCACATCCAGATTATTACAAAACCGTTTGCCCTATGAGATATTGTTGGAAGAGAAGCCTGATCATGCTCACATGAGAGTGTTCAGTTGTTTAGTTTATGCAAAAGATACTAGTTTCGGAAACGATAAGTTTGGCGAAAGAGGAAGAATGTGTATCTTTGTTGGATATCCTTATGGGCAAAAGGGTTACAAAGTTTATGACTTAAAAAGTAGAAAAATTTATACATCAAGACATGTAATGTTTGTTGAAAATGTTTTCCCTTACTCCGAAAACAATACAAAAAATGGTGATGTTTGAAGAAAAGAGAGAATTATTAAGGAACATGAAATATTTGATAAAGTACCAAGGAGTGATAAGGAAGAGAATGGCAAGAGCATTGATGCAGGAGAAGCTGTTGTGCAAGAAAGAGTTGATAATCAAGACATCAACCTTCAGCGAAGTGTTAGAATAAGACAACAACTAACCCATCTCAGAGAATTCGAAGTCGACTTGCCGAGCTCCATAGACCATTCACGCTCCGTGATAAGTTCGTTATTTTGCTAACTTATCAATTAGTTTCTAGCTCATTTAGTGTTCAAGTTGCGTGATTTTCATGTTATTTGTGCATCGTAGTGTTTTAGTGTTATACATGTGTTTGATGGTGAGTTTTTGAAGGAAAAGAGCTTAAATTCGAAACAAGGAAGAAAGCGGGATTTTGAGCTCTGTCTTGACTGACACAAGCCTTGTGTTGGTTGACACGAGCTGTCAATGCATGAGCTGGCATCGATCCCGGAGGAGTCGACGTGGTAGCTCCACGTCGACCGATGTGAGTTGTGTGTTGGTTGACGTAGCTGGTCGAGACCGATGTGACATGTCGAGGTAGGGGATGTCGAGGTGAAGCGCGTGTCGACCGAAGGGGAGAGTGTTTCGGTCGATGTGAAAGTCAATTCTACGGGAAAATTATAATTTTGGCAATTTTCTTCCTTGTTTAATTCCATACCTTGTGGGGATTGTTTCTACACCTATATAAACACGAGTTTTTTGGGTTAGACACTTAGATTTCAGAATTGAATATTATTTCCAAGGCAGATTTTATGTTAGATTTATTTTTGTGGATTTTGAAGACATGAAGGATTTGTACTGTTTATTCAGGACTCCGATTTGATAAATGCAAGTTTATTACATGTTTTATCTTTTCATGATGTATGTTATTATGAATATGATGAACTAAATTCTTAATCAGATTCTAGGGTTAAAAATCTATCATGACTGCATGTTTACAGATTAATTTGATTGAATGCCTTTCCTTGTTAGATTTGTGAAATTTCGTGCTTTGATTTAAACCCTAATTTGTTGGCCACTTATTTAGGTTATTAGTTAATTAATTTGAGACTCAAAAGGTGATAATTAATTAACATGAAAAAGATTTCACAATATAATCATTTATTCTTGTCTTAGAAAGAGGGAATTAGGTTATAGGATTTAATCTCTTATTTTGGGAGTTATTGAATTATTTCTTAAGACTAAAAGGGTAAAGGAATTTCTATAATCTACTTTGTGAATTGCCCAATAAAGAAGTTTACAATATTTTTATGATTTTCATCTTTCAAGGAATTAAATTGGTATTTGATGGATTTACTTGTTGCATGTCAGGAAGGATAGTAATGAATCCCAGAATCTGAATCTTTCCATTTGATTGAAAATCCTGTTTAATTAAACTGTCTGGTTTTAATTTGATCTTTTTGAAGATTACTTTCTATTTAGTTTTTCAAGTTAATGTACCAAAACCCTTTGAATTTGATCGCCTCAAACAATTTTCTAAAAAGCTATAGTTCAGTAATTAGGATTGTTCGTTATTTCATTCCTCGTGGGATCGATAATTTTTATTTGCCGCTATATTGTTAGCTTTGCTAAGTCGTTAATAATTTTAGCGATCACTCTGCCTCCAATATAGACTCCTCTATGGAACATCCTATAACTAATTACATTGCTTATGATAAATTTTCTTATGCTCACAAGTGTTTTCTAGCTGCTTTTGATGCAAAAACTGAACCGAGATCTTTTACTCAAGTGGCTAAAATCCACAAATGGAGAGAATCTACGAAAAGGGAGATAGAAGCATTGGAGTCAAATGGAAAATGGGATCTTTTTCCTTTACCTGTTGGAAAAAAAGGCTATTGATTCCAAACGGGTTTACAAAGTGTAATATAAACCAAACTGGCGAGGTAGAAAGGTACAAAGTGTGATTGGTGGCGAAAGGTTTCACACAAATACCAGGAGTTGATTTTTGTGAAACCTTCGCACTCGTTGCCAACCTTGTGATATTATGATGTTTTCTCGTGGTTGGACTCGACATAAACAATTCGTTCTTGCATGGTACTTTGAGCGAACATGTGTGTAAAAAAATCCCCCAAGGATATGCGGAGGAAGGAGAGCCACATGTCTGCAAATTGTGCAAGTCTTTATATGGATGTCGACAGGCTTCTAAGAGTTGGTACTATAAATTCACGGCAACACTATTAGTGTTGGCTTCTAACAGTCAAACACAGACCACTCCTTATTCATTTTTAGGGAAGGAAAAACTTTCATTGTAGATTTGATTTATGTTGATGATGTTTTGCTAACGGGGAATGACGGTGGCAAGATTCAAGTTGTCAACGAGATTTCGGATGAAAACTTTAGCAAAACGGATCTAGGCCCTTTGAAATATTCCAGCAAAGGTGTTGTGTTAACGCACAGAAAGTATGTTCTCGATATACTAATGAAAATTGGGATGGAAGGTTATCGCCCTAGTAGAACCCCAATGGAACAAAATGCACATCTGAAGGTTGAAGATGAAAGTCTGGAGGTCGATGAGTAGCGTTACAGACGACTGATTGGAAAACTTTTCTATTTGATAGTAACACGACCAAACATTCAGTATGCTATCAATATTCCCAGCCAATTCTTATCCAATCCTAGGCAAGCACATTATGAAGCAACTTTGCGAATAATTCGGTATATTAAAGGTACAACAGGTCAAGGTATCTTCTTCCCTGCAGATGGGAATTTAGAACTTGTTGCATATTGTGATTCTGATTGGGGAGGTTGCCAAATGACTTGGAGATCTCGCAACGATTATATTATCACAATCGGCATGACGCTGGTATCGTGGCGAACAATGAAACAAGGGGAGGTATCGCGGTCATAGAGGCAGAATATCGTGCCATGGCATGCACGGTTAGTGAAGTAATTTGGCTCAGATGGTTGCTCAAGGAGTTGGGAATTATAGTGCAAGCCAACCTGCCTTTACTGTGGCAATCAGGCAGCATGCAATATCACAAAAATTTTCCTTTCCACGAGCGAATCAAACAAGTTGAGATGAATTGTTACTTTGTATGAGAAAGGGTTGAAGTGAGGGAAATTGAACCATGTTAGATATCAACGACTGAGAAAGTAGTAGACATCTTCACGAAATCTGTTGGAGTTGATTAATTGCAATATTTATCTGTCAAGTAGGGAGTTCGGGACCTTCACTTGTCAACTTGAGGTGGGTGTTGAGATATTCGTGTATATTCAATTAATATTTCCGTTTGTAAGCGCGCGTGATTGTAGATGCGTACATATCTGTGCGTATATTTGTTTTTTTTTTGTTTAGTATTTTATATCATTATATTATAGATATATGATAAAATTATATTTATCACTTTTTCTTTAAAATATTGTATTTTACTAATTTGTTATATTTATTATTTTTAAAATAATATAAATATAGTATCTTTTATGGGATAATATTTAAATCAAATTTCATAGACTTTGTATTAAATATATTTTTATATTTTTATTAAATTCATTTATATAGTTTTAAGTATAATATAAATTATTAAATGTAATATGTGATATTGCTACCTATGAATCGAGATAAAAGCAAATTTAAAAAAATAAAAACAAGACTTTATAATGAACGCATATGAGTGTTGGTATAGTTTAAGAAAATATCCCAATAATTTGGTGAAAGGATAAATGCATTTTAACCACACATTTTTGTTTGGTGCTGAAAAATGAGTGGCGCCCCTTTATTTATCTTTGGCCCATTATTAGCTGTGATTCACCCACTTGTTTTTAAAGTTGATCATTCCTGAACTTGAACAATTTTTATAAAAAAATTAAATAAGCAAAATAAAATTATCGAACCGTTTGTTTAGAACTAGAACCATCTGAACCGGAACTGGCTGGCAGTTTATGGTTCCGAATTGGAACCGTTACTGTAACGAGCTGATTAATGTTCCATCCTTTTAGATCGGAACCGTGACCAGCTCTGCTTGTTTTGTATTCTGCTTTTCTAAATCATTTCTAGTTAGTGGAGTCAAAATTCAACCACTCCCACCATCTCTTTCATTCCAATTCCATTCTCTCTCAAATATATGTGTATTGTTACTCTCCCAAGAAAGCTTTAAGCAATTTCCATCGCCGACTCAGCTGGCAGCCCTTTACTCCAGACGGTCGTCGCTAAAGCCTCTTCCGCGATTCCGATTCAAAGGTTTCATATTTCGATTCCATTATAATATGGTAAAAATTTGTGTTTTACACGCTTAAACAGTTTAGACGGGTTTATCCATACTTAAATGATACTTAAATGGTTCACCTATCTCAATTAGGGTTTATTAATCCCCAATTAGAGTATATTAAATAAATTTAGCTTGGGTTAATGAATAAAACTCGCCTAAACCGTTTATGCGTGGACCTTCCCTTATAATATATACTCCTTAGCTTACACCTTTGTTATGATTCATATATTTTATGCTTAATCTTTCTGATTTTATGTTAAGCACATATGCACGCATTAGTCTATTTGAAATTCAAATTTAACCTCAAAACACGTCTAAAGAAAAAATGTGTTCTAAATGTTAATGTTTTAATCATATTGGCTTGTGGGCTATTAGATCTAAGTTTATAAGAATTGGATTTCTTTGATTGAGAATTCTTGGTACTAACCAGACATTCTAGTTTTTGAGCTACTCAGTCGCATGGATAATGAAATAATATAGAACTTGGAAAAAACTGTATATAAATAAAATTTCATCAATCACCCTCAAAACTCAAGTTTTATTTCAAAAACAACTATTAATATCAGAAAAATAATTTTATCATTAAGTTTAAAAATTAAAAAATATTAAGGAAGTAATGAAACTTCTTGTTTATTATTGAGATTGTTAGAATAATGATTATAAGATTTTAATTATGTTTTGCTGTAAAAATAAAATAAAATAATAATAATAATAATAATAATATATTTGGTTTAAGATTGGACAGTGCTTCAAAATATTATTTGGATTTTGCATTAAATTGGATAATATAATTAAAAGGAGGGGGATACATATTGTTTGATGTTGCAACATTCTAAAACATATCACAATATATTATGGTCATTAGTTGGTTTAAAAAATATTGAGCGCCACACCCTCTATTATCTTTCGCTCACCATTATTTATTGGCAAACACTTGAATGATTACCTTTTTTTTTATTGAAATGATGTAATTATTTATTTCAAATAATATAATTTATTTACAATAAAAAAATAAAATATTAAAATATAAAATAATATATTTAACTAATTAAAATGATATATTAAGATTCGGTTCACACAACCTACCCTCATTTATTAGCTGTGTGATTCTCTCTGCCTTTCTAATCATTTGATCTACATTTATTGAATCGTTTAATTTTTTTATATATAAGAGTATTATATCCTGCAATATATAAATGCTATAATTATTTCATCAAATTCTCACTTTCCTCAACTCTCTCGGCTAGATAATGGAAGGTGGTGCTTCTGCCGCAATAGAAGTTCTAGTTCAAACTCTGGTCAACGTTTCAAAGGAAGAGATCTCTCTAATCCGAGGTCTTGATAAAGAAGCGGAACAGCTGAAGACGAGTTTGGCGATGATTCAAAGTTACTTGAATGATGCTGAGAAGAAATGCATCACCCAAGAAGCTGTCAAAGCTTGGCTCAAGGAGCTTGAAGAGGTGGCTTTCGATGCGGATAACGTTTTGGATGAGCTCAACTATCATGCTCTCCACAACAAAGTGAAGGCCATCAAATCAATCAAGGACAAGACAATATCTTACTTCTCATCATTTCATCACATTTCTCGTCCCCGCCAAATGGCTCTCAGAATCAAAGAAATTAACTCATCTTTCGACTCCATTAACAAAAGGGCAACCGAGCTCCAACTTCAGAGAATATTTGTGGATGCACCTGCTGCTGTTCCTGATTCTGCATTTGAAACTAGTTCTATCACTCTTGACCCAATTTTCATTGGGAGGGATGATGATGTGCCAAAATTGGTTAAGGTGATGATGGAGAGCCCCGATGAGCGGAAGTTCTCCATCCTTGCAGTTGTGGGAATGGGCGGAATGGGGGACGTTGACTCGGAAGGTCTTCAATGATCCAAAGGTGAAGGCTCGATTTGGATGTCATAGTTGGGTGCATGTCTCTCAAACTTTTGATCCACTCAATATTTTCAAGAAATTCCACACATTGTTGCCTTCAAAAACTGGGAGCAGGGAAGCTGTTTCAATGAAGCTTCAAAAATCTTTCAAAGCTAAAACTGATGAAGTTGAGACTATGGAAGGTATTTTGAAAGATCTCCAAGAAGATTTGAAAGGTAAAACTTATCTTCTAGTTCTTGATGACGTCTGGAATGAAGATGTTCCAAAATGGACAGATTTTATAAATTCATTATCGGGTGTTACTTCCACGACGGGAAATGGAATTATCATTACTACCAGGAGTGCAAAGGTTGCTTCAATCGTGAAACCATTGGAAACTCATAGCTTAAATGGCTTATCAGATGAAGACTGCTGGTCGATAATCAAAGAAAAAATTTTTGAAATGGAAAATGTAATCCCATTGGAATTTGAAAGCATTGGAAGAAAGATTGCGAGAAGATGTCAGGGTCTGCCATTAGCTGCAAATGTAGTTGGGGGAGTGCTTCATGGAAAATCTGAACATGAATGGCTCGCTATCGAAGAAAACTGGCTTTCAGTTGATGAAGGAGATAACATCTCTAGAATCTTGAGATTGAGCTATGATAATTTGTCTTCATCATCGCTCAAGAAGTGTTTTGCTTACTGCTCCATATTTCCAAAAGGGGGTAGAATGGGGAAGCAGGAGCTGATTGAGCTGTGGATGGCAGAAGGATTTCTTCAACCTGATGGAAGAAATGATATGGAGTCTGTGGGCGACAAGTTTGTAAATGTTATTCTGCACAAGTCTTTATTGCAACGAGTGCCAAGATATTTTTATGAAGATGAAGATGAAGAAATCTTTGTGATGCATGATCTTGTACATGATCTTGCAAGTTCGCTTTTAGGTTCTCCGAATATCCGGTACATGAGACATGTAGAAGAATCATTTTATATCCCAAAAGAGTCAGCAAAATGTGTGCGCACATTATTTATCCGAGGTAACATCTCCAAATTCAAGTCGTCAGACTTCAAGTGTTTGCATGCTCTTAGTTTTGAAAGATATCTAATTACAGAGTTGCCGTGGAGTGCTATTGGAAAGTTGATGCATTTGAGAAGATTAGATATCTCAAAGACAACAATTCAATATTTGCCGGATTCAATTGGCGAACTTCATTACTTGCAAACATTTAGAGCAAACACATATTATTTGAGGAAACTACCAAGGACGATGAAGTACTTGATTAGCTTAAGGCATCTTTATATTCCTGACGATGTAAAGTTGCCTCCAAAGATTGGGAGATTAACTTCTCTCCAAACACTTAGACACTTCACAGTGGGCAAAGAGAGTGGATGCCGAATCGAAGAGCTCGGAAGTCTGACAAATCTCAAAGGAAAACTAAAGATTTCAAATTTGGAAATGGTGCAGGGGAAAGAAGAGGCTGAGAAAGCCAACATATCTCAGAATCCAAATTTATTGGAGTTGAAGTTTGTATGGAGTCGGAGACGTGCTGATGAAATTAATGATGAGAATGTGTTGGAAGGCCTCCAACCTCACAAGAATGTGAAGAAATTAGAGATTAATAGATTCAAAGGAAAAAGGTTTCCAGAATGGAGTTTGAAGATGGCAGTGCCAGATCAAGGATCTTGGGTGATACTTAACAAGTTGGTGGAGATAAGACTCTCAGTGGGCGAAGAATATTGTGAAGAAATCCCGAGGCTGGGGCACCTGCCAAATCTCAAGCATCTTCGTTTGAGTGGATTCAAAAATGTGAAGTCGATAAATTCTTCACTCTGTGGGACTGAGGAAATGTCGCTCACAGTCCTTCAAATAGCGGGAATTAAAGAATCGGAATGCCTCCCAGATAAGTTATTCCATAACAATCAGAATCTGTCAAAGTTAGAGATATCAGGATGCTCCAAGCTGAGAGAATTACCAGATGGTCTACACACCCTCAATTCTCTGGAGGAGTTGACCATACAAGATTGTCCAAATCTGAAATCCATAGGCAGCAGCAGAGGAGAATCACAAGCAACCCTCCGAAAGCTGTCCATTTCCAACTGTGAGGAACTGGTGGATTTGCCTCATGAAATGGTAGAGTCGTGGGCCCCGTCATTAGTACAAGTGTCATTGATTTCATTAAGCAGCCTAAAGAATCTACCAGAAATGATTGAGTGCCTTGAAAAATCAGATCGTCTCACAATATTGAGTATTATTGGTGTTCCTAAATTCATGGCTGCTCATAGGATTGAGAATTGGCCTTTCCACAATGTGCAGACATTAAAGATAGATGGTAGTGTGGAGTGGACGAGGGAAAGTAGTGTTGCCATTAAAGAGACTGTTGATGGCATGTTGCAAGGATGCACCCACTCACTTACTTGGTTAGAGTTGACGGGATTGGAGATTTGGGAGTGTCTGCCCCAAGCAATTCAAAATCTCACTGCTCTTGGTGGGTTAGAGTTGAATAATCTTGGAATAGAGGAATTGCCTGAATGGTTTGGGAACCTCTCATCACTGCGATGGTTAACTCTAAGGAGATGCGAAAAATTGAGGAGTGTGGATGCATTGGGGCGCAACACTGAATTAGAATATTTATCAATACATGATTGTCCAGAATTACGCATTGATTCTAAGTGGCACCGCGACAATGCTCCCCACCTACAATATCTCACAGTTGATGATCGCGACATCATCCCTGCTCGTCGACAGTAAGTATAAAACAACACTTGAGTGTTTGCATTGCATATAAACATCATTTATTTATCAATTAATAAATTGTGTGTTTTCAGAAAGTGCATATGACTCCAACTGTGCGTGCTGGATCAACTAGCTACTATACTCATGATGCAAAATGTTGCAGCGCCATCCCATATATCGGTTTAATTTTTTTATTACACGTCATATGCATATAATCATGGTCTTGCAGAGTTGATGGCCTTAGGATTGATTATATCTTCCAACGAGTAAGTATTCTTTTTTCTCTTTTACCAAAATTCATAAGTCTTATTCTAGAATTTATTTATTTCTGATTTTCCTCTGTTTTGATTGGTTAATTATATATATTATAATTCTGTGTTGAATCCCCTGGCATATGATATCTGAATCCAACTCCACATGAATCACCGCCAACGGTGGATGAATGGATTAAATATTTTGCACATAATATAACGATTTTATTGGACATTATTATATCCTTGATTTCAATTGAATATTTAACACACACTTAACATGTTACCATGCTCATCATGCTTCCATACTTTCTAAATTTATTTCTTGAATTATTCCTTTGTAGGTCTTATATTATATTCTTTTGCACAAACTAAAAAATATAAGGGAATATTATTAGTGTGGCTTGATTTGTTAAGATTTTAAGATACGCTCATGTAAATGTAGTATCTGAATCCTAGATCTGTCCAACTTTTTAGGTTCTACCCTACTCCCTGTTCCAATATTAATTTTTAATTGTTATTTAATATATTTATAATCTTAATTTATTATAAAAATCAATTACGATATATAATAAATCTTAGTAATTATTTTTTTAGTTTTTAATTATAATTTGTGTTCTTATAAGATTTTATTTTTGTTATTAAAAATCAATTACAACATATTGTATTTTACTTAATTTTTTTTCTTAAAACTAATAATTAAAAGTAGCAATCGAAACAATGTATAATAAAGTCATACGTTGTATTAAAGTCTTGCTCCTCACAACTCAAATAATAGCAAAACCATTATTTCTTTCTTATTTGATTTTCTTGCAGGTTGTTTGGCAGAGTACTTGTCACAGGTCTTATGCTCAGAGATACTAACAATGTGCAATCATAATCCATAAATATACATGACATGAGATACTATTAATTTTGAGGCCTTTGTGGAATTCTAACTCTTGACTATAACTGCTAGATTATTACCAAGGAGAGACAACAATTTATATTTTGTTTTGGTCGAATAATTTTTGGTTGGAGGGGAAGTTGGATGTTTTGTCTAAGTTTTGTTTTGGTCTGATAATTCTCAACAGATTTGTGTTTTTTTTTACAATACATAGAGCAATGAAGCATTGGATAAGAAACCATATTAATAGCTACTTCAACAAACAACAAAACATTATGTTCTTCTTCTAGCATGATTCGGGGCAGAGTATCCGTTCAATCACCACCTTAATTATGCATAGAGGTGTAATCGAACCAAGTCGAGTCGAGTAGTGTCGTATTCAAATTTGACTCATTTAATATCAAGTCGAGTTTTGAACTTTTTTTATCGAATACTTAATTAGATGTTCACGAATTTTATCAAGTCTTAATCGAGCTTAAACGAATTTTTTAAATTTTAAATATAATTTAAATATTCATTACTATTTTGAAAAAAAAAAATATTCCAAAATTAATATCGTATTCATGTTCAAATACAAAAATCTTTTATTACTAGAAAGATTTATCATTATTGTTACTCTTAAATCATGAAAATAATACTTTATAAAATTAATTATTTTATAATTTTTACTAATTTTAGCTTACAAACTTGCTCACGAGTCGAAAACTATAATGCTCAAGTTTCGTTCATTTAATAAAGGAGCTTCACTAAACAATTCAAACGAGCTTTTATAGAATCGAGACTCAAAGAGCTCACGAACAATTTGATTTATTTATGACCCTAATTATGCAATTTTTTTTAAAATATACACTTTATTTATGTGTTGTTTATAATTATGGATATATGTTTTCCTATATGAAAGAATTTAGTGCCCGAGTTTACTATAACATCGAGGTGTTGAAGTGTTCAACCCTGCGAATTCAATATGCCTGACTAACAGAGTAATGTTAAACAGAATGTCAGAGAAGTCAATGTTTGACACATTCAAAGTTTAACATGCAGCGGAAATTTAACGCAGACACAAAGAATTAATTTCACGAGTCTAGGGTTTCTAAACTCGCGAGAGCCTTACGGCCAAAAACAGATTTTACTATGATAACAACGTTTACAAAGCAAAATCAAAATAATAAATATCCAAACCTCTTCTCGGTTCACTCCCTCGAAGAAACTTGAATTTACATAGAAGTAGAGACTACAACTATGAAAAAACTGTATTTACGAACTAACGATTCAATCCTCAAAACTCCTCTACCGTTGGATTCACTCTCCGGAGGTAGGATCCTTCTTCGGTTTGAAAGGTTTCGCTAGTTGAACGAACGGAGAACGCTTGTTGAAGGTGAGAACGCCTTAATGAAGATCTTCTATGAATAATTAGGTCGTCCGCCTTCTCTTCGTACTATAGCAGTTGGAACACCTTGAATAATATATCTCTATGAATAAATTAGGTCGTCCAATTTTCCTTCGCATCTCAACACCCTTTATATAGATTTAGATGAGTGCATCCTCGTGTAGATATGTTTTGCCTTGTGTAGATATGAATGCATCCTCGTGTAGATATGATTATCCTCATGTAGATATGATTTGCCTCATGTAGATATGGTTAGCCTCGTCCTTGATATGTATATCTGCATAAATATCTCAACAACAATCACTAGAGAAAGATATGTTAAAGATATGTTAAAGATTTGAATTTATCTCTAAAGATTAGGAAGTAAATCTATTCAAATATATCCAAAATTCAAATATAATCGTTCCTAAATCTTTATAAAATATATATCTTTCCTAGAATTAACTTAATATACGAAAATAATTAATTACGAAAAAATATGGAATGATAAGATTAACTCAGCAAAGTCTAACACGTAGATGTTAAACATTTATAGGTGTTAAACATAATCATTGACTCAGTCAATTCTAACACCACCAATGTTAAACATAGATGTGTTATACTTTGCATCTTCAATCTCCCCCTTAAGCTTATCATTCCTGTAAGCATTCCAATACAACACTTGTTATATTCAGCACTTGTAATTCAGTCTCCCCCTTAAGCTTAACTCTCGTAATATATTGCATTTGTTAGTCTTGTCCTGCACAATGAAATATTAGACTCCACCATAAAAGATAAAAGATTAAACTTTTCCACAGATATAAAAACTAAATACTTCTCCCCCTGAATGATTGCAGGAAAGAAAAGCTTAAGATTTTATGAAAAGTCCTTATCCAACATCTTCGAGATTCAGCCCACTAATTTTCGCGTTCACTTCATCAAGAGAATAGGGAAACTGTAACACCAGCTCTAACACATTCAGACTGCTGAACAAACTTCGACACCAAAGTACTCAACAATGATTAAAGACTCCTTTCTTTTTCTCTCCCTCTTTTTTTTCTTTCTCCCCCTTTTTTTTTTTTGATAAAGAAACGAACAGAAACTGCAATCCTTCAAACTTTAACATCAGAGTGTTATACCCGTATTAAACAAACGATCTGATAAAAGACAATGTCATGTGCCATGTTTCACAGAGATAGTGTTCCTAATAACATCCTATCTCCAGTACTTAGCTTGCGACATACAAATTCAGCATGTATTACCTTACCATTCAACATGTTCCACATAGACAGTGTTCCTAGTAACATCCTGTCTATAGTACTTGAGAAATAATGATCGTACATGACAAACATACTCAATGTTTTGACATTAAGGCCTCACTCTTGTGCCTACCGTCTTATGACATGAGTTTATACTCCATGTGTTGACATTAAGGCCTCACTCTTGTGCCTTTCGTCTTATAACATGGTTTTTTTTAATCAGATCTATAACACAAAAAGGGTATCACACAACCGATAATAAAGCATCAGGCAAGCAGAACAAATTAGTGAAAAAACAACTGAATGTTGATCGACTCAATATTTACAATGATCAACATCATACTCATACAAATTTAAGGAGCATTACACATACAAAGAGATTTTCTAAGATAAGAGAATCTCTCAAAGTCAAGGATCTTTGTAAAAATGTCAGCAATTTGATCTTGAGTAAGAATGTATCTAAGTGTAGTAAGATCTTTTTCCACTAAATCTCTAACATAGTGATGTTGAATGTCTATGTGCTTAGTTCTAGGATGTTGGATATGGTTTTTAGAAATCACACTAGAACTAACATTGTTGCACAACAGTGTTAAAGTTTCAGTAAACATACCGTAGTCTTCAACCATTTGTTTCACATTACCATTGTGCTCAACATCTTTTGTGTAATCATCATAGCCATAACATGTAATGTTAGTACCAGTATCTTTTGCATACCTTAATCTCATATATGATTTTCTAGATATAAATCGAATCATTCTTTTAACAACTTTTATATGAGGCTTTTTGGGATCAGACGAATATCTAACATAAACATTAACACTGAAAATAATATTTGGTCTTCTGGCAGTAAAGTATAACAAGCTATCTATCACTCCATAATAATCAGTAGGTTTAACACTAACATGTCTACTATCTTTTCTAAGTCTGACACTCGAAACCATTAGTGTTTTCATATGTTCTGCAGACTCTAATCCAAATCTTTTATCTAAACCTTGAGCATACTTAGATTGAGAAATAGTAATACCATCACTATATTGCTTAACGAGGAATCCAATGAAGTAGTTAAACTCTCCCACCATACTAATTTCGAACATGTCAAACATTATTGTGACAAAGTCATCTATAAGTCTAACACCAGTTGCCCCAAACAGTAAGTCATTAACTTGAGCAACTATAAAGTTCTTATCAGTATGTTTAACAAAAAGAGTCTTACCCATATTACCTCTGTTGAACTTTAGATCAAGTAGAAAGTTCGGTATATTCTTAAATATCCATTTAGTTCCAATTATGTTTTTACCTTTAAGCCTAGGAACTAAGATCCACACATCATTATAAACAAATTGACTTAATTCTTCATGCATAGACAATATCCAATTCTCATCTTTTAAAGCTTCAGAAACATGCATAGGTTCAGTTTGAGATAGATAACAACTAGAGTAGAAGATGTTAAACTTACAAACCATTTTTACCATCTCTTTGCAACTGACGGGGACTTTCTTGAGAGTCGGTACTCCTTCAAAGACACTTCCAATGACCTGAAACTGAGGATGATTCCTTTTGTTTCGAAGAGGTGGTTCTCTAGATTCTGAGTTTGACACCAGGGTGTCACAGATTTTCTCCTTGTCAGAGTTTGAACTCAGAGTAACTTGATCTTCCTCTTTGTCAGTGTGAGAGTCTGGAGTTGATGTTGGACTTGTTATCTGTCTAACATCTGCACTTGTCTTAGTAACTGGTTCTATGCCATTCTTTATGAGATGAGATGTATCTTCGACATCTTGTTTATCTAGTAAGGTTCCTGCATCTTCAAACACAACTTTGGCAGATTCTTGGATAGTATTAGTATGTAGGTTAAACACGCGATAAACCTGTTTTGTCACGCCCCAACCTCCACGAGAGGAGCCGGTCCACTGTCTACCTTGATTCCTCTGGCCATCCTGATCTCTCCTCCCACTTACGTTTATCTTGTTACCCTTGAGAACTCGTGGTTGCATCATCAGTTTTACTTCCTACGACATTATTTCTTGTATAAGCGGCTTCTATGTCCAATGCACGACTCAAGGCTCCAGAATATGTTAAACCAGTATGACTAGCTAAGTGAGCTCAAATTTTTGTCTTCAACCCAATACAAAACTTTCCTACCATTTTAGCATCTATATCAACTTGTTGTGGTGCGACAAAGTTCATAATAACTTATCATATTCTATAACAGTCATCTTCCCTTGTTGCAAGTCACATAATTCTATTTCTTTCTACATTCTATAACTTTTTGAAATATACTAATCAAATAAGATCTCTTTAAATCCTTTCAGGTCATATTCCTCATTTGCTCAATAATCATGGTTTTTAACTTGGTCTCCCACGAGAAATCAGCCGTATCACAAAATTGATATGTCGCACAAATAACCTTTTCTCGCTCTAAATACGGTAAGATCTAAATTTTTTTTAATGTCTGTGTCCATTTTTGGCATCAATAAGTTCTCCATCCCCAGTAAATGTTGGTGGATTTTTTTTTTTTTTTTCTGGAAGGATTCCATTACCTCTCGAGCTGGTGGTGGTAGATTTGGTTGTTCATTAATGGGATGTGGTTGTCTTCCACCTCTTCTTCTGCTACCTGCACCTCACCTAATCCTGGTTCTTCAATTTGATGGGGTTAGGTATGTTAACAGGCTGCGGAGGTGGTACCATTATGTTTGGAAAATTTGGGAGTACAATTGGTTGTTCCCATGGGTAAGCTACAAAAGGATAATTATGGACTGGTAGAAAAGGTCCGTAAGGTGGAATCCCTATCATAATGAACTGGTTCACAGTCATATCTATAAACCTGTAAAAGGACCATTGGATATAAAAGTAGCACTATCCAAAAAAAATCTCTCAATTCTATTTCGACCCACTCACTCCGACTTTGAGGTAGTCGTTTAATTAACCTCATAATCCCCTCATACTGAGTCACCCCACACTGTGCGACCTCTAACCAAAGTTGAAAGAAGTTCATTAGCATCTAACCCATACTCTCATGTGGATTAGGTTGATAAGCTCTAAAAACTATTACTGGGATCGGTAATTGGTTCAACTGTAATAATTAAACAAAGTTAATAAAGCAAACCCAAGGAGTTATAATAACCTAAATTTCACAAAATAAATCATTTCTAATTCATTAACGCCCATGCTATATCAATCACCCCAAAATCTCTTAACAAGGTCCTAATTACAACTCAATTCATTTCAAAATATCAAACTACTAAGTGGCTTCCATTTAAACTCTGAATTAAACAAATACCAACAATATAGTATAAAAACTCCAAAACTCTTTTTTTTTTTTTTTTCAAAGTTCAAGCAACTTCATAACATGTATAAACAATTCATAATCAATAAAATAACTTTATACCTTGCTTGGTTGAGTAGTTCGAAGCGGGCACTGAGCTGAGACAATAGGGCTTTTCATTTTATACTTAAATAATTCTTATAAATTTGGTATCAACTCAGAGCAATACAGTTCAGAGAAGCCAATAGAAGCATGAGATTTTTCAAAATATTTAGTACAGAGCGAACAACTACTCTGATACCACGCTGTCACGCCCCAACCTCCACGAGAGGAGCCGGTCCACTGAGGCGAGACTAGTGAAATAAAAATTGATTATCAAATGAATTAACAACATAGAATGTAGACCAATTTCAACAAAGCCTGGTATCAACTAGAATCAGATCAACGAGAAAGAATAACGTATACCAGACTAAACTATACATCGGCGGATCAAAAGAGTATTGTCTGATCAAAAGAGTATTGCTTTCAGATATAAACAAAGGTTTACACAATACTCCTGCCATAATTTACAACATGTACATAAAGACCAGTAACAGAGTGCGCAAAAGGATCATAACAGAGAACATATATGAAGATATGTAATCTGGATTATATTACATTATTTACAAACAAAGGTTTAGCTCAGCTCAGCTGCCTCCATCTTCGCTCTGCTCAACCTGCATGTTTAAAAATACACACAGGGTTGAGTACATTGTACCCAGTGAACACATTGCCAAATCATACATATATAAGATTGACATGCCAACTCACACAGCAACACATGAGCTTTTACTTTAAAATGGACTCATATGTTACAAATCATTTCCTCATAAATGCGCAGTTTAACTCAACACATACATTCACTATCTGTTTAAACGGTGTGATCAGGAAGCAGGCCTACTTCCATGACCACGGTGTCCAGCCTATTAGGTAAGACCTTTCTCTCACCAGGTCTGGCACCAAGTGCACTAATCTCGGCTCTCGTAGAGTCATCGAGATCCGATCGTTCCTATTACCTTAACATTTGAAATGTTTAAGGCTCTGGCCGTATTCCCCGGCTCAGATTTCTACATACTCTCTGACCGCCTTTCCGGTTCAGAGGACAGATAGGAAATGCAGAAAATATTTAGGCATGCTCAATCATTTGAAAACAAATCACACTTTCATTTCAAAACCAATTTGAAAACACAATTTTATTTGAAGTAAGAAAGCCCACCTTAGCTTTTGTAAGTTGACAAAATGATAACTACTTCCCGCTTATTGACTTCAATTTCCGTCACCTTCAATAAATACAATTATATTCATCAAACTATTCTAGTTAAATCCAACCTTAACTATATGCAATTATTCCCTCACCAATTTGATACATTGTTAATATTTGTCATTGTATAAACCATATTTTTATAATTATAACAATGACGTAAATAATACTCATTTAAGTTGAGTTTTCATACTTAATTTATAAATTCCCATCTTTAATTTTACATTCGTGTAAAATATAAGGAAACTACTACGGAAGATATTAAATTAGAAAAATTCGGTAAATAATTAATATAAATTTTATAATCTTTTCTAACTAAAACTAAAATAATAAAATGTAAAATAAAATGTCAGTTCAAGGAATTTAAACTCCTTTTAGTACTCTTAATTGTTTCACCTACATTTCACTAAGCTAATAAGAATATTATATTTTTGTTTTATAGCCTTTTAATATTGTCATTATATCTATTATAATTGTAGTAATAATAATACTAACAATACTTATAATAATGATAACAAAATAGTATTCTTGATTTTAATAATAATAATAATAATAATAAAACCTATACGTTAAATTTTACGTTTATTCAATGTGAACATGGTTAATTAATAATTTTGAATAAAAATAATTGATGAACAACTAATTAAATAAATATATAGTAATCTACAGTTTTAGAGCCTCTCATCTTCCAATCAATTTGCTGAATATTATACAAATAAACTAACAATTCATTCATGAACAATTACTAGAAAAAAAATGTTATATATATTTATATATATATATATATATATATATTATATTAAAAAACTGCTGTACATAAGAGATGTAAGTTAATAAAAAATAATAATTGCTCAATAAATTACAACCTAAATCCCAAAATACAGCACAACAGCATAATCACTAGGGTGAACATGATTATTTAATGATTTAAGTAGACTACCAATTTAAACAATATAATAGAAATTAATATTATTTGTGTATTAGATGAAATCCTGGTCAATATAATGATACATATTCATGAATATACAATGATATAATATCAACTCAGTAATGCTAAATTACTAAGTAAAATTTAACCAAATTATCAACTTACTGAGTTCACCGCTATTTGATTATTATTAATTCAACTTAAGAGTCTTAGACACTAAATTTACTTTACCCATCAAATTGGTAGTTTATTCTATTGTACATAAAAAAAAAAACAATTCCACTATAACAAAAGAAAGAAATTAAAAAAAAATCAACCAATAGGTTTGGTCTCATAATCGTCGGGACAAATCTTACCCAAACCTCTTCCCTTTTATCATTAAAACAATATTAATTTAACCATAATCAGTTTCTAACATCTTCAAATATAAATACGGTGAAACTGATATTGGCCTTCTTTTATAATCACACGATTTTAAGAGTCTCCAGTCCCTGTATTTTGTTATTCTTAATAGAACTTATTAAAATAATAAATTCCAATTTATAGAAATATTTAAGTAGGAAAATTGACCTCCAATTGGAACATGTATCTATCTCTCTTTTTCTTCTTCCTTCTCTAACTGTTATTTTTCTTCAGCAAAAATTACTTTCTCCTGCTCCGCTTGTATGCGTACATCAGGTATTTGGGGTGTAAAATTTTGCTAGATAATTAGACTTAGATTTACCCTCTTCATGTTATTTATTTATTTATGTAAATGATGACCAAGCATTAAATTGAATGCATGCTTCCCACTTGGCAACGTTTTATACTTCTTTTCTTTATTACTTATCCCATCATCATAATTTTATATTAATTAAATGGTTTACTTTATTTGTTAGTGTTGCATTATATTATATTATATCATATTTCTTTTAATACACTTATATATATATATATAGGGAGAGATACGTACATATAGACACACACACAAATATATATATATATATAATGCTGAAACATTTATCTATATATTTATTTTGTTATATTATAATATCTTATTATTCTTTTAACTCAATTATAAATAAATTAATATAAATCTTGTTAAATTCTTGTTGAATTAGGATTAAAAATCATGATCATTTGTATATAAATATTCTAAACTCTAAGCAAATATAACTAATCTAAAATATTATTTGTGCATGTGAAATGTTTCTTTAACCTAAAGTTAAAGATTATTACATGTTTATTGCTTGAACATCTAAGAAAGAAAGTTTTGTTGTACCTGGAGTCAAAGTTAGTAGAATAATAATAGTTATTCAGAATATAATGCATACTCCCAAATACATGCATATGTTTCAGATTTGGCTTTCTTCTTTTCAACAACACTTTATTTGAATAGCAAGCAGTAAATAAAACTCTATTTGAATAGCAAGTAGTGTTAACAGTTTTAATCCATAATCTTTTAGACAAGTTTTTAGAGTGTAGAGTGTTATTCTTGCATTCTTTAACATCATTCAGTTGAGGTATTTTATGTATAGAGAACTTATGAGTTATCCCCTTTCTTTCACACAAACTAGAGAAGTTTATATTTTCCAATTTTCTCTCATGATCAGTTCTAATTCGAGTAACATCAGAATGATAAAGTTCTATAAGTCTCCTATATGATTTTTTGAAAAGTTCTAAGGTGTCGGACTTTAATCTTAAGAATTTTATACAAGTGAATCTAGAGTCATAATCAGCACAAACTAGCACATACCTTTTCTCTCCAACACTATCTACTTCTATAAGACCCATTAAGTCCATATGCAGTAGACCAAAGTAAGCATTAGAGTTAGTCATACTCAAGATGAGATGAAATGTATGAGTTTGTTTACCTTTCAGACGCGAATCACAAACCTTGTCCATGTTAAACTTGACCAAGTTGACCTTGTCCATATAGAACTTGACCATGTTGAACTTGACAATGTTGATGTAGTCCATGTTGAACTTTTCCATGTCGAACTTAACCATGTTGAACTTTACCGTGTTGAACTTTACAATGTTGAACTTTTCCATGTTAGACTTTTCTATGTTGGACTTTTCTATGTTGAACTTTAGCTGTGGAATGTCTTTTGCAGCATCATAGATGAGAAGTTTCTGAATTCCTTGAACTTTTTCATGTCCTATCTTCTTACTTTGTTCAGTCTGATAGTAGTTATCTTTTGATCTACTTTTAAAGATGAGACAATTGTTAGATTTGTCATAGACCTCGCATGCATATATATCAAACCTGATAGTGATATTTCCTTTAGCAACTTATCTCCACTTATAAAAGTGAAGTGAGTCAGAAACGATTTGTTACATAACATATGGCTAAAACAACCTGTGTTAAAGTACCACGCACCTGCAACATTAGTCATTAAGCAAGTATACACAACTAGGCATGTTTTATCCTCTTTATCACATCTTTGATTAATTTTCCTTTTATCAGCAATTCTAAATCTACATAAAGGTTTTATGTGCCCAAATCTATTGCAGTAATGACACACAGACACCTTAGGTGTATCTTTGACACGTTGCTTAGTGATGTTAGACTCTTTTCTGGAAAATTTAATCAAGTTTTTCTCAGACTTTAACATGACAGAATTATCCTTTTCATAACCTAATACACAACCATCAGAATGTTTAATAGACAAAATCTCATCCAATTTCGACTTATCATTGTTAATCTTAAACATAAAATCAATTTCACATACCTTGATCTTCAGCACATCCACTTCTTGATTCTTATGAGTCAAAAGAACTTCAAACCTTGAAATATGTCGTTTCAGTACAAAATTTATATCTTTCAGCTTTGGCAACTCCTTGTTCCGTTCTTTACATCTTTTGTTTTCCAAGTAGTGGCATATTTGATCATTGTCTCCATGTGTGATCATGTAAGTCTGACATTCCTGATTCCTGACAACAGAACAAAGTTCAACATTAGAATGTTTATTCTCAGTTTGTATATAACAATTTGCAGCATCTTCTAGGGGCAGAATGTTGAAGTCTGATATATCAACATCTTTTTCCTTCATCTCTTCAGTAGCTTCTTCTTCAATCTTTCCAGCCTTTGTAATCTTTATATCATTATCCATATAATCTCTTTCGTCATCTCTTTCTTCGTCTTCATAATCATCATCAAATGTTGTGTTGAAGTTAGACTTTCTTCTTCTCAAAAGAGTTGGACACTCATTTGCATAGTGGCCTATTCCAGAACAGCCATGACATTTCACATCATCAATATTCCTCTTAAAAGAATATTTCTCTTTATTTATTGATCCATCCGTCTCCTTGATGAATTTGTTGAGCGGCTTGAGAAGTTTGACACAATAGAGATAGGTGTTGAACTTCTTTTGCTGAAGTTTGAGTCTCCTATACCATCTCTCATGGATCTGACAAACTTATTGAACTCGTTAGTAAGTAAAACATGATTTGACTTAACTTCGTCCAGGAGTTCAACATCAGATTCATCTTCTTGAGAGGTTGCATATGTTGAACTTGGAGATGTCTCACTTCCAGTTTTTCCAGCGCGAAGTGCTATGTTCTTTGCCTTGTATTCTTCTTTTTGTTCCTTCAGATTTATCTCATAAATTGTTAGAATACTAACCAGTTCAGCAATCTCTAGTGTTTCAATATCTCTCGCTTCTTTGATTCCGGTGATCATGGTGTTAAACTTTTCTGGCAGCGACTTTAACACCTTGTTAACTAGCCTCTTATTGCTGATGGGTTCACCTAGTACAAGAGCTTCGTTTGCCATTGATTCTATCTTCTAAAAGTAAGAGGAAATTGTTTCTTCTTCCAGCATCTTGAGAGTCTCAAATTTAATAGTGAGTAATCGCATCTTAGTCTCTCTAACACTGTCAGTTCCTTCAAATTTCTCTAGAAGTATGAACCAGGCTTCTCGTGCTTCCGAGCATCTTGATACTAACCTGAAACAACCAACATCCAAAGAAACAAGTATAGCATTTAAAGCTTCGTTGTTAAAGTTAGAGATAAGTCGTTCTTCAACACTCCATTGTCCTTGAAGTTTAAGTTTCGTAATGGTTTTAGCAGCATCCTTCGGATCTTGAATAGTGGTTTTTGGAGGTTTCCATCCATGCAAAACAGTAATCCACGCTTGTTCGTCTAAAGACTTGATGTATATCCTCATTCGAGGCTTCCATAGAGAGTAGTTAGTCCCATTACTCTCGAGAATGGGTGGTCGACAAGCAGGGCTTGAAAAACCTATCATAGTAAACTGCACTCAGGAACAAACAACTTAGTCTGTCAAGAAGTAGGCTCTGATACCAATTGAAAGAATTTAGTGCCCGAGTTTACTATAACATCGAGGTGTTGAAGTGTTCAACCCTGAGAATTCAATATGCCTGACTAACAGAGTAATGTTAAACAGAATGTCAGAGAAGTCAATGTTTGACACATTCAAAGTTTAACATGCAGCGAAAATTTAACGCAGACACAAAGAATTAATTTCACGAGTCTAGGGTTTCTAAACTCGCGAGAGCCTCACGGCCAAAAACAGATTTTACTATGATAACAACATTTACAAAGCAAAATCAAAATAATAAATATTCAAACCTCTTCTCGGTTCACTCCCTCGAAAAAACTTGAATTTACATAGAAGTAGAGACTACAACTATGAACAAACCGTATTTACGAACTAACGATTCAA
>JAPKLW010000870.1:229638-243391 GCA_026898455.1 Plectranthus barbatus
AACACCACCAATGTTAAACATAGATGTGTTATACTTTGCATCTTCACTATATATCCCACTAACTCAACATAACTCTCCCTAATCTTTTATTTATTTCTCAATCGAAAGTTCGGACAATGCGGAGAATATGTGTGATGATTGATTATTTCTTTCTTTCTATTTCAGTGAAAGTAAACATGGTTGTATTTTCTTGATTTTCCAAAATTAAGGCGTCACATTTAATATATGTTAAATTCCAGGAGGAGATAAAATAAAAAAAAATTAAAAATAAAAGGTAGAAGTTTAACAAGAAGACTTCTTTTGACTAGATTTTTAAATTAGAAAAAATGTTGGAATTTTCGCAACAACGCAAAGAGTATAAAAATCGGAATTTCCATCAAAATTATGATAATTTCAAAGTAGAGAACTTAAAAAAATAAATTTCAAAGTCGCGTTTACACTTACACTTTAATTTGTCAAATTTAGTCGAATATTTTATTTAGTCAGCATTACTTTATATATTAATTAAATTTTAAAACTTCTATTTGAGATTCGAAACTAGATTACATATAATTATTTAGTTTTGTTAAGAACATGTTATTGTTAGGGATGTGTTGTTTTTATTATTATTTTTATTTCAGCAATATGTGCAGGGCCGATGCTATAAATCTCAAACAATTTCACTTCATTAAATAAACTTGAAAAATACAACTTTAAATAATATCATATAAATATATATAGAGAGAGTTGCGTTTATTCCTGAACTACTCCCTCCGTCCCACCTCAATTGTCCCACTTTCCTTTTTCGTCCGTCCCACCTCAATTGTCCCATTACCTAAAAAGGCAATTTTTTCACACTCAACAATAAAATATTAATTCAACTCAACTTACTTTACACTCACACTCCTTGGTTATTGTGCCCAAAGTCACTGGGACAATTCAGCCGGGACCGAGGGAGTATATATTATGAATGAATAAACGCAACTCTCTCTATATATATTTATATGATATCAGCGTGAAAATCTTTTAAAATTTTAGTTTCGTTTAAATTTGTCATTTTTACCCTTTCAATGATACTGTTTTTCATGAACAATGATCACGAGAAATTTTAAATCTTGAGCGTTTATTTTTTTAATCTACGTATGGTAATTAGTCTAAGTTCATTCACTAGGAGTTATTTTGGCTTGAATACACCCCTATATATATATGGAGCGGATCCTATGCTAAAAAAATGTTTGTGCTAAAATGTTAATGATGCTTGATTTGTTAGTGTATTATGCTTATTTAGTTATTATGTTATGCTTCATTAAATTGCATAACCACCCACATCAAAATAAATAATTGTCAACCTAAAAAATTCAATATTGTCCATTCATCCATCAAAATCAAGGGTCTAGGATTTATTCCTATTTAGCATCTTTTCACTTTTTAGTATTTGATATATATATAAATATATATATATATATATATATATATATATATATATATAATAGGATTTCTTGTGCTAAATGAGAAAAAATCCGAGCCATTAAATATTGCAATCGACGGCTCAGATTAAACAAATTCCGTTCAATTTTTGGTGCATTTTTTGCACATACTCAATGCATAAAAGGGTAAAAATGTGAAAAATATATTTTAAAAAATTTCATTTCGTGCAGTTCATAAAACATAATATGCATACATTCGATGTAAAAATGCAATATTTTGGGCATAAAACTGCGGCATATAATCAATGCAAAAAATGCACTCAATATTAATACAAAAATGCATATGCTTTAGAATAAAAATGCATCTTATTCAAGTTATGCATCATTTGATGCAAAAAAATGCAGATATTTGGGAACATTTTTTATGCGTAATCGATGCATTTTTTTATCCTGAACGTAAGTATAATGAAGAACATATACCAACTGAATATAAAATCATGATTTTCGTGCAAATCTTCTAAATTTAACATATTCAATATGGATATCATATGAATCGTCGTAAAAATATGTTTAATTTGATATATGATTCGTAAAAAATAGATTTGAATCGAGAAAGATATAATCGTTTGATTATAATGGGAGGAAAGATAAAATTAGGAGAGAGAATGTTTAGATCTAAAGATAGAGAAGACGGTTATTCAAACTTAAAGTAAAATTACTAAGATACCATAATTACCTTATTTATTCAATAAATCCTGAATTATCACAACCATTGGATCAACAAAATAAAGGATCCAGATTCTTTCTCATTTAACATGTGAAAATATATTATTATATTATCTCTTCTATATATATATATATATATATATATATATATATATATATATATATAGAGTTGCGTTCAAATCCGAACTAAATGTCCTGAATGAACTATGAACTTTTCATTGTTGTGTGTATAATTGATTATTGTAGTGTATATGATAGTTCATTAAAGTACTTAATTATAATACTTCATTGTTGTGTGTATAACTGATCATTGTAGTGTATATGATACAATAATGAGGTATCATACACACTATAATGATCAATAAGATACACTATAATGAAAGTTCATAGTTCATTCTGAGTTCAGCCTAGTATATATATATATATATATATATATATATATATATATCATCTAATAATACTTCTTTTATCATTTTCTTATGCAAACTCACTAATAAAATCTTACTAGGATAGGTGTATATATTTGATCTATTTTCAGAACGACGCATCAGTTTTTTTAGAAAATTAAAACGTTAATTTCAATTTCTTAAGATACGTGAAAATAGAAGTTGGTCCCGAAATCAAAGTTAGTCAAATATGTGCAACAGAAGATTAAGAGTGAGTTCTTGCAAATTCAAATTGATGATTCTAAACCAGTTTAGTTCTTTGAAAAGTTGATCACTGCAAAAAACTACATATTAATTGCAGTAAAAAAACAATGTCAAATTTATAAACCCGAGGTTGTCGAACCTAATGGAATTTAGTGGAAAAATTATCTCATGTACTAATTCTAGTTCTAAAATTTATTGTTTGAGTAAACAAAATTTGAGATTTTGGTTTTGGAAAATATAGAAAACATAAACTGAATTTAAAGAGTTTTCAAAAGAAATATAAAAACACACACACACACACTCACAAATTCAGGACAAATAAACAATCAAATACATGCAAAATCAATCAACTCGGTAATGGTGGAAAATCATAATAAAATACTATAATTTCTGAATTGGACAATTATAGCCTAGGTTACTATTATGTGATTGTATATGCTTTGTTGGCCTCAAGAACACACTAATAATTAACCTCATAAAAATATCATTTATTCCCTAAAATTAATTATTCTTTTTTTAGATAGAAAATCAATTGTATTAATATTCATATTCCTATTATTAATCTTCTAATCTCTGTCTTTCGTTTAACAACTATAAACCCAAATTCGATTTCATCTCTTGATCCTTCATCAAATCTAAATTCAATTAAATTAAACCAGGCAATTTGAGTTGATTAATCTAAACATGCATTCAATAGTGATTGTTCGTAGCCCTAGAACCCGCAAGGGCTTCTAGCCACTCATCGTAGATAGAAACATAAAAGAAAGGAAAATAAGTTGCATTAAAGAAAATAAGACTTACAAGAAAAATAAAGGAATTTCAGTTCTCGTACTCTCAAAACTCCAAAATAAAGACTGAATGAAAGATAAAATAAAACCTAAATTACAAGGATATTTATACTAGTTATGTGATTCCTTGTGGGCTTGAACTTCAAATAAGTGACTTGTTGGAAATTGTGGGCCTGGGATTCAAATTTTACTCGATTTTGACTTTATCTCGCCCTTAGAAGACGTGCGTCGATCGACACAGCATCGACATGGAACCTCCCACATCGATATATGCTTCGACACAACCACATTTGCAAATCGACCTTCCAAGTCGGTCGACGGGGCTCTCCACGCCAGTCGACGTAGGTCACGTCGGTCGAAACAGAGACCTCTCAATTTTTCCACTTTTCTAGACTTAACCATTTTTCGCCCTAAACCTGTAAAAACTCACCATAACAAACATACTACCTCATAACACTAACTCATTCTTAATTTATACCAATTAACTCAACAAAACTAAATAAAAGACTAGGAAATAATATAGATAAGCGAGTGTAATTACGAGCTTATCAATCCCCCCGAACTTAAATATTTGATTGTCCTCAATCAATAGGCAAGAAAAAAATAAAAGATCATGCAGTTAAAAGTGCAATGCCTCACAAGATTCATCACAATTTAAGAATTGAAAATCCACAATACACTAGCAGTTTGAAAGAAATAGAAAATTCACCAACCATGGAAGACTCACACAAAGTGTATCGCTCAACTCTCAAGTGTTTAGGTTAGATAAAAGCACTCAAAAATATGTATGAATAACTTCTACCATATGCTTGCAAAATTCTAATATCTCCACTACTAGAATGTGCACGCAAGTCTAGGATAAAAGAGGACTTTCATTTGGTTGTAATGTAGGCTCATTCTAACAAGGTAGGGAAATAAGGTCGAGTGACTAAAATCCATCAATTTATCATATCTTTGCGCCAACCACTAATTTATCAATAAGGTCGAGTGACTTTCATTTGGTTGTAATGTAGGCTCATTCGCACATCTTTGCACCAACCACTAATTTATCATATCTTCTCCAATTCATGATCAATCTACCCAATACATACGACAACTCAAAATATGAGTGAAATCAACACTATTCTTAAGCTCCTAGACAATGAAAGAATTGTAAAGGCTCAAAGTGGCTAACTAGGGTAAATTTAATTGTGCAGGGACAGTGTTTAGGATATTGGGTTAACAAAGTTGGTCTAATATCATCTCCTAAACTTGTGCACACTATGTAGTATCAAAACAGAAAATAAGCAAGTTCTAGAGAAATAAAAGCACAAATGTGAATCTCTCACCAAACAAATAAGGTTAAAAAATCTCACACAAGAGTTTAACATCTTCTTCCACAATTAAACTTCAAATCAACACTGTTAGGAATATTGTTAGAAATATTAAACCCCTTTATTGTCAATGATTTTGTAATTATGTTGTGGTGCATCAAAGCTCAAGCCAAGCAATAGGCGATCTAGTTTCTTGCAACTTAGTATCGAGTCAAATGTAAAAGTCCTGTACAGGTAATATATACTCGATTGTAATAGAACTAGAAAAGAAGAAGAATAAAAAATGCTGAAGGAATCAGCAGATTTGATGATTGTTGAAGATCGCTGAAGAAGATAAGTGAAGGCTAACAAATACGGTGGAATGCTGAACGCACTCGAGAATGCTGAAGAAGTAAATCCAGCAGAATACGAAGATCTTAGCAAAGATTGCTGAGACGCCAGCAGTATGCCAACTGCCAGCAAATGTCCTACAACAATCAAGAGGAACATTGGAGTCGTAAATTAGAAGGATCCAGATCATAAGGAAACCTGATGAATCAGAGAAAAAAACAATCATCAGACACAATGGAGGTTTCAAGTTTAAACAAAAATACCCATTCTGACAAAGACGACCCCAGTTAGAAGCTACGCCAATCATAGACGAGAAGAGTTGAAGAGTCTTTGTCCACTGCAGATAAAGGAAGAACGCAGATAGGCGAGCATTGCCTTAGAGTCTAACGGATAAGATTCAAATAGTCGTTTGAATCTTCACCTATAAATAGGTGTCATCCTAAATTGATTCAAAGGATCGCGAAATTATATTCACAGAGAAAACTAGAGAAGATAAAAAAATATTCTCTACACTACGCAAACTCAACCGAGATAGTACGTCATTGAAGCTTTTTCACAAGTTATCATACTTGAAGCTTGAGACCTCTAAAGTATAACTTCTAAGGTTGATATTGGGATTCTTTCTACTCCTAGAAAGAATCTAGCAGTCACCTTGATGCGCAAGCGTGATTCTTACGAGCATCGCCAAGACAAGGATAAGTTCTGGGAAGAACTATAAAACTCCCAACAGTCGACGTCCAAAGGATAAGGGAGGTTTTTCCTCACTCTACGGAGCAACAAGGTGAAGATTGAAGACATAGCTGCTTGAAGGTGCGCGCTGACCAGAAGGAGGAGCAACTCAATGTTAGAGATCATGTCTGACATTGTACTCAATCTTTTAGTGAATTTTCAGTTGGAGGACTGGAGAGTGGACATAGAACATTTGTTCAAACCATTATAAATCCTTGTGTCTCTTTTACTGCTTTTATTCGTTATTGTGTGGATGTGCATACTTGAAACTCAACACACCAAGTGTTGTAGTATAATCTGCAATTAATTTAACGAATATTCGAGCTTAAACACATTTGATAAATACTTGCTAAGTTGAGACTTTAGTAAGATAAGTGCAAGACCGTATTAATACTTCCGCTGCATATAAAACACTCTGATCGGGGACCAACAAGTGGTATCAGAGCGGTTGGTCTTTACAGACTAGCGGCTTCTGAGTCGCTTTGGACCAGATCCATATTTTCCTTGCATATCTGTGTTTTTGTGTTTAGCTCGGGTAAAAGCCATGGTGAACAACACGAAGTTTGCTCCTGAAAGTTGCTCCACCTAGAAAATGAGGTCTTTCATCACATTGATGAATAAACATCCCGAGATGAAGCAAGCGATCGAAAATGGACCAATTAAAATCCAAAAGGTAAAGACCAGGGTTGGAGAAGACGTAGCAGGACCAGACGTAATGGTGGACAAGCCATACGAAGAATGGACTCAAAAAGATCGAGTTCGTGGCCAACTGGATTATGTAGCCATGGATTTATTCTTAAGTGCCTTGTCACCTACCCTAATAGCAGAAGCCTTGGAGTACAAGAATACCAAAGAAATGTGGGACTTTCTCGGCACTCTAAGCACTAAGATGGATCAAATGAAGAGAAACAAGCTACAACAATGGGTAGACATGTATGAATCTTTTCAATTGATTCCAGGTGAAACCATCAAGGACATGGAGGCCAGATTCAACACCGTTGTAGCTGAGTTAAAGATGCTGTGAAGAACGTACGAGCTTCCCGACATGAATTTAAAGATTCTCTTGAGACTACCAAAGGAGGATTGGTTTGTCAAAGTGACCAGTCTAAAGGAGAAAGATATGTCAGTAATAAGTACCAAAGAAGTGTTCGCTCAACTAAAGGCACACGAATGGGACATCACGCAGATCAACAAAAAAGAAGTTGTTTGTGCTGCAGTAACCATTGAAGACCCCATCGAGGATGCAACATTCTTTGTGAAGAGAGACAAACAAAAGTGGAAAACAAAGAAGTCATTCCACTTAGATCGACTAGTTCAGTCCAGTTCGACAAAGGAGATCCCATCCACCAGTGGATCTCAAGGAAAAAAAGTTGAATGATCAGTCACCGAGCTGGAAGAACAGATGAAAAGATTACAAAAGCTGTTGCTGAAAGCCAAAGGGAAAAAGGAAGAATTATAGCAAAGTCAACCAGCAGACAACAGAAATGTCAAGAAGACGCCAAGAACATGCTACGAATGCAATTCCCCAGAGCATCTGAAGTTTGAATGTCCTTGAATAGATCCAAAAGAAAGGGAACGATAGAGGAAGTTGTTCGAAAGGCGAGCATCAAAAGCTATTACTAAAGCTTTGTTGACAAGGACATAAATATGAGATATCCCAGATCATGACGACGAAAATCTATTCATTAGAGGATGAAGAGGATGTTCTCATGGTATTCATGGCCGACATCAGTGAAGAGCAGACAGGAGAATCAGCTCTAGCTGTTACAAGAAACCAGGTAACAAATTCTATTTTGTCTACTGCTTCTACTTCTGATAATATGCAAGACACTGCTGATTCATGTTACTCGGAATCAGATGAGATGACTGTAGAATTTTTGCAAAAAAAATTTCAAAAGTTCATGAATTAAAGGATATTTTAGTAAAAGAAAATTCCTCGCTGAAATCTCAGCTTTCCGTTTTGACCAGTGAGATTGAGAAATCTAGGTCAGCAAACGAGGAACTTTTAAAATTGAAAATAGAATTCTCCTCCTTGAATGAAAATTTAATATTTTAAAACAGAAGAATGAAGTTTTGAAAAGCAAAAGCTCCGTGCAAACTGCCTGTCAGTGTAAATTCTCAAAAGCACGAGAGATTTAGACGAGATTCTAAGTGTCCCAAGAAGTTCGAATAACTTTGCTGGAATTGGTTTTGATAAAGGAAAATCATGTGATGTTGAATTAAGTAAATCACAGAAGATTATCTTTGTCCCAGCAAGTGGAAACATTCAGCTAGAAAAGGCAAGAGGGAAAACGCTATGTCAGTTACATTTGCTCAGCAGAAATGTAGGCAAACTAACATCCTTTAGCTGACTGCTCAGCAAAGACTAAACTACAAGTCTGCTGAGAAAAGACAGCAAAGTCTGAGTATGTAACCCAGCAGACATTTCCATCTGCTAGGAAGGTTCATACAAAGTCTAGCAAGGCTAAGCAATCTACTAAGATTGCAAGGAAGCCAGCATACACACCAAGTAGGAGGAATGCCTACTTGAGGCCAGAGTCTAAAATAAAACATTTCCAAAAGAATGTGATGGCTCAATACACTACTGCACATTCCCATTCTAAGTATTGCTCCAATAGGAACGGAAAGGTAGTGAAACATGATGACAAACAAAATGTCAAAATAACGAAGGTCTGGATTCCCAAAGGAATGATCCAGAGAACTAATCCTGTAGGACCCGTAATTGATCGGGTACCGAGAATATAACTTCTTTGTTTTGCAGGAACAGGGTCCAAGAAGAAGAACCTTAAAGAAATTAAAAGAATGGATACTAGACAGTGGATGCTCAGGTCACATGACTGGAGATGAAAAGAGTGTTGTGAAATGAATAAGCCTTGGGTTTGAAGTGGTATGAAGAGAACAAGTTTGGCGGATTTTGGAAGATCGAGAAGTTTAGTCACTTTGGCCCAAAACCACCCACCTATTAGTTAGCCACGTTACAACCCTCTAAAAGACCTTCTTGATTCTAGAAGCCAACTCGTTATAGTATAATGGTGATAATAGATTCAAGCCTATGGAAATTGATCTCGATATCTTGTGATTGAGTGATTCTCATCATCCCTAAACACGTGAGGGAGTGCTTTCGTTTCTTTATCCAAATTTGATGAGTGGTTCAAGTCCTTAGCATTAACCGAGTCACAAAGTTAGGTGATAATCTCGTTTGATTAGGGCATGCTAAGATAATCAAGATGAGCTATGAGTTATTTTCATGAGGTCAAATGATTGTTTTACTTTATTTTGATTGAGGCTAATCAAAGGTTCAAGTTTGGGGGATTATGATATGTGCGTAAAATGACCTACTTTTCAATGTGTGAGCGTGCATGTTTGTGGCCATTTTACTCTCATATCATACGTTTTTGTTGTTCTTTTCTTGTGTTTTCGTGTTTTTGTGTTTTGAATGTTGTAGGTTGAGTTTTGAGCATAAAACAACACTTTTGGTTGAGTTTTGGAGGCAAATCGCCCGAGCTAGGAGTCAAATGAGGGAAGGCTCGCCCGAGCGGTGCAGAGGAGAGCATTTTGGGCTTCAGAGGCTCCGCTCGGCTGAGCTGAGCTTGGCTCGGTCGAGCCATGTCGGACAGAGAGCTCGCTCGGTCGAGCTCTGCAGGACCGACCGAGCTTGGCCAACAGAGAGCAGGCTCGGTCGAGCCATTTTGGACCGGGCGAGCCGGAACGCGAATTTCAGCTGATGTGTGGTTTTCACCATGGCTCATGTGAGCCATCTTCGACTCGAGCGATCCGAGGCCCTGTTTGCTTGTCTATTAAAGGGGGATTTTCGAATTTTAAAAGAACTTTTGCCAAAATTCCAAATAACCGTCTGGAAAATTCTCTCCCAATCCAACTTCCAAACACTTCTCATCCTCATCCACGAGGATCTAGGCCACATTCCTCTAGATTTGGTGAAGATCAAGGAAGGACAAGAGGTAGAATGAGTTCAAGGACGACAATGAGGAAGATCAACATTTGACCTATCAATTTGTAATGGATTCTATTACTTTCTCTATTAAATTGTACGAAATTGAAGGTATGAGGAGCTAAACTCTTTTGTGAGTGTTGTTGAATGGATAATGTGTTGTATTAAGATTGAATGAATGTTTGTTTACCTTCCTTTGAGAGCTTGAATTGCACTAGATCTCATTCCTTATCACCTAGGTGTAGGTAATAGCTAACTTAGGTGGTAGTTGATGTGAACGCTGCAGCCAACACGCAGGCGGAATCATCGTGAATAGTGTAGATTCATATGATTTTTTATCCAATCCCTGTGCGGAGATAGGTCATAAGGAAATAATCTACGATCTAGAAGGAGTGGTCTAGGATTCGATAACGTGACTGTTTGAGAGTTCTAGTATCATCTACTGTTAGCTCACCGTGACAAGGGGTTAACATTAAGTAGGGTGGATTGCTCAATCTCTTAGGAATTAAATATGGTTTACATCATGATTTGATTCGAATTGCACACATTTGATATTCACTCAACACTCACTATCATCTCATTGTTGCACTTGAAACTCTTTCTACCTAATTTGTGGAGAATTGATTGTTTAGATAATTGGATTTAAGCTTGATCATGGTTGGAATCATGCTTTATTTCATGTATACTTAGCTTAGTTATGATTTTGCCTAGATAATTGAACACTCAACGACTAAAGTGTTGCCTAACTATTAAGTTTTCATACGAGTAGATGGTATTCTATTGGGCGAATTAGAAGAACCTTAGATTGAAAATTTAACTTGATAAAGTGTTACTTTTACACCGCATCATGTTTTTGGCGCCGTTGTCGGGGATTCTTTCTAGTAGGTCTATAGATACTGTTGAAAGTTTGGAGAATTGTATGCTAGGTGTTTGATTATTTGCTTGTGTGAACTATTTGCTCTTGTATGAAAATTGTTCTTATTTTGTTTGATCGATTTGTTTAGGTTTGATAATTGGAGTATTGTTTTTTGTAGGTTAAGAACGAATACAATGTTCAAGGCTCGAAAATTGGAAGCTAACATGGAGAATCATTGAGGAGTTAATTTGGAGAGGCTTCATAATCTACAAAGACAAATGGAGGAAATGAATGCTAAAATGCTAGAGAGACAAAGGCCACGAAGGACACTCCGAAGTGTGTATGAGAACATGTGGGGAAATGAATACCAATGGCTGGGAAACGAAAGAGATTATCAAATGGTAGAAACCGTAAAAGAGACTAGTGAAGATGATTGGTTGAGAAGTCAAGTAGAGTTAATGCAAGAACAACTTAGGTTGTTAAGAAGTTCAAGTAGGAAAAGTGAAGAGATCAAGGAAAGAACATACAAAGAGAAGGATGAGATACTTGAGGAGACTCCGATACAAGAATCAATCATCATGAAACAATGGAGTGAAGCAAAGCAAGAGGAGAAACAATTGCATGAAGTGTTCCCTCAAGAAGCTAAAGAGGATAAAGACACCAAGGAAGAGATGCTAGTCATTGAAAGTGAAAAGAATGGTGCTCTTGAGATACCTTTACTTGAGGAGTTGCAAGAAGTCCCGACCTTGGTACAACAAGAGGAGGAAGAGCAAAATGATGAGGAAATTATGTCGGGAGGTCCAAGTGGTGATATGATGCTTGCCTTCCTTCATTAGCGATAGACAAAAGGGAAAAGGAGGTGATCCTAGGAGAATTAGTGAATGAATCGTATGATTTGATCGGCAAAGGAGATGATGAGAAGGTGATGATTAATCCAAATGAGGGACAAATCGAGACTTATATAATTTGGATACATTTGGATGAGGACTTGGAGATCAAATCAAAGAAGGAATCACCACCTTTTATAGTCGAGTTTGTCAAGACATGCAACCCTTCTTGAAAGGACGAGAGGGGTGCAAGGAAGATCTCGTTGATTTTTTTTAAATGGATTTGAACTATTCTATTTTAATTGAGTTTTATTAGTAAATGATTTATTTATTCAATGAATGATATGTTTTTATATAGTAAAATGGTATGTTTTTATTCAATAAATAAAAAATTTACTCATTATTTAACAAATCTCACACAATTTTTTGAAAGAAAACTAATGTTAAGATTTATTATTGGCTTATTAAAATCATTCTAAATCACGATCGCCAAAAAAATATAAAATATATTAAGCAAACTAATTTCAAATCTCAACAATAATTATTATTTTTAATGGTATCAAAGAAAATCAAGCACCGTCTTCTTCCTTCCACATCTCAACCCAATTCCTCTGCAACTGTTCAACCTCTAGAAATGACCCCTTTTCTGCCGCGTTCAGGCTCGTCGACGGACTGCCATAAGCAATTCCAAGCGCTGAAGCTCCAAACATAATAAATGTCGTCAGAAATGGCAGCCATTTTGGGACGTCCCACAAATTTTATAGTTCAACCCTTCAAGACATACAAAGACAAGAGCAAAAAGGACTCGTCGTTCACAACAAAGCAAGACTCATTGCAAAAGGATATACACAGTGAGTGGAAATAGACTTCAATGAAATATTTGCTCCAATTGCTCGCTTGGAAGCAATCAGGTTATTCCTAGCATATGCCGCTCACTATGGATTTATTATCTTTCAAATCGACATCAAAAGTGCATTCCTGAATGGTGAATTAAAGGAGGAAGTCTACGTGGAGAAACCTCCAGGATTTGAATGCGGAAACAAGGTGTACAGATTAAGGAAAGCTCTCTATGGTCTGAAGCAAGCCCCAAGAGCATGGTATGAGACGTTATCACGGTTTCTGCTCAAGAATGGATGCAAGAACAATGGAGATCACTGAACACATTGCTGAAGAGACACTAATGGAAGCAGAAACTACTACCTCCTTTGATACTGAAACCCGAGCAAGACTGCAAGCAAATTTCACTGCAAGTGTACGAGCAAGAATTGAGCAGTATCTGCGTGCATTGGGAATGGATCCATCCACAGTTCCAGGATGGAGTTCAGAATCAGATATTATGAATGTGCTCGAAAGGACCATTGAGTCACTATGGCAGAGACATATTCCAATTCCCACTTCTCCCGAAGTGTCAGGTATATCATTCAGTGACATTCCTAGCTCTGATGATGAGGAGAATGCAGGAACCATGGGAGCTGCCACAGGAAGTGCGCTACTTGCAGATGGTGAATCCATATTTCCAGGAGAAACTCTCAGAGTGCCCATGGAAGGACTACCTGACAGGAATTTCAAAGCCAAAAGGATTGCTAAGTGGTGTCCTCCTGTCACAGTGAGAGATGAGAAGAATGATGATCTCATCTCATGGGCAAAACATATTTGTACCTTTATTGAAGCTCAAGTTGCTGCCGAAGTTGAGAACTCATATCCTGCAGAATTATTGGGCGAGTCTTCCGATCTTGAATGGTTGAGAATAGAGTTCCGGAGATGGCAATTTTTCGACTTTGCCACTCATGAACTACATTATAAGGACCGCACGATTATGATGGCCAGGATGGGACTTAACTACTAGAGGAATGAAGAGGAATGGGCACACGACTAGATGGATCAGACATCTAAATGAAAGTATACGGAGAAGCAAGTAGCTGCCAGATTGAAGAAGATTAAGACACAAAGAGCACTCACCGGAGATCGCTCATTGCCACCATCCGAATATGCTGGTGAGGACTCTCCATCCTTCACTCAACACTTCAAATCTCCAGCCACACGAAGACAGATGGTCGCAGCTGAGGATTTGAAAAGGAAGATAGCAGAATAACAAGCCGCACAAAAGAGAGAAGGGGATATGAGGACGATGTTGGTGTTCAAAGAAAAGGTTCTTACTCAATTAGCCAACAATTCATCC
>JAPKLW010000870.1:243401-264418 GCA_026898455.1 Plectranthus barbatus
CAAGCACTAGCCACCACCGCCCTCGTGCCTACTGCCCAGAATCAATTAGTGCTATCCGAGGAACCCCAAGTCATGACGATTGAGCCCTTGAGCTCTAGCAGTTATTAGAGGGACCTCCAGCAATACATTCATACTATGGTAGGAAGGAGTATTGGAGATCAACTTGTGGCCATCGTGCAAACAGAAGTCGCGAATCAGATGATTGAGGCAAAGGACAAAATGCATGCTACTTTGCAAGATAACTTTGAGACCTTCTCCACAGGGCTTTTTGCTGCGATCAAAGAGGGGGAAGAGAAGAGACTAGCAGAGGAAGCAGAAAGATGAAAGGAAATAAGAAGACAGATTTTGTCGCCTTGAAGATCGAAGAAAATTGGAAGTATACCTAAAAAGACAATGAGAAGAATAACAAAGACAAGAGCAAAGAAGGATCGAAGAAAATGAGAGAATCAGAAGACAAGAAAGAGAAACCGTAGTGGATAACTTCATGAAGATGACATTCGAGGCTCTAAAGAATGTGAAGAAGACCACCGTCGTTTCCTTAGGTACCAAGAACACTGCGGATTCAGAATCCTCAAAAACCAAGAAGTAATATCTCTCTTACCTTTACGAGTCTTCTAGTCGAAAAATTGAATTTTTTTTATTTAGATTTGGGTGTGTGTTTCCTGTACGTTAAAACATGATATTATAATGAAAACTAATCCAGGTTGAAGACAATACCTTATTGTGCGACGCTGATCTATTTGAAATAGCTGGAATTACACACTTAGTGTAATCAGCAAACTACGTGGATTGATGTTGTGTGTGTGATATGTTCTGTGTGATTGCTTGATATGATTGTGCGAATGTGCTACGTGCTTATCTGATAAAGGATTTGGAAGTCGTTTAATTGTTACAAATTGAATAATCGAGCAATACCCTTGATATTTTGAGAGGGAACATTTGGGAACCATACTGAGTCTACGGGAGTTGAGATGCTGAGAATAGACTTGATAGAAAATTGTTGTAATCTCAGTAATCAACTTTCCCATGATCAGTTAGTATTAAAGCTCTGGATTTAGGCTTTAATCGCACCAAAAAGGGGGAAATTGTTAGGAATATTGTTAGAAATATTAAACCCCTTTATTGTCAATGATTTTGTAATTATGTTTTGGTGCATCAAAGCTCAAGCCAAGCAATAGGTGATCTAATTTCTTGCAACTTAGTATCGAGTCAAATGTAAAAGTCCTGTATCGGCAATATATACTCGAGCTGTAATAGAGCTAGAAAAGAAGAAGAAAAAATGCTGAAGGAATCAACATATTTGATGATTGATGAAGATCGCTGAAGAAGACAAGTGAAGGCTAGTAAATACGGTGGAATGCTGAATGCACTCAAGAATGCCGAAGAAGTGACTCTAGCAGAATACAAAGATCTTAGCGAAGACTGTTGAGATGCCAGCCGTATGCCAACTGCCAGCAAACGTCCTACAACAATCAAGAGGAACATTGGAGTCGTAACTAAGAAGGATCCAAATCACAAGGTAACCTGATGAATCAGAGGAAAGAACAATCATCAGACACAATGGAGGTTTCAAGTTTCAACAAAAAGATCCATTCTGACAAAAACGGCCACAGATAGAAGTTACGCTAATCAGAAACGAGAAGAGTTGAAGAGTCTCTGTCCCCTACAGAAAAATGAAGAACGCAGATTGGCGAGCAATGTCTTTGAGTCTAACGGATAAGATTCAAACAGACGTTTGAATCTTCACCTATAAATAGGTGTCATCCTAAATTGATTCAAAGGTTCGCAAAATTATATTCACAGAGAAAATTTGAGAAGATCAAAAACACTCTCTACACTACGCGAACTCAACTGAGCTAGTACGTCATTGAAGCTTTTTCACAAGCTACCATACTTGAAGCTCGGTGGATGTGCATACTTGAAACTCAACACACCAAGTGTTCTAGTATAATCTGCAATTAATTTAACGAATATTCAAGCTTAAACATATTTGATAAACACTTGCTAAGTTGAGAACTTAGTAAGATAAGTGCAAGACCGTATTAATATTTCCACTGCATATAAAAACACTCTGATCGGGGACCAACAAACTCAATCAACATGCAAGTGTAAGTTTCAAATCAATCCTATCATGTGGTATTCTATATTCATATGCTATTAACTACAATCAAAATCCATTCAAACTCGACCATCAATGATTCTATCTCACATTTTTATTCAAGTTGACTCAAAACTCAAAAATTAACTCACAAAATATATAAATAAAATTTGGGCATAAATATAAATGCAGAAAGCGTAATAAATAAAATATATAATGTTCCATCTCTTGTCTACATCCCCCCGAACTTATTTCCAGCTCAGAGAGTGGAATAAGTTTGAAAATCAGACAAGAGAGGGAACAGTACCTGGCAATTGATCTCAAACATCACTTTTTTATCCCCCGATTTCTATAGACTTCGTGCGACATTAACTTTTGACAGCTGGCACTATGCATTGACCGATATATGCAAGTCGGTCGACATAGAGCCTTCTCGTCTACCCCTCACTTGGTCGAAGTATCGCCCTCGTCGGCCTTTTTGTGTCGACCGACCAGGTGTGCCGATCGATACAGAGAGCTTACTCAATCGATCTCTCTTTTTTTGTGCTGCAAAACAAAAATAAAGCAAAAGAAATATGAAATATAACACGAGGAATGGAATGGAAAGAAGTAAAATATTTGGTTACCTCCCAACCAGTGCTTTAATTAACATCGTAGGTTGACAACACCTTAAAATCTACCAAGGGGGACGAGTCCAGACTCGCCGACCTTTGGCATCCACCATATAAACTTTGCGGTCTTTTATCACAGTGGTGAGCTCGAAAAGAGATGGTGTAATTGCTAATTTTTCAATCTCGTTTCCACACTCCCACTCTAGCTCAATAGCTTCACCCTCAGTGTCAGATTCCTCGACATCTTTAGCAGTGGAGATTCGTTTGCACTCCGCCTTCTTCTTGCTTCTGTTGATCACGAAGGTGATCTTCTCATCATTAACTCGAAGCATGATCACGCCGTTCCGACAATCAATTAGTGCAGCACTGGTGTCTAGAGACTTGAAGGAATTTTTACTTGTAAACTAAATTACCTAATCCGATTGCCAAGACCGATTATTGGATGTCTAAAATAATTAATGTGTGTATGATTATCCTAGCATGCTCCAAATGAATGCATAGAGAAGTTTGCGGAATACTTGGATGATCTTAAACTCTTAACTATTGCGCAGGGATTTGATCTTTAAATGCTTCTTACGCAATAAGATTCAATCCTAAAATAATTAGTTCTTTAGTTTTAATTAATTAAAATAAAAAATTAAGAGAAGAAAAGGAAAGAAGAAAGAAGATCCTCTAGATCTGATCTTCTGATCTATATCCCTGCTCCAATTTGGATATCTGATGAAGATTCCCTCCATATTATGTACCTATTGAGAAGAAGAATTTCTTTCCCTATTCTCAGATTCCAGTTGAAAATCTCAGCTCCAAAATACCTGGTTTACTGTTGATCAACTTATGATCTTGTGTAAATCTGGTGTACTGTGATCTGAGAACTAAGGGGGTATTTATAGAAAAAATTTGATCCCTAATGTGCTTGAGCTTTACATGGGCCAAACCAGGGACTAGTACGCAAATAGCAAAGAAGGTCTATCAATTAATTAATTCTCATATTTAACCCATAATATAATTAATTAATTAATATTGATTCATGCCACCAGAGAATCGACATTGTCCTACCTTTTTGCTACCACGTTATGAGGAACGGGTTGCATGGGCTCGATATTATCCCCATATTTAAGGTTACAGACATTTATTAATTAATTTAGGTTCTGAAAAAGCAACAAATTAATTAGTATATTTTATTCCTAAGTTATACCAGTCAACCTTTTCACTTATGCTTGAACTTAATCAGTCTGGAAAACTATAGCATAGTAAACCTTTTGAGCTTCTTGGGGAATGTCACCATCCTATACAAGATATGGTTGTAGGGATTTACCTTGAACCGAATCATAAAAACCCAAGTGAATTTATTCAATTCGTGGATTAAGAGATTACCGTAAATCCGTAGAGTCTGATCCGATCTTTCGCGTTTGAATATTCCCTTTAATTCAACCACGCAGTTCAATAAATCTGCGGAATATAAAATTAGAATACTAATTTCAAGATTTAATTGAATAAGAAAAATAAAGAAAATAAAGTCTTGTTCTCCAGATCAGATCTTCAGGGTTGTGTCCCAATGCTATTCAGATCTGCTACTGGTGAGGATTCCACAGATCTGTGATGTAGACCGGAGCAGAAAAATCTTCCTTCTCCCCTCTACAGGCGCCGCCCCTGCTCTCTCTCTCTCCCTAGGGTTTCAAACTGATTTGAATGTTATGAAGTGGCTAGGGTTTCAGAGAGTGAGAGGTCTATTTATAGACCTAGGGTTTTATCCCTAATGGACTACTGGGCCTTTTTTTCAGCATATATAATTGGGTCAGTCCTGGGACCTAATGCAAATAATAAAGTGGGCCTATAAATTAATTAATTAGCATGTACACAACCCATGACACAATTAATTAATTAATATTAATTCTTTTTCACCACAAAATTAATACTGACCTACCCCTTTATTAGCACGTTATGAGAATGGGCTGCATTAATTGAGAATCCCCATATTTAAGGTTACCAGACATTCACTAATTAATCGGAGCTTCTGACAAGCTCTATCTACAATTAATTAATATCTTATTATTATTGATTAGTACCACTCAATCCTTATCACTCGTGCCTGAACTTAATCAGCCTGCAGGACTTTGGCACGATGAATGTCATTGAGCTCCTCGGGGAATGTCCCCTTCCTATTACTCGGATATAGTTACCTAAACCTAGTCTCAGGCAGTACTACACGAATTGATGTTACCCAAGATGTGGATATACGAGCACGTTACTTAGGCTCTCCACCATGGCAAGTCAAAGCAACAGTCAACCCGTGCAAACCCCTGAACCTTCGTTAGGGTTTGGACTCAATCAAGAACGAGATCTTGTATTTGCTGATGTCAGACAGTCGAATACATCTCATTGCGGTCCATCAATACGCCACCCTTGCATACCAGCATGTCAAGTAACCAAGACAGACTACTTATTCCGACAATGCCGCAGCCATCCGGACTGACGTATCCTCAAACGCTGTCTCGGCTGTGATCAGATTTATGTTTCACTAGGTCAAGTGATCATACTGTCTTCTGCAATCTACTACACGCTGTATGATCATCCATATCGGTGAGACAAGAGGATACCGTTGTTACATACATGTAAGTTTGTTTGATATATAGGAGAAATAAACCGTTGTATACTCATTATAATAAATGTTTTTCGTATACAAAACCCATCAATCTCCCACTTATACTCAAAGTATAACTAAGCTATTACAGAGTCTACAGTCCGTCTATCTAGCCTGCTATCTCTTTAACCACTATCAGTGGTCGGCATCCACCTCAGACCCAGCTCACGAATATGTGTTTCGTAAACTTTCAGCGGCAAGCTCGTTGTAAATGGATAGCAAGGTTGTCCTTAGTGTCAATCTTCTTGATCAGCAAATCGCCCCTCGATACGATCTCTCGTATGATATGGTACTTTCTCTCTATATGTTTGCTTGCCCTGTGAGACCGTGGCTCCTTTGAGTTCACCACTGCACGAGAAATATCACAATAAATTTTGATGCTCCTCGGCAAACTCGGAATCACGCCCAACTCTAAAAGGTTGTTCCTGAGCCATACCCCCTCTTTCAAGGCTTCGGAGGCGGCGACATATTCCGCCAATATGGTGGAGTCAGCATTGCATTTCTACTTTGAGCTCCTCCAAGATACAGCTCCACCTACCAAGGTAAACACATAGGATTTAATTACATCATTGAAACGTAAGTTCCATGACCTCGAAACTTGCTTAAGTTCATACAAGGACTTCTTGAGCTTCCAATCAAGATGTTCTTCGTCTTTGCACACGTAGCCCTCAGGTTGCTGCATATAGATGTCCCTACCTTCTTCAAGGTAACCGTTAAAAAAGCAGTTTTGACATCCATCGGCCAAATCTCAAGGTCCATATGCGCAGCTATGGCAAGGAGTATCCGGATGGATTTGAGCATGGCTACGGGTGAAAAGGTTTCGTCATAGTCAATGCCCTCTTTCTGACTATAACCCGTTGCCACCAGCCTGGCTTTAAAAGCCGTGATTTCTCCATCCGCCCTTTTCTTTCTCTTGGATACCCATTTGCACCCTATGGCCCTAAAGCCATCCGACGAATCAGTTTTCTGGTATACATCCATAGCCGTTATGGATTCAATTTCGGAATCCATGGCAACATTCCATTTGTCAACATCCTTGTCTTGCACAGCCTCTTCGTAAGTCAGTGGGTCAGAGTCCTCATGTCCGTCTTCCGAGCTCAAGTCCAAAGACTCACCCACGAACATGTACCTTTCTGGCTGGAAAATAACTCTCCCACTACGACAAGGCATCGGTGTTGTGTCAGCAGTAGGTGCTGTAACTAGTGCTTCTACACCTTGCACTGAAGAACGTGTCTGTGGTGCTGAACCTCTCACAGGTGCACCCACATCTACACGTTCCCCTTCCCTTGGAATCGCATTCTCGTTTTCAATTTCTTGAAGAACGATATCACTCATTGACTTGTGATTGCTCATATACTCATCCTCCAAGAATCTAGCATTAGTGCTAACAACGACTCTCTGACTCTCAGGATAGTAAAAGTAACCACATTTCGTTTGCCTAGGATACCCTATAAACAACATTACTTTTGACCTGCTTTCTAACTTATCAGGTTCCTTCGATAGTACGTGTGCCGGACAGCCCCATACTCTAAACTTACACAAACTTGGTTTGCGACCAAGGAAGAGCTCAGAAGGCGTCTTAGGAACTGATTTAGAAGGCACCACATTTAACACGTAAGCAGTTGTTACCAATGCGTAGCCCCAAAATGAAATTGGTAAGTTTGCATAACTCATCATTGATCATACCATCTCTAGAAGACTTCTATTTCTTCTTTCAGCTACACCATTTTGCTGGGGAGTACCCGATGCAGTCCACTGGGATGTAATCCCATTATCTGACAAATACTGCAGGAACTCATTACCGAGGTATTCGCCACCGCGGTCAGATCGCAGTGACTTGATAGTTTTCCCGACCTTCTTTTCTACCTCAGCCTTGAACTCTTTGAATTTCTCAAAGCATTCAGAATTGTAGCGAAGCAGGTAAACGTATCCGTACCTTGAGTAATTGTTAATGAAAGTGACGAAGTACTCGTACCCTCCACGAGTCTGTGTGGACATCGGTCCACATAAGTCAGAATGGATCAACTCCATCACTTCCTCTGCTCGAGATTGACTATCCTTAAAAAGCCTAGTTAACATCTTGTCCTCGATGCAGGATTCACAGACTTGATAAGGTACAGCCCGGACTAAGTCCAATGTACCGTCATTTGCAAGTCGCTGAATCAGCTTCAAGCTGATGTGATCGAGTCTCAAGTGTCAGAGATATGTAAGATCCTCATCAGAAGAAATAAGTTTTCTCTTTCTAGGATTATCAATTACGGATGAATTACATGCAATACTTAAGGACATATTTGATCGAAGTAACATAAAGAGTGTAAATCAACATCCTATAATGGATAACATTGTTATCACCAATGACTGAAATCATAAATAACAAATATCCATAAAAAGGTTGATAAATTTTGTCCTGTCGATAAACCACGGCCCACAAAACAAAACTCTTAAACGTAAAGAAAAGAAAAATCCATGAAGCTTTGTCATAAAACGTTGCCATCATCCAGTTTTGTATCTTCTTGCCATCACTTACCAGCCTTGTCGGCACGGTCCCCTGCAAAGTACAACAACATGATCAACAAGTCAGCGCTTACAGCTCTAGAAGAGCAACAACGGACTCAAATCATGCTTACAGTTATACATGCAAAAGGCATACCTTGTCTAGCTTTGTGGCTTGACAATCTTTCCTCCAACGTCCTTTCTTACCACACCTGAAGCACCTGTCCCTATCAGTTGCCACTTTAAGCTTTTTCCCAGCCCCACCATCCTTCATGGGTGTCTTCTTGGCCCACTTCTTAATCCCCTTCTTCCGCTTCATACCTTTTGGTACAGCAGAGAGATTACCAGAAGTGGCTAAGACAACCTTTTGAGGGTTCATCACTGATTCCGCTGCCATCAAGTCATTAAGCAACTCGTTAAGAGTATACTCTTTCTTGTTCATGACAACATTCAGCCTAAAACTCTCAAAGGACTTAGGAAGAGAGTTCAGTATAATATCGACTTTAGCCTCAGCGTCAATACCTCCACCATGCACAGTTACCTCATCCATGAGGTGAGTCATGGTAACTACGTGCTCTCTCACTGAGGTGCCATCAGTCATTTTCTTACTCATGAGATTAAATATGACGGCTCGATCAGTTTCCCCATAGGTCGCCTCCAGACTCGTCATGATGTCATAGGCGTCCCTATGGTGCTGATGTTGTTGCTGTAAAACTTTCGACATAGTGGTCATCATGTAGCACTTGACTACATTGTTCGATTTCTCCCACTTGTTATAAAAGTTTATATCCATTTGAGTGGATTCAGCAATTGGCACTTTGGGACGAAGTACTTGCAGAACGAACATATGTTCTTCTACAATCAGGATGTATTCTAGATTGCGTTTCCATTCCAAAAAGTTTGGACCAGTTAAAGAGTTTTGTGCGAGAATATTGATGACATTAGACATAGACATATCTAAAACAATAAAGAATCTTAAATAAGAACATACATGTAGAACTTCGAAAACAAATGCATTGAAAACCTTTTAATAAATCAAATACAAATGTTTCCACTAATTGCCCAAGAGTTCCCACCGCAAGCTACACTCGTAGATGTTTACGATGTCACCCTCAACCAAAACTGCAGGTTTTAAGCCCCAATTCATTTCATTTCACAACCATGTCAGGAACCTTTTGACATTAGAAATTAATAATTAGTGAAAACCTTAGACCAAGCCATCTCTCAAGAACAGGGATGCAATTCCTGCATTATATTCTAAGATGCTTCTAAGCTATTAACCACAAATTTAACTCTGGCCAAAAGAGACAGTTTAGCATGGCACGTAACCATACCGCACAGCCCTTAAAGCTTTTGTTATCTATAATTTAAATCAATCCTAGAATACTTATGAAAGAGATCTACGCAAGCTACACTCGTAGACGTTTACGTAAAACCCTCCCACTATTCACATAATTTAATTATTTGTCTAGAAATCCCAACAATCGTACCCATGCACCTCCAAGAACTAGCAAGCTACACTCGTAGATGTTTACTAGAGTGAGAGATACACTTACAGCCTAGGACCGCTTTGTGGAGGTCTATTGATTTTAATTAAAAAATATGCTTAGTATTTTTCTTTAAAAAGGTTTCTCATATGCGCACATATAATTTCTTTGTTATTATATTTTCCAAATTTTTGCATGTAATTAAACAAGCCCAAAAATTCCCAAAATATAATCCAACAAGAAATTAATCACATAAGCATGCTTGGAAAACTGTAAATAATAAAAGCAGTAAATCATGCTTTTCCTATTATCTACACATGCTTAACTGCGCACATAATGAATCACATATCATACGAGGACAATTAAGGCAAACAAAAATTCCTCGTGGCCCCACAAAATAGGAAAATAAAATGCTATCTATTACAACTTGAATTTTGAATTTATTTGGATAAATACAAATCTTTTCAAATCTTCTAGGGCCTCTAAATCTTCATCCACCAAATCTTTTAGGATTTAGGGTTTTGTGATTTGATGACTGGCCCCAAACCCTAATGCAAACCTAGGGTTTACACAGGATTGTACCAGCCACCAAAACACGAACCACCGTGATAGGACAGCAGTCGCCGACGACAGCACCACCGCCGCCGCCGCCGCCGCCGCACGGCTCGCGTGCCCAGCGCCCCCAGCGTGGCTGGCCCCACCGCCCGCCGTTGGCTGCTCGTAACGTGCGCCTCTGCGCGCCGCTGCGGCCCGCTACCGCCAAGCGCCTGTGGCCACTCGCGCGCGGCCTTGTGCCGCTCTCCGTCGGCTCCGTCTTCGTTCTTCATCCCGACCCATCCAAAATACATATTTGAAATAAAATTACAAAAACTAATCTTTTACAATTTTATCAAATCTACACTAATCATGGATTTTCTCGAGATTTTACAAAACAGATTCAACCCTACACGGATAAACCACCGCGGGCTGAATCAAATGGGTTGCCACGAGGAACAAAAACCAACCACGACAGAAATAAAATTCATACATGCATAATTGAATTTATTATAGATAATAGAGCCATAAATCAGGAACCTGGCTCTGATACCAATTGTAGGGATTTACCGTGAACCAAATCATAAAAACCCAAGTGAACCGGATAGATTTATGGATATTGCATATAATCAAAATTCACAATAAAAACCTAGCATGCTACTATGAATTTATTCAATTCGTGGATTAAGAGATTACCGTAAATCCGTAGAGTCTGATCTAATCTTTCGCGTTTGAATATTCCCTTTAATTCAACCACGCGATTCAATAAATATGCGGAATATAAAATTAGAATAATAATTTCAAGATTTAATTAAATAAGAAAAATAAAGAAAACAAAATCCAGTTCTCCAGATCAGATCTTCAGGGCTGTGTCATAATGTTGTTCAGATTTGCTACTCGTGAGGATTCCGCAGATTTGTGATGTAGACCGGAGCAGAAAAATTTTCTTTCTCCCCTCTACAGGCGCCGCCCCCGCTCTCTCTCTCTCTCCCTAGGGTTTCAAACTGATTTGAATGTTATGAAATGGCTAGGGTTTCATAGAGTGAAAGGTCTATTTATATACCTAGGGTTTTATCCCTAATGGGCTACTGGGCCTTTTTCAGCATATATAATTGGGCCAGTCGTGGGACCTAATGCAAATAATAAAGTGGGCCTATAAATTAATTAATTCCCATGACCAAAACCCAGGACACAATTAATTAAACCCAGTCTCAGGCAGTACTATTACTCGGATATGGTTACCTAAACCCAGTCTCAGGCAGTACTACACGAACTGTTGTTACCCAAGATGCGGATATACGAGCACGTTACTTAGGCTCTCCACCATGGCAAGTCAAAGCAACAGTCAACCCGTGCAAACCCCTGAACCTTCGTTAGGGTTTGGACTCAATCAAGAACGAGATCTTGTATTCGCTGATGTTAGACAGTCGAATACATCTCACTGCGGTCCATCAATACGCCACCCTTGAGTACCAGCATGTCAAGTAACCAAGACATACTACTTATTCTAACAATATCACAGCCATCCGGACTAGCGTATTCTCATACGCTGTCTCGGCTGTGATCAGGTTTATGTCTCACTAGGTCAAGTGATCATACTATCTTCTGCGATCTACTACACGCTGCATGATCATCCCTATCGGTGAGACGAGAGGATACCGTCGTTAAATACATGTAATTTTGTTTGACAGATAGGAGAAATAAACCGTTGTATACTCATTATAATAAATTCTTTCAGTATACAAAACCCATCAAAGGTTACCTAACTACAAAACTAGAAGTCTTACACAAGCTGCTACCACCTAAGATGCAGATATACAAGTACATATAAGACTCTCCATCATAACATCTCAAAGTGATACACAGAGTTGTATATACCTCTTGAACCATCATTAGACTTCAAATATTCATCAAGTCCTCGAGATCAAGATTCTTTTAATGTCTCAGCTGTGATAACCATTTATATCTCGCTATGTCAAGCGATACATACGATCTTTTGTGATCTCAAACACAATTTATGATCTTGATAAGCTCGTATTTTGCCTTACTTATCACGTTGTTTTCTTATTGGTTTATTGCATTTAATTGAGTTTTTAGTTAATAATCGAGCATGAACTATTTATAGGGGATATTATGCTTGTCGTGCTCAGATTTTGTAGGTTTGAGGCCAAAATCAATGAAAACCCATACTGAAAGCAGTTGATGTTCAAAGAAACAGTCACTAATTCTTCCACACGTGGAATCTGAGCTAATGGAACATGGAAATAGATATATCTTTGAGTTAGCATTCCGACGCAACTGGAATCGGGGTCAATTGGAGTTTGGGAGCACAAATTATGGCCAAAACCGTGAGACTGCGTAGAAGTAGTCGAAGGAAGGGATTTCTGGCAACACAGAAGCCTCTGTATCAATCGACAGGACCCCTGTCGATCAACGCAGAGGTGTGTCAATCGAAATGCAGCCCGTCAATCAATACGGACGCCGGAAAGACAGATTTTTGCCCAATTTGGAGATATTTCATTCCCAAGCCATTACCTTTTGAAGATTTAATTTCTCCCCCTATAAATAGGACATTATAGCTCGAAAATATGACTTTTAATCTTTATTTTTCAGCTCTCTTTTATCATTATTTTTCAGCATTAAACTCTTTAATTTCCAGTACTCTTCATTTTCATTGATGGTTTTGATTCAAGATAATGAAGAACTCCAAGGTTCCTATTTCTTTAATGAATCAAGTAAGTTATTTTATATCTTTTGCAATGTGTGATTTTAATATGTTAGGCTAGAAACCTTAACAGGTTCTAGGGTTTTCACCATCCTCTTTGGCATGTGTTAATTCGATTAATTCCAAACCTTAATTAATTCGTTCAAATTCTAAGGTTTTGATCTTAAAATCTATTTTTAATTGAAGGATCGAGAGATGAAAATTTGATTAGATTTATAGTTATTAATTTGAGACCGAGATAAGATAATTAATAACAGGAAAATAGAATTTTGATAGAACTGTTTTTTGTCTCAAAAAGAAGAATTAGTTGTAGGGTTTTTCAAATATGTATCTTTATCGAAATTCACTAGTTTGTGTTCTTGAGACCAAGAGGAAAAACTCACTTGCTAGTAATTTAGGTTTTAATTGCCCAACAAAAGAATTAACTCCAAAATATCAGATTTCCGACCTAGGTAGTTATTTTGGGTTTGGATTGATTGTTTATGCATGTTGAATTGGATTGGTTGATTTCCCTGGAATATGTGCTTTTTATTATTGAATTTTATTCCCAAGTCTTTTCTGTTTTGGAAAACAAAAACCTATTCAAATTTGGATTTGCTCAAATAAAGAATAGATAAACTATGCTAGTACATGAAATAATCTCGTTGCACTATCCTTGTGGGTTCGACATACCTTTGGGTTTATAAATTTATTTACATCACTATATTATAATAAAACTGTTAATTTTTACAGGCGATCAAATTGGCGTCGTTGCCGGGGACTGTCAGATCTATCCAATTATTAGTTTATTTTTAATTCTGATGGATTGAGGCTGTATTTTTATTTTATTTTTGTTTTATTTTCTTTCTTATTGGTTTTGTGTTTTTAATTTTGAGTTTTAGGGTTTGATTTAGGTTTTTGGTATTTTATTTTTGTATTGCTTGTTCGTGTGAGTTTCGGATTTTTGTGCTCTATTTCAATCGACAGCACGCCTATTGATCGAAACAGCAACATCTTCTATGTTGATCGACAGCCTCTCTGTCGATCAACACTGTTGTTGATTGTTTGATTTTTTCCTTTTCTCAGGTGCATGAACACGAGGGCTCGGGGCAAGCCACTCGAGAATTTTGATCCAGAAATCGAGGCCACAGTCTAGAAAAGGAAGGGCAAAGAAAAACAAGGCACAAACACTGGCATGGATCCACCACACAATTCAGATGGTGAGGATTTCTCAGAGATGCCACCACTAGAGGAGCCAAATGCACAACTCATAACTTAAGAGAATGCCATCTTACTTGTCCAAGAAGTCAATCAGATGAGGATATCATCAAGCAGCTCATGGCAGAGAGGGAAGCAGAAAGGCGTGAGGCTGAAAGAAGAGAAAGAGAAAAAAAGAGAGAAAGGCGCCGCCCAGAGGACTCCGATGATGAGGATCCGAATGTGATGCCAAAGAAGTAGAGACCACAGCCCGGGAATGAGGAATTTATTATTGGCATCACCGCTAATAACTTTAAACTCAAGACCGGTTTGATTCAGATGGTTCAGCAGAACCAGTTCGGAGGCCGAGCAGTGGAGGATCCGTACACCCACCTCAGGATGTTTGTGGAGGTGTGTGATAACATCAAGCAGGGAGGAGTAACCAGGATGTGATCCGTCTGCATTTGTTTCCCTTCTTACTTTGGGATCAAACTCGGACATAGTTTACAGCCCTGGATTGCAGCAACATCCGTACTTGGGCCGATCTCAGAGTAGAGTTCCTCGCTGCTTTCTTCCCACCTTCAGTCATCATTCATAAGAAGATGGAGATCCTACAGTTCCACCAGAGAATGGATGAGTCTTTGTTCGAGGTTTAGAGCAGATGGAATGAGTTGTTGAGGAGCTGCCCAGGCCATGGAGTTGATACCGAGAAGCAGACCCACATCTTATACAGAGGGATGAATGAGAGTACCCAAGCATCCGTTGACTATGCCGCGGGGGGTTCTATGATGAGCAAGTCAGAAAAGGCCCTCAAGTTGTTCAAAAAGATGGTGTTGCATGCTCAACAATGGTCCAATCCAAGGAGACCGCAAGTCCGGGCAGTAGAGACAAGGGAAGATGACACCTTGAAGAAAGAGATCGAGAAGCTCAAGAGGGAGGTTGAAAAACTTACTACTTCTGCTTCTGTTTCTATGGCACAGGTTGACCCTGTCGCCGGCGTGAACTACATGAATCGTGAAGGCTACCAAAATCAATACCGGCAAGGGGGATACCAACACTACCATCCTAGACCTCATACAGGCTTCTCTTACTCTCAGCTTGAAGCTGCCGAACAACCCCCGCCAGATTTTGATGTGTAGAATGGTGAGGTCGTGGAGAAGAAGAAGGAGAGCCTCGACGAGGTGCTTAAGAACTTCATCAAGGCTTTCGACTACCAGATTGGCAAGATTGAAAAAGAAGTGGCAGGAGTCAACACAAAGGTGGACATGCTTAGAAAGCACATGCAAATCATCAAGACTCAAGTTAGTCAGATTGCCACCTCACTTGGTGTGCAACACACGTCGGGAAAGTTGTCAAGAACCACCGAGGTCAACCCAAGAAACCAAAAGGACTACAAGGCCGTGAAGTTGAGGTCCGGAACCAGCTACTCAGGCTCGAGCATGCCCCAAAGCAAGTTTGGGGGGAGAAGGAAAAACTTCCCACGAAGTCGTCCTCTATTTCGGTCGATAGGCAGTCTGTCGACCGACACAGAGGATAACTTGAAGATGTCAACACAGTTGAAGAGGATTCAATCGATAGGGCTGCAACGGGTGTGTCGATCGACACCCCCCCCTATCGATCAAAATTCAGGACAGATCGACACAGGAGCCTCCCAGTCGACACATAATCCAATTCAGCACCATTCCTCACATTCCAAAGTTGCTCAGCTACCTCCGATGCCCTTTCCTCAACATTTTGCCAAGCAGAAGGAGGATTCCAAGTTCTCTCGCTTTGTTGAGAACTTGAAGAAGGTGAGTATTAATCTTCAACTAATCGAAGCTTTACGTGAAATTCCAGGTTACATGAAGTATCTTCAGAAGCTCATGAGCGAGAAAAAGCATTTTGTGGAGAAGTCAACAGTCAGACTTCATGAGCAGTGCAGCATGATCCTATAGAAGAAACTTCCAGTCAAGAGAAGTGATCCAGGATGCTTCTCCATTTCAGTTGAAATCGGGGGGATCGCTTTTCCAAAGGTGTTGTGCGACACAGGAGCCAGCATCAATTTGATGCCCTTTTCCATCTTCCAGCGCCTCAAGATTGAAGAGTTGAGGCCAACTACAATTACTTTGCAGATGGCAGACCGATCTGTGTCTCGCCCCAAAGGTATACTTGAGGATGTTCTCATTCGTGTAGGTCATCTAATTTTTCCTGCAGATTTTGTAGTCTTGGACATGAAGGAAGATGGCAGCACACCCCTCATCTTGGGAAGGGAATTCTTGGATACGAGTGCTGCTTTGATTGATTATCGTGGTGAAGAGATAACGTTGCGAGCTAATGAGGAGAAGATTACTTTCAAACTCGACAGAAGCCGACAACAATCAGAATGTTTGAGGATTACCTCCAGAGATGAAGTTTATGAAGAAGAAGAAGAAGAGGAAGTAAGTGAAGAAATCAAAGAAGACCGAGTTGCTCAAAGATGGGAACGAGGGAATGAGGTCGCAAAATTGTCAATTACACCATCTCATCCCGAGCTCACTGCTGTCATCCAAGATCGCTGGGTCTATATGGTGGATTCCCAAGGAAGGCGAGTGCGCTCTAGCCCACCATGGTTCTGGAAAAAAAAGAGGTACCATCGAGCTACGATGTTAACTAAAGCACTTGTTCGGAGGTAACCCAAATTTTACATGCTTTATTTTATTTTCTTTTCAATTTTCATTTTTATTTATGTTGGTGTGTTTAACTTTATTTTTAGATTAATGTGTTGCCTTTATTTTGTTTTATTTTCAAAAAAGAAATTGGAGCTCTGTTTCGATCGACACACAGGGTGTCGATCGACACAAAGGCTATCGACGGAGCACACTTCGAGTCTGAGGGATAAAAAGTTGATGTCTGAGATCAACGAGTCAGGTACAAGTTTTGTTTCTTGTCTAATTCTCAAACTTTTTCTTACTCTCCGAGTTCGAAATAAGTTTGGGGGATGTGGACAAGAAATCCGAACTTATCTATCCTTTACTTGCTTTATTTTTTATTGCTTTCTTTGATTTGTTTCTTGTTTATTTAAATTTATGCCTAGAAAAAAATATGGATGAAATGTGAGGAAAATTTCTTATTGATTCTTGAACCCATTTGAACTATTTTGAGGTAGAAATCGATTGAGGGTGAGTTTGATTTGATTTCAATTGTGGTTGATTGCCTATGAATGTAGAATACCGCATGATAGGGTCTAATTGAAACTTACACTTGCATGATTGAGTGGTTTGAAATTGACTAAGGAAGAAATTTTTTAACCCAAATGAGAATTTGATCCTTTTTCATTTGATGTGAGATTCGCATATATGTTTTCGTTTCTCTAGAACTTGCTTCTGTACTGTTTCGAGGCAAAAGGATAGAAAATGATTTTAGGCCATCTTTGTTTGCCTAATTCCAAAACACTATCCCTTCTCATAGTGAAACTATCCCTAGTAAGCATCATTGTGCCTAACTCTATTTTTTTGTCTTGTCTATGAGATTTTCATGGAGTTATAATGGTTTTTGTCTTGTCCATAAGATTTAAGGAAGAAAAGGGTGGTTATATGTGTGATGTGGATTAGAAAATTGTACTATAGTGGTGAATAAAAGATGAAAGGTTATATAGCTCAAAAGAAAAGAATTAGAAGTCTCATAAGCCCTTAGAAAAAAAAATGTGTGTTTGTGATTGAAAAAACTTTTCAAAGGGTATAAGAGATTCAAAAAGAGCTTGAAAAGAACAAAAATAAAAGAGAAAGAAAGAACTTGATTGTAATATTTGAGGAGAAGGGTAGATGTTGATTGAGGGTGTACAACTTGATTAATTTTAGTCACTTGGCCATATTTCCCTACCTTGTCACAAAAAGCCAACATTACAACCTTATCAAAAGTCCTTTTTTATTCTTGAATTGTGTGCACATTTGAGCAGTGGAGATTCTAGAAAATTTGCAAGCCTATCTAGAAATTTTTTCATACATGTTGTGAGTGCTTTCATTGAAACCCAAACACTTGAGTGAATGAGCGAAAACACTTCACACTTCCTTGTGAGTCTTCCAAAGTTGATGAATTTCCTATCTCTTTCAAATTACTTGTGTGATGTGGATTGACGATTTTTTATTGTGATGAATCTTGTGAGGCATTGCACTTTCAACTACTTGAGAATTCTTTTCTTTCTTTTCTTTGATTGAGGACAATCAAGTATTCAAGTTTGGGGGGTTTGATAAGCTCATATTTGTTCTTACTTATCTATATTTTTCTCCATTGTTTTAGTGCAATTAGTTTATGTTTTTACTTATTTCTGTGCATGAGACTGTTATATAGGATGCTATGCTCTTGATGGAGAGTTTTGCAAGTATTTAGGGCTAAAAAGAGGTGAAAAGATGAAAGAGCCGAGTTACACGGAGTGCTGCTTCAATTGACGCACGGGAAGTCGACCAAAGTTAGAAGACGAAGCCAAAATCCTGAAGCATGACCTCTGTGTCGATCGACGTGGTGCGTGTTGATCGACATAGAGGGCGGATATCGATCAGAAGCAAGGCAATGGAAGAGAAGCTCGACACATGCAGGCATGTCGGTCGACAGAACCGGTATCGACTGACAGGGAGAACATAGGGGTGGATTGACATGAAGCCATTCGCGGATTTTGACCTTACTTGTGTATCGATTTACAGGCTCCCTGTCGATCGACACAGAAGCCCGAGAAAGAATTCTTGGCCTGATTTGGACATATCTTTTATTTTAGCTCAATACCTAGATTAGATATTTTAGCTCCTCTCTAAATACTCTTTATTATGCACGAAATTTACACTAGTTTTTACCCTAGTTTTGACACTTATAATATTTTAGCATTGGAGTTTTTACAAGACTTTGAAGGTTCCTCTTCAGCTTTGATTTTAATAATCTAGATTTGAAGATGGATCGAGAGATGAATTTGAGTCTAGGTTTAAAGTTATCAATCGAAGGACTGAGAGGTGAAGATTGTTAATAGGATGAGAGAATTAATTATGTTTGTTCTCTGTCTCAAAAGGAAGAAACTTGTATAGGAATTAATTAGATGAGTATTGAGATTAACTAAATTGGTGTTCTTGAGACCGAGAGGATAAAGTCACTGTTTAGTAATCTATGATTTAATTGTCGGACCAAGGAATTTAATCCTCCAAAATCTATTGTTTCCCCATTGCTGAGTTGATGGATATTGCATGTTGATGATTAGAATATATGCCCTAGGATCTGTGTTTTCCTTTATTTGTTTCCAAAACCTTCATTTTCTCGCATTGTTATCTTTAAATTCCCAAAACAAATCTCTTTTCCAAAACCCTAAAACATCTATGTTCTAGAAATTATAGCTAGTACTTTGGGTAGTTCGTTGTACAGTCTCTGTGGGATCGGCCACCTTCGGGTGTAAAAATATTATTTGCTCGCTGCAATCTGCAGTTATCAGCTCTCCCTATCTACGAGATAAGATAATAGAGTCACTTGTGATACATGTTTGTTAATTTATACAAGAGATGATAATACAACAATAATGATTACCAGTATATTAACCATAAATCATGTTCATAATATACCAATCATAATGCTTTCAGTATACAAATCTATCAAAACTCACACTCCAAGATCATGGGCATGGTTTCGTCCTCCTTCATCTCGTGCACCACAAAATCTGTAGGAAAAATGAGATGGCCCACGTGAATAAGCACATCCTCTGATATACCTTTTGGGCATGACACGGATCGGTCTGCCATTTGTAGTGTAATCGTCGAGGGCCACATCTTTCCAATGTTGAGATGCTTGTAAATCGAGTACGACGTCAAGTTGATACTGACCCAGTATCACACAGTACTCGCTCGAAGTTTCATCCCCCGATCTCGACTAGAATCAAGAAGCATCATGGATCACTTCTCTTGATGGGAACCTGCTTTTGAAGAAGCAGGTTGCATTGCTTGTGGATCTTCTGTCGGGATTTCTAGTGAACCGAATCACAAAATCTAGCTGAACCGGATCGATTTATGGATATTGCATACAATCTAAATTCAAATAAAACCTAGCATACTTCAATGAATTAAATTCGAATTGTGGATTGAGAGATTACCGTGAATCCGTAGATTCTGATCCGATCTTTCACGTTTGAATATCTAAATTTCAATTCAACCACGCGATTCGATTTAATCTGCGGAAATAGAAATTAGATATCTAATTTCTAGACAAAATCAAAAACAAAAGAGAAAAGAAGAAAATTTGTTCTCCGGATTTGATCTTCAGGGCTGTGTCCCAATGCTGTTCAGATCTGCTACTGGTGAGGATTCCACAGATCTGTGATGTAGGCCAGAGACGAAAAATCCTTCTCCTCCCTCTATAGTTGGCGCCGCCCAGCTCTCTCTCTCCCTTGGGTTTTTGACTGATTTGAATTATGATCAAGGTGGCTAGGATTTCAGAGAGTGAGGGGTCTATATATAGATCTAGAGTTTTATTCCTAATGGGCTACTAGTCTCCATTCAGCATATATTACTTGGGCCAGACCTGGGACCTAATGCAAATAATAAAGTGGGCCTATAAATAAATTAATTCACATGTCCACAACCCATGACACAATTAATTAATTAATATTAATTCTTTTTCACCATAGAATTAATACTGACCTACCCCTTTATTACCACGTTATGAGAATGGGCTGCATTAATTGAGAATCCCCATATTTAAGGTTACCGGGCATTCATTAATTAATTGGAGCTTCTGACAAGCTCTATCTACAATTAATTAATATCTTATTATTCCTGAGTAGTACCACTCAATCCTTATCACTCGTGCCTGAACTTAATCAGCCTGCAGGACTTTGGCACGATGAATGTCATTGAGCTCATCAGGGAATGTCCCCATCCTATTACTCGGATATGGTTACCTAAACCCAGTCTCAGGCGGTACTACATTAACTGCTGTTACCCAAGATGCGGATATACGAGCACGTTACTTAGGCTCTCCATCATGGCAAGTCAAAGCAACAGTCAACCCGTGCAAACCCGTGAACCTTCGTTAGGGTTTGGACTCAATCAATATCGAGATCTTGTATTTGCTGATGTCAGACAGTCGAATACATCTCACTGAGGTCCATCAATACGCCACCCTTGCGTACCAGCATGTCAAGCAATCAAGACATACTACTTATTCCAACAATGTCGCAGCCATCCGGACAGACGAATCCTCATACGCTGTCTCGACTGTGATCAGGTTTATGTCTCACTAGGTCAAGTGATCATACTGTCTTCCGCGA